>JACXIL010000122.1:0-49555 GCA_014737365.1 Bombus soroeensis | reverse complement strand
TAGGCACAAAATTCGACATTTTCAAATTCTACTAAAACCTATGTTGTTGCACTAAACTTGTATCGCAAACAGTTGAAAATCTTTAGCAGATGTCAAAACAAAGAAATGGCGTCAATGACGCGTATTGAAGTTAGCTACATTAAAAGTTATCGCCACATATGGGCAAATTCCGGTTTCATATTTACAGACCTGGTAATCTTGAGGCTTTCCCGTCACTATAGATACCAAATTGTGTTGACAAATTAGTTTAGTACACCTCATTTTATTAATTGAAATTTCTAAGTGTAAGCGTTCGAGTATTTTCGTGAGCTACTGTATGTTTTTGAAACTCGTGAGAAGTTGGATGTCATTGCTAAGATGTACGGAGGTACGAAAAGCAGGTTTTTCGCATATAGAAAGAAATATAATTATTTTCCAGAAAAATGATTCGATTGACAACTGTAGACTTTGGAAAAATCTGCAAAATACGACGTATATAAAATGTTTAGCATTTCTCGTGCAGTCGTAAACGAGAACTTCATGTTCAAGATGTAGCGAGACGTGCCATGCAGTACACATTATCATGTCGACTACGAATTCGACAGGCACGACATCCAATCTTGCATCTCTCCTACTTTGTATCGCTGCTGCACATCCTCTGCTGATTAGCAGAAAAATGGTAACATTAAATTGGTTTTGAAATTATTTGTGATTTATGATTACTAGAAATGTAGCACTAAATAGATTGGAAAGAATTCTCGTAATTGTGAGCAACAACAAACTTCAACTATAATAATGATAATCTAGGAGAAATCCTCTCATTTAGCTTCACACAAACCAAAAGATTAACTCCACTTTTCTGAATTCTGAGGAGTATTGAACATTTATCATTGAATAAGATTTATGAAAGTACCTGTTATTGGAGAAATATTCTCTAGCTAACCAAGACATGGTTCTTCCAATGAGATACCAATTACGCTTGGCCGCACTATCGCAACTGACAGATCATTGCATTTGCTTGCTACAATTTGTTCTGTTAAATTCTTACTGAATGTGTGTGTGTTTGGAAAAGTTTTTAGAATCCTTTTTCTATTTGGTTGATCGATGTTTTGTTAAATTTGTCACACATATCGATCGCCTCCGAAGGTTTGTAACCCATGCTGCAAAGTCAATAATAAATGAACATATTCTTCACGCTATAATTACAAATATTATATTCGTAAAGCATGGAACAAAGTCTGCATATAACTTCTCCTTACGTATAAACTTTTTCCCCGATCTCATGTAGATTCGCATTACTAGAAGCTGTGCTGACGTGGACGAAGCTAATCGGGTGCCTCCGTTCGTTGCAAAGTTCGATGACACGTGCGGTACCTTTTGTATTCACATTAACGGCCACGTGTAATGGCTCGTTAAATCTCACAGTGGCTGCGGCGTGAAACACTATGTTTACTTTCTCTAACAACAGATTTCTATCTTCTTGCAAAAGACTTAAATCCGGCAGACTCACGTCACCTTTCACGGAGTAAACTTTGCTTCAAATTTAGGGGTGTTTTGCTTTGATGTCATCGTAAATGTGAAGACCATTTATGAAGATCATTTATGAGCTTCTTAGAACGTTCTATTGTTTTGTTTGCTTTTAGATGAGTTAGTATAAAGATGGTAGCGATGTGTGGACACAGTTTTTCCAGAAGACCTATTTCCCTGAAACCGATTGCTCCAGTCAGACGAATCCTACTACCGCCATAGAATTTCTTGAGAGCAGTTGTCTAGTTCAACTCTTTATTGATCCCATTTCCATTCGTTTCTTTATTGATTGTATCCATGTATCAAGACCTTCACACTTACAGTCGCAATATTTGCCACTGAATTATCAAATAGTAAGTGGAACAATTTTAAAACTAATGTACAAAATTTGTTATAGCTGAGATTTTAAGCTTAAACAATTCTTTTATAGTTTCCTTTGACTTTTTCATTTTTTATTTTATGTTAATATATGTGAATATTGTAATTTGCAGTGATAACTAATTTGTGTGGAAAATGTGCGTGGTTAGTGGCACCTCGAGAATACTTACTGCTTATGTGATTTTTTTGTGGGCACCCGTGAACGGGACGATTGCGGTGAGAATGTCAAGTCTGTATAATCATTGTTTATATGTGCTCTTATTTATTAATTATTTATGGAAGCATAAGGACTCATATTTGCGATACGGCGTTATAGATTTCAATAAGTAAACAGGTTTAATCTATAATCGGTGGATTGTGATTTCGAATGTCACAATCCCCTTTTACGAGGTAAGTTGCCGCTCACGATTTGTTTGATTTCGTTCGTTGAGGTCTCGGGCTCTACACTAGCCGTAACGTAATACGCCGTAACTCGCAATTAGTACAAGCCACAACTCTAGGCATATGGAATTAAAAACAGAAAACTTAAAGAGAATAAGGGGTACGACGTGCACAATTACTTTAATATCGCAATAAATCAGTAAACCAAGACGCGACTTAAAAATATAAGAATATATATAACGCGATTTAAAATATAAGAATATCGAAATAGAAACAAGGAACAATGAGACGTCCACTGACAGCGCTCTCCCCTCCTCAATACACTGTACAATAAGCAGATAATGGAAGATGTGATGCTATGACCTTCTCACAAAGCATCAACAGAGACAAACAACCAGGACGCGCCAAAGGATCAAGTACCGACATTAGCAAAGTAACCACATGTTTAGCAGAGTACAACCTAGCTTCAGCCGAAACTAATACTGCATAAAGAATGCAGCAACAAGGACTAGTAAAAAAAAAAGAAGAAAAAAGGGAAACTTGAACAATACTGCCACGAAAACCACATCAGTTGCAACCCTAATATTTCTGGATGGATACCAGCAGAACCGAAGTACGCAGCACTCGCAGAAGTATTCACGTACCAAAAGCCCGCGCTAGCATTGAATAATTACGTAACAATTAGCCCATGATAGTCTTAGTATAAAGACGCGACAAGTTTCCAAATTTATTCTACTCAGTTGTCGTAAAGATATCAAGAGTACGACATATTGGGATATTCGAAATAGTGCCGTGCTTTAGAAGGTTACGACACGTTTTTGAAACTATTCTATTCAGTCGTTTGCCTTATTTCCAAAATTAACGAAGGAAATTCGAACTAATCGAAACAGTTTGACGACTATTTCTGGTGGCAGCAACTACCCTTTTCATTTAGATATAATTCGAGAAATCTCAGATTCGACATGTAGAATTACACATAACCGTTACGAACATTGAAGATCAACACCAGATCGTAACACTGTATAAAGTAGAATCCCCATTAAAGCTCCGCCCTTATTCCGAGCACCCATTATTCCAATATTCTAATATAAGAACGATTTATTATCCGAACATCACATTTTCCAGTAAATGATAATCTTTTCGGTTTCAAGTATCTACTGGGCACATATTTTATTAACGTTCATGTACAATGTCTTCTAATGTATTCTTCCCTTATTCGGTTCAATGAATTCTGATTATAAGACTTTAGTATGTAACTAATAGTAATATAGCTATCGCCGCAAAACAAAACAAAAATTGAAAAGTGATGTAAATGCAATAGAATTAACAAATATACATAGTGTTGGGAAAACCAACAATCACAAACCTTGAATGTACTGATGTAATGAACTGGTTTCCCTGCGAAACAGCAAATGAAATGGCGACGAAGAAGTGCCATTTCATGATGAACCGCGCGTGGCATTCGAGAAATGGTCTCAATGGTTGAAAGTAGAAAAAGAACGTGACTCTGTACAGTTACCAATGTTGAAAGGATTATGTGACTTAACAGCCAAGAAGATATAGAATTCATAGAAATTTAATATTAAACCTACCAGTGCTAGTCAAATTGACTGTTTCCAAACTTCTACACAAATTTAGCCATATTTAAACGTTATCATATCGCTTCAGAATTTCTGACTCTTCCTAAAACATGCATACAATCTATTCTTTTGTATTTACTTCTAGTTTGCTTTTTTCTTTTCTAAGAAAAAATTGTATTCTATCCTGCCTACCGTGGGCGGTCAATTTGACCAGCGGATAAAATATTTTGGTTATTCTTAAAATAAATGCAATAAATACAAAGAAAAGGCTATTTCAAAGTCAGATGACAAAGAAAGTCAGTAACAACAAATAATAACAACTGTTACGCTCGTAATCTTAGATCATAGAAACCGCCATAAAACTTAGCATTTTTTAACGGTAAATACTTACAAACATTATAAAAGTCAAGAAGTTCCTTAGGGTTATTGCTCATTGCGATAAAACACGGGAAAAACTTTCCCAACTCCACCTTCGAGTAACCGTTGGTGGAGAGCGGTCAATACTCATGAATATTTTCGTATAAATATCGCCGTCACAAATCATATTTTTACTCTTCAAATGAAATATTTGGGCCTCACCATCGACAGCCAGTGGACGTTCGGGCCGCACTTCAAGATCCTGGTTCCCAAAGTGACGACGGCAGATAACCCTCTATGCGGCCTACTGCCGAATATCGGTGGGGCAGAAGTCGGAGTGCGCCGACTGTGAGAGAGTCGTCCGTTTTCGGGTCCTATACAGGGCTCTGATGTGGGCAGAAGAATTGATGACAAGTCGACGCAGTCTACTCTTGCTGAGGAGGCTTCATAGGACGACCGCCATCAGGATCGTAACGGGATACCGGATGATATCATATGCGTCGGCGACGGTCCTGGCGGCGTCTCCTCTGTTCGAGCTCCAGGCCTTCGCGCTTTGACAAGTGTACGAAGATCAGTGGAGCCTAAGCTCAGGCGGGGACACTCCCCCCCGCCGAACAGGCGATCCGAGACGTTCAAGGAGAAGTTAGACGAGGGGTATGGGAGCGGTGACGCTCCGACCTACTCGCCGAAGACCAGGTTCGTGGCCGCCCGGCCGTTAGATCGGCCCTACCAAACTGGGAGGCTTGCAGAGACCGCGGAGGGCTGCCACTGTCCTTTCGGATGACGCAGGTGCTCACAGGACACGGAGTACTCGGAGAATACCTGCAAAAAATTGGGAGAGAGGCAACGAACACCTGTCACCACTGCGGCAAGGACGAGGACACGGCCCAGCACACGTTGGAATATTGTCCCGCGTGGGAGGCCACACGTCGTATTCTACGGTTGGCAATTGGCGAAAGGTTAGACTCCTCGTCAGTAGTTGTGTAAGCGATGCTGAGGAAGCGACAAGAGTTCCTCTCAGTCCAGCGATACTGCTTGTGAAGGAACGAGCAGAGCGAGAGAGGGTGAAAACATCCCATCCTTGCAGGGTTTCGCGCCGAAGGACGGCCCTACGCCGCCCTAGGTGGTCATAGAGGCTGACACGCCGAGCAAGATCTGGACCTCCTCAAACCTGCACGATGGCCCAGGGGATAACGTCGAGAGGGGTGGTCCTCCCCAATGCCCGAATTAACAAAGAAAGACTCCCTCAGACAGGAGAAGACGCAGGAGTGCTTCGGCAGTAATTCGAAGAGTAGGCCTTGGAACATCCCAACTGAGCGGCGGGCGATCCACAGTGGGGATTTAGTCAGTATAAGTCCGACACTACCGCGCCGCTTTCAAGAGCGGGGGGGGAAGTCCATGAGGATTTCCCCACTTATAAAAAAAAAAGATCTTATTTTTACTTGCTGTTGTCCTTTCGACTAGAATACATCTCGGTTCGTTAGTCAGTTAGTCGACATCTAAACTTGTTATCTCTAAAACTCGGACAGAAAGCATCTCGGAGCGTTTTGTGTAAAGTTGTTATAAAAGGAAAAGTAAAACACATATAATTTGACAATAATTTTGTATTCCGTTCATGATATTATTCTGTGATAAATATTTATCCTAAAAATGTCAAGACTTTCCAAAAAAAGTGTTAAAAGAAATAACGGATATAGAAGAATGTTCAATGTGCGATGAACAAAAAACGTCAGTAACTGAAAACAGCATGGAAACACATGACAAGCTATTTCTAAGCGAATGAAAGTTGAATATTATAAATAAGCGTTCACGTCTAGGGTAAAAAGGAAAGAAACTATCTTTAAAAGTAGAGAGTGAGACTGATGTAGAGAACCAATGTATCGAAACTGGACCTGATGGAACAGCTTGGGAAGAAATAAATGCAAGACCAAAACCTGCCAATACATCAGTTCGGTGATATGTTGTAACAGCATATGCGTCTTAGGATGTGTAGCGGTATACGCGCCTTAGGACGCCACGATATGCAGATGCCTTATACAGTTGTTTTGCCTGAGAGGATTAACACTGTACGTCGCACATATGTAATAAACAAACTCTGAACAAAGCCATTTCATGGCTACGTGCAATTTACCACGTCGGTAGGTTCAAACCCTTCGGTACCCCCCACGCCTAGTATAAATAGACAACCATGTCCTCCAGACACAGTGTGTCGCACAAACGAACATCAGTCAGTCAATCAGTCAGACAGTTGGTTATTATCATCACTATTAATAGTGCGAGCGAATATCAGCATCGAGTCAGTGAGTAAAAGCGAACTAGTATTACGAATCACGAATAATATAACACACCGCTCCGCGTACAGCCGTTCTCGGCTCACGACGTCGCGCTGTGGTTCTTGATGATAGAGTCGCGATTCAAAGCTGCCCAGATTACTAGCGATAAGACGAAATTTCACACTGCCATCACAAATATTACAGCTCGGCATGTGTAGTTAGTCCAGGGCATTTTGTTCGACCCGCAGGAGACAGGGCAGTACAAACACCTTAAAAAACAACTGTATAAGGCATCTACGTATCGCGGCGTCCTAAGGCGCATACACTGCTACACATCCTAAGATGCATTTTCCGCTACAATGTGAATACGAAGGGTACTGCTCGTATCATGAAACTTTGGAACGAACTAAGGCATCCAATTAGCTTCATCTACGTTAGCACAGCTTATAGTAATGCGAATCTACATGAGATCGCGGAAAAAGTTTATACGTAAGGATAAATTATACGCAGACGTTGTTCCATGCTTTACGAATATAATATTTGTAATTATAGCGTGAAGAATATGTTCACTTATTATTGATTTTGCAGTACGAGCTTGAAACCTTCAGAGGCGATCGAAATGTGTAACAAATTCGACAAAACGTCGATCAACCAAATAGAAGAAAGAATTTTAAGAACTTATACAAACACATACACATTTAGTAAGAATTTAGCAGATCAGATTGTAGCAAGTAAGTGCAATGATCTGCCAGTTGCGATAGTCCGGCGAAGTATAATTGGTGTCTCTTTGCAAGAACCATGTCCTATTTGGATACAGAATATTTCTGGATTTACAGGTATTTTCATAGATATTTTTCAATAGTAATTGTTCAATACTCATTACATTTCACAAAAGTGCAGTTAATCGTTTTGTTTGTAAGAGGATAAATGATAGGCTTCCCACTAGATCATGATTATCATAATTCAAATTTGTTATTCCTCACAATTACCAAAATTCACTCCTATCTATTTAGCGTTACATTTCTGCTAATCGAAAATCACAAATAATTTCTAAACCAATTTAATGTAACCAGGTATCCTTCTCCTAGTCATTAGAGGATGTGTAACAGCAATACGGGGTAAGAGAGATGCAAGATTTGATGTAGTGCCTGTCGATTTCGTAATCGACGTGATAATGTGTACTGCATGGCATGTCTCGCTACACCTTGAACATGAAATTCTCGTTTACGACTACATGAGTAATGCTAACTCCTTTACGTAATATTTATTTCGAATTTTTTTCTACTGATTTAATCCGAATGTTAGAGTATTCCAAAAGTTCTACTTTATTTAAATGACGTGTACAATAGAAGAGTCAACAAACGTAGAATACAAAAGTTCACTTTCGTTCTCAATACTTCAATTTAGAAAAGTAGTGGTGCAATATAATATTTATTTCGATTCCATAATATTTCCCGAGATACTCAAATGATGGTAAACTTTGCTTTAAGTATAATTGCAATAATTGTAATAATGTAAATGTTCCAGTTGACAAGGTGGGGTCAGTTGCGAAAGGTCCTGTTGAAATGTAGCAGAGAAACGTCGCTAAACGATACGTTATGGTACCCGGGTAAAAAGGACAATGACAGCTAATAAATATATTTTCAAAGTTCTGAGTGTAATTCCGTATGTTTTGCCAGCGTTCGTCGTAGATATCTTTGTAGGACTCCGAGGTAGTAAACCAGTGTGAGTATTCTATCGATCCTCGGACAACAAGAACAATCTTTCTGGGATAATCTCTGTCTTCATCTATAATAACAGTTAAAAATGATATTTCAAAATGATGAACCTTCTAAAAAAGGGCAACAAGCTGTTCACATCGGTAATATATTTCACCACGCGCGAATGGACTTTTCAAAGGGATAACTGTTCCGACTTGGCGAGGAAGGTGAAAATGTTGAACGACAGCGATATGGTCAAACTAGATTTACGGGGCATGAATTGGGAGAAGTATGTTGCAATCTACCTGATGTGAATTAGGAAATTTATTCTAAAACAAGAGTTTAAGTCAACAGCCCGACGACGATTATCAAGGTGCATATAAAAGTATCTTCGTATAAAAAAATAGGAACTAATATAAATACATATATTTTCGGTTATTTCAGGTTGTACTGGATACATCAGATTACAAAAAAATCCGGTATATTAATTTTGCTATGGATATTATTATGTTTTATGTATTGACTATTTGAACTTTAATTTTTTCTCTTTGAACCAAAAATAATATAAATACAATTTTATGAAGAAGGGATTCATCGTCCGTTTCATTTTGTATTTCCACTCGTTTCATTTCTAAATAAATTCATTTACGACATTGCTTAATAAGCATGTGTGCATTTATATGCATACGGTTCCGATGTATAAATAATTCATATACAACGATTCCTTTAAGTGTACATTTAAAGATCATTTCTATATAAAAATACTACGACATATCTTTATGTAATGCTAAACAACAAAAGAATTATATAGAGAAAAATAGTAACAGTCACTTCTAATAACTCGTATATTAAAATCTGCACACTGAAAATGAATATTTTTCTGTATAATGTGAAAAACTTCTTTCATCTTTCACCAATCAACAGTTAAGAGATAATTATACGACAACTACAACAATTTATCATTGAAAAGTCCTCTGAGAATTAAACAAGGATGATAGAATATAAATATCTTTTAAAATAAGGTTCTAAAGGCTAACTGTGGTTTCTAAATTGTTTGTTCACAAACCTTGTAGGCTTTTAACCAGTCGGCGTTAAAATATATGTCGGAGATGAAAGGACACCGGAGCCTTGAAATTTTGGGAAAATCTAATATTTTAGTCTAGATTCTACCATAGCTATAATTAAATAATTGTCTGCGATTCAATCCGATTGTATTTTTCGAGATTTGTGATAATAAGCTTGGGCTTGAGGCGACAACCAGTCGCCGAACGTGTCCGCAGTCACGGGATAAGCGTTTTGTCTAACAAAAGTATAGAGTAATTGTATAGCTCCCCTTAAAAGAAATAGTTGTAGGGACAATCGACAGTAAACATTCCAACGGTTTCTGTCGCGTGGCTCGCCACATGCAGACCTTATTCTTCGGGTAAGATAATTACCAGATGTCAATGCATCTCCGTAGTACATGTTCAGCTAGCTGAGGACCCGCTATAAATCTTAGGATTTAGTTAACTAAGGTCCTTCAAACGGACAAACAGTCTTTGTCCTAACAGCCCCTAAATCTATCAGCTACTACGGGAAGATACGGGAAATCTGCTTTTCTCACGAACGACGCTTCCCGCTAGCAACTTTCTCTCAATCACCAACATAGAAATTAGCCAATTAACGGCAACGTCCATTTCCCTCACTTTCCGAACGAGGACTATTCTCGACGAATACGATGATCTCGTGTCCTTAGATACACCCCATATTTATGTTATACGTCTATATATTTAGGTTAGAGTCTAAGGAATAAACTAAGTCTTAAGAGTTCTGAGGAAGAGAAAGAGAGAGAGAGAGAGAGAGAGAAAGTGTGTGTAAGTGAGAGTGTATGCTTTGGTGACGTAAAAGCTAAATAAGTAAAGGAGTGGGAGAAGAGTGCGAGGGTTGAGGGTCAGCATGTTTTGACCTGGGAAGCAGAAGCTGTGAGCCGAGTGTTAGAATAAGACGTACGGTGATATTGTAGTCAGTTTTTGTATTGGGTATTGCTTGTTAAAATAGAATTAAACTTCAGTTTAAATGGAACATCCTTCCTTATCCTTACTCTAGAAGACCACACATCAAAAGATACTACACTTGTATCAATGGACATTATCCCTATCGCAACAACGATGGCTAACTCAAGTGAAGACTCGTTACACGCCCCTACCCCTAATCCTAATCATAACGTAAACCCGACATATATATACCGACGAAGTAGAGAAAAAACGTAGCATTCGGAGCTGGTTAAAATATTATTTCATATAATAAATAGTGTAGTATCGTGATCAAGAAGTCTAAGAGATATCGGGTGAATCATAAACAATGTCGCGAGAGATCCGAGGTGCCGACGGCCCATCAATGTGTCGTTGGTTCTTCAGTTAAATAGTTTCGTAGAAAAGGCCTACGTGACCCTGGTCACGGGCAAATGCGGAACACGTGCGTGGTGGGCTTATGAAGAGACAAAGGGATGCAAAGGGAGAAAGACGAATTAAGAGTCAGTGTCAGTTAGGAAGCCGGAGTGTTAGTTGAGAAGTCAGAGAGTACGAGTTGCGTTGTCGAGAGAGTGTGGTCTGCGTGAGAGACAGCGTTGGATCCGCGGTGAGAGAGTTGCAAATTAACTATTGAGTTGTCTAAATTATAGTACGTTATTGTATTTAGTTCACGCTAAACAACCATCGTTCCCTGTATAATGAAGATCTGTACAATCCATTCATGGTAAATAAATCATAAATAGTTTACGATACTACAATAATAAATAATATACGTGAAGAGTGGCGATTAGAGAACCTATCTGCCGTCGCTCGTTGTTCATGTTGTCGAGTGCTGTCTGATCTCCTTTGGAGATCGCCGGATACTTTGAAAACTAACTTTCCCTTATACAAGACCTCTTTCTAGATTTACGTTCCTCCCTTTCATTAATGTCTTTGCAAGTTTTTGTTACACAATGGCGGATAACTGAGATAAACAATTATATTGTATACACTTCTCTTCATTATGGATTTCATTATGAAATATATGGCTGTATACATCTGTTTCAAATATCTTTTAATGAATCGTAAATTTCAGTTATAATAACTTTTACCCGTTTTCAACCAATTGCGTATTTTGAATATATTGTAGGTATCGCGCTCATGAACCATATAACATATTCATAATCACATTCATCCAACAGTTGTAATCTTGGAATTTGTGTTAGAAATTTCACCTTCTCCTCTCTGATGATTTACATCGTAATACCCAGCGTCTTTTCTAACTATTTCTTTTACTTTGTTTCCCTCGTTGAAATTCGGCCAGTTGGTTGAAAGATAGATGTCAACGGAAATTTAGCTTCCTGTATGGAACATCGCTGCAATACCAGGGAAGTTTACGATGATACTTCGTGAGCCACATATACTGACGTCTTCTCTTGGCGTCGAGGTTCAAGCATGGAAACGGCAGTTCTAAGATATCATGTAACGATTTTTCATTATCTCTGAGGATGATTAGTTCTTTCATGATGAATTCTTCTTTCTGATTGCATCCTTAGACTTCAACGATAGCCACCTGTACTGTTTCCTTTTTCCGTCACTATTTCTTTTTGTCCCTACGAAAGTTTCTGCATAACGGTCGTCAAAGGGCTATACTAGAGGATGCGTGGGGTTATTAAATAGCACACGGCGATCTTATGACGGTCCGTGTGGGGAGAAGGCTTTATCTCGACATTCAATATCAACATTCATCTAGAACGATAAAAAACCACGAAGTAATAAGTCCGTAATACCGTTTAGCAGTTCCTGGTATCCGTGAAACTTTGAGTACATATCGTAGAGTGCGGCATATTTGCGTCGTATTTGGATACGTTTCAAAACATGAATAAAGTCGAACATTAGTCAGCTTACAATGATCAAAAAAGCAACTCTCTTATTGAAAATGTTCTTTCGAGACATTTATACATCCAATGTTACATATCTCGGTTTCTCCGGCTGCATTGCTTCCTTTACCGTCTATGCGTCTCGTAGTTGCCTACAAATGGCAGAGATTCGTAGAGGTACCTCATCGATTGAAAGCTCATGCCGATCGATCAGCCGCTCTCGGTAATATGCAACATACCCAATTGTTATTTCAATGCAACGTGCGGTGCCTGCGTTGAATTTTGTGCAAGTCCAATTTAGGTTTCAAAGAAACGGAAAAATACAAGCGTCGTGGCATGCATTTACCACGACGCATTTATAATCTTCACAAAATTCCAACAACGTGTCCAGTGGTACGCAGAAATTGAAATCCACCGTCGCATTGTGAACATTGCTTGTGTCACATCGAAAACACAAGGAATCGTGAAATTGACAGATGTCCGACTGTCACCTCACATTGTTTGAATTATTTCGCGTAGTTTAAACGTTTTCCAAGCAGAGTGAGAAATGTGGACTTTAGGTATGACAGTCTATGTAAAATTTATTATATGAGTTTAACAGAGTAACGGTCCAGGATGTTATAATAAAGTGTATCGAGTGCTGATTTGGAAATGTTTATATACTAAGGTTTGGCCCCTCTGGAGGGCTCATCTGTTAAGATAAATGTTAGGTTGGTATGATCACTAGTTCCTACAAGCTAGGTTGATACGTCTACCTGCGCGTCCCTTTGTTTTAAGGAACACCACGTGCTCTTTCATTCTGTGTGTATCCAGCGTTATGTAAAGACTATATATGGTGGTGTATATTAAAAGAATCAAAACTAATCTGTGTGCATCAATTAAATATCTTACTCTAAAACATATTTAATAATATTATCGCCAGGTGTCTATCAGACGTGGCCATCCTGTTACTAACTTGTTATTGTTTCGATGGCTGTGGCATACAGGATGTTTGTCAGACGTGGTTATCCTGTTACTGTTTTCTGAGCATATGACAACAGCACAAATGGTTGATCATTAACGTCTGTCAATGTTAGGTATTTAATTTATTATACACAATATAATTAATAAATATCGGAAGCCAAAATTTGCTCCCCACCTTTCCGCATACTTCATGGTAATCGTCCACTGATTTTTTTCGAAATCATACATTACGATTAATAATTCTTTATGGAATATAAAGTTTCAAATTCTTCCAATTGAAACGTAAAGAGTTGATTGTGCTGTTGACAAATATTAGTATAGGGAAATTATTTGGGAAGAATTTATATATTAATGTACTCGTTTAGAGACAATTGATACAGGAAATGATGTTAGAGTTTAGTCAGTTGCTCGTTAATATTGCATTTGCTAAATTGTTTCATTTATTACGCGGTAATAACTTCGGGGAACTTCAGTAAAAAAATGTACTCTCTAAACTATTCAAATAAGCACTTCTCATGAATGTAATTACACCTTTTTTTGTATTGAAGTATTAAACCATGTTAGTGTCTTACTTTACCATCCTGATGAAGAATAAAAAGTTTTTACGCAACCTATAGCCTTATATTATCCATAAGATTTACTAGTGAGTGCTAAGAAGTATAAAGTAAGAGACAGTAAGTCTCTGTCCTACCATAACGTGATTTCTCTTCTCCTACAACCCAAGTGTCAATTTTACGTTACAATAGCGTAGTGGTTAGCGCCACAGTCGACAGTGAACCCTCGAACAGGTCAGACCTCTCGTAGGAGTCAGACTGCCAGTGAGTGTTTTCAGTTTAGACAGTAACTTCAGTGATAAGAGAAAGTGTGAAAAGAAAAAAAAGGAGAAAAAAAGTGTTAAATAGTGTTTGTGCCTTCATCACTATAAATAAGAAAAAAAAGCATTCAAGGATGCAAAAAATAGAAATCAACGAGAATGAAGTCGAGAGTAACGAGGCGGAACCCCCCATAAACATAACAAAGAAGCCAACAAAAGAAAAATTGCACTACAAAAGACGACCAAGGATACTAACAGCAGTGTAATGCTGATAGCACAAAAAACGCGGAAACTCAATCCTCCTCCAAACCTGACAAACAAAAAGCTAACCGATAAAATGAAAAAAGACAAAGAACCAAAGATAAAACGAATTGCCCAATTAAGCCGTAAATACGCCCCAGAACTAAAGTTCTCTGACGTAGTGAAACAACGAACAAACCCAAATCAGGTAATCAAAAAGCCACCACAAACAACAAACTTAGCTCAGCACTCAAACCAAAATTCAATCCCAACCAGTAACACCCCCAACTAAACATTATAAACGTTATTGAAGACTTTAAGAAAAGTATTCTCAAAGCGTTAAATGAACAACAAATGCAATTAAATGAAATAAAAAAAAACATTATCAACGCAAGAAGAAAGGTTCGTCGCCATCTTCAGCACTATCAATAGTACAGACGACGAATAACCAAAATCCATCAAACCAACAATTACAGCAAAAAACATATCAGTTAAACTTAAAACATTTAAAAATAATTGCAATAAATGCCAACTCTCTAATTTCAAACCAAAAAAGATACAGCATGCCAACCCTAATAAATAAAGAAACCCCCGACATCGTACTTATCTCAGAAACAAAATTGAACAAAAGACACAAAGTACACTTCAAAAATTACTCTATGATAAGACACGACAGACCGAACGCTAGCCAAGGAGGAGGAACGGTAATACTCATAAAAAACCCTCTGAAATTCAAAACAATCCAAAACGATAAAATAACAAGTTTCAGAATCATAGAAACGATGTTCATAAAAATTAAAATAAGCAATAAGGAAAACTAATTTATCACTGCAGTCTACGCAACCTACGGAAATCAAAAAGAATTTAGCGACAAATTCAACAAACTCTTTGAACTTTTACATAAACAAACAGGAAAACTACTATATAATAGCTGGCGACCTTAATGCAAAACATACAAGCTGGAGAAACGAACTAAACAACACAAGAGGAAACTTCATTAGAAGCTGGATAGACAATAAAAGCATACACTACAAAACAAACCTTTACAGCTCCGAGCTACCCTCTTACCCAAAAGGAGGCTCATACCTAGACATGTGCCTTTTTTTTTTTTTTACGTGGAGGAAATCCGCACGGACGCCGCATCTCCTCTAGGGGAGAGAAGCGACGCGGTAGTGTCGGACTCCAACCGACTAAAACCTCCACGATGACCTTCCCTGTAGCGGTCGAGGTAGGCCCAGGAACTGCAGGTAAGCAACAAACACTGGGCCTCCCCCGCGCGAGTCATGATTCGTCCATTCAGAACTGTTGCCGCGGTGTGAGGTCATGTCACACCGATGCACTTCGCGGGGGGCCGCCGTGCAAGGCAGTCCGGATCCCCTACCGGACTGCTTGAGGGCCCCTGGGCGCTGGGTTTGTCAACGCCTAAGATTGGATCCCGCCGGGTCTCGCCGGGGCGCGTCCACGGCCTCTGCCGCGACCTCGCCCGCCGATCCTCTTCGGGTGGGAGACCCGCTCCCTCACTCGCTCCGCCGCCTCCTTCCGGAGCATTACCTGCTCGCAGAAGGAGACGACGGCGAGCCATGCCGGGCAATCCTCCAGCGTGTGCTGCGCCGAGTCCACGCCAGCATCGCAGTGGTGGCAGCGCGCGGTCACCTCTGTCCCGATTCGATGCAGGTACTCACCGAAGCACCCATGGCCGGTGAGCACCTGCGTCACCCTGTAGGTGAGGGGGGGGCCCGCCACCGTCCAACCATACGTCCCAGTTCGGAAGGACGGCCCCGACGGCTCTTAGCCCCGGCGCGCCTGCTCTCGTCTCGAGGCTGGCGCGCCATCTGTCGAGCAGGTCCCGTCGAGCCTGAACCCTAACGTCGGCGTCCGCCGGGCCGCCCCCGTCCGACAGACCCCGGGTGCGGAAATAGATCTCGCGACACCTCAGAGTCTGCAACTCGAACGGGGGAAGACCGGCGAGCACCGCCGCCGCCGCCGCCGCCGCCGCCGCCGAAATCACTACCCTGATGGCCACGGTCCTGTGCAACCTCCTGGCTGCCAGAAGACTGCGACCGTTGGCCATCAGGTCCTCCGCCCAGATCGGAGCACCGTAGAGGAGCTTCGATTGCACCACACCGGCGTACAGCCTGCGCACTCCGACGCCGGGCCCGCCCAGCCGGGGCAGCAAATGTCCTAAGACGTTCACCGTCGCCTCGACCGACGGCGCCAGGCGCTCGAAGTGAGCGCCGAAGGTCCAGTGGCTGTCGAGGGTCAGACCCAGGTACTTCATGCTGGCTCCGACCTCGATCTCGGTCCCCCCCATCCTCAGGCGATAGCCCGTTGTGGGCGTCCCGTGATCGGCCCTCCGGCAAAACCACATTGCCTCGGACTTCTCGGGGGACACCTCCAGCGCCAGTCCTTTGATAGTGACGACCGCGCAGGCCACCGCCAGCTCCGCCAGACGGACAGTCCTGCCCCACGTCGAGCCCCAGACCAGCACCAACGTGTCGTCGGCATAGCAGGTTAGCGCCGAGTCCGGTGGCATCGGCGCCCGAAGTACCGCGTCGTACGCGATGTCCCACAACAACGGGCCCAACACCGAACCCTGTGGGAGTCCGCGGTACACCGCCCTTCCCATCATCCTTCCGCCCCGCCCGGTGTAGACGATACTACGGTCCCGGAGGAACGCACGGACCACACCCCGCAGGTACGCGTGCACCCGATGAAACTCGAGGGCACGGCATATTCTGTCCCAGGGGATGCTGTTGAAGGCGTTGAACATGTTCAACGACACGGCCAACGCCACGCAACCACGCCGCTCTGCCACCTCGACGAGGGAGCGGACACGGGCGACCGCGTTGGCCGTAGACCGCCCCCTCCGGAAGCCGAACCGACCGTCGTGCAGTCCGGGAGCAGTCCGGGACAGTTGCGACTCGAGGCGGGCAGCCACCACTCTCTCCAGTAGCTTGCCAGCCTCGTCCAAGAGGCACACCGGCCGAAAGGCGGAAGGCGAGTCCGGAGAACGTCCTGGCTTCGGCAGCAGGACCATACGTCCCTCCTTCCACGACACGGGGAATTCGCCCCGAGACAGGCATCCGTCGAACAGAAGCATTAGTCTCGGGGCCAAGACCCCGGCGACGTCCTTCCAAAGACGGGCGGGGACTCCGTCGGGACCCGGAGCTTTCCGCGCTCCGATACTCCCTACGGCCTCGGCAAACTCCTCTTCGGTGACCCTCGACTCCGGGCTCCAACTTCCGCGGCGTCGCCTGGCTCTTCCTCCAGCGGTTGAGGCTCCTCTTGCTGGTCCTATTCGGTGAACCTGCCGTCTTCCTCGTTCGTCGCTCCCGGGAACAGAGCGCCGACAACCTCTTCCAGGAACCGAGGGTCCATTCTCTCCGTCACGGGAGGCGCCCATGGACGGAGATTGTTCAATACCATCTTGTATTGGCGCCCCCAGGGATCGGAGTCGAGGGTGGCCAGGAGATCGTCCCAGTCCCGCCTCTTCGCCTCCTTGATGGCTCGCTGCAGGGGCCTCCGAGCCTCGCGGTAGGCATCGTACAGAAGAGCCACCGTGGCATCGTCCACGCTCCGTTTACGACGGGATCTGGTGTACCGGCGCCGAGCACGGATGCACGCCTCGCGGAGACGAGCGATCCCCTCGGACCACCAGTACACCGCGCCAGCGCGGCGCGGGTCTCCGGCCGGGGCATGCACGAGTCGCAGATGGCGTGCATATCGCGCCTCAGCTGGATTCCTCCCGCCTCCGCGTCTTCGTCGGTCGGGGTTTCCTCCGACCAGGCGACGGCTATAGAGGCCGCTGTCATGAAGTCCTCGTCGCGGTAGGTCGCCGCCCACCGCGGGAATCTCCTTCTCCTTCCCGATGAGCCGACGACCCCGCGCGAAGCGAACGGACGGTCGCCCCTCGCGCCGCCGAAAGCCACCTCCATCACGATGTAGAGGTGGTCCGAGAGGGTCTCCTCCGGGGAGACCTCCCAACCGGAATCACAGCGGGATGCGGCAGGGTTTGCCCACGTGAGATTCACTATGTACTCGCCCCGCCACGCTACGTACGTGCTGGACGATCCCCGGTTCATAAGCCGGAGGTCGAGCGCGGCCGCCCAGTCCTGTACTGCGCGCCCCCTTCCGTCGGTCCTGCGGGAGCCCCACGCCGTAGAGTGAGCGTTGAAGTCCCCGAGCACCAGTGACGGACGGCGCCCAAGCGCCTCGCGCAATTCTCGAGCTCGTCCAGGAAGGAGGCGTGCTCCGTCCGACTGATGTTGGGCGACACGTAAACGGCCACCACGGCCATGTCGCCCCATTTCACGGAAAACGAAGCCCCGTCCCCGCTCGATCACCGAGCAGGAGGGGCTTCCCGCGGTTCCGGTCCAGAATATGGCGACGTTCAGGTCTCCAGCGCCCCGCGACGCGTCGGGAATGCTGTGCGGCTCGGCCACCGCTGCCAGACCGATCCGCCGCTCCACCAGGCTCTGGAACATTAAGTCCTGAGCCCGGCGGCAGCGGTTTAGGTTGCACTGCAGGAGCAGTTGTCCTCCTCTTCTTGTTCCGCCCGCGTCGGGGAATGCTCCGTTTCCATGGCCTTCTCCGGGCCGTTCTTAAGGACGTCGGTGCGTCCGACTTCCACGACCTCTCTTCTGGCCTCCGTGGTACAGGTTGACGGCGCAGTCTCGTTGCTTACCGTCGCGCCTGCGCCGTCGCTAGGGACTGTCCTTACCTCTCGTGCGGCCCTCTTCTTACGGGCCGGCGGTTTACACGCCGATGATCCCATGCGATGGGACGCTGGCACTCCCAAGTCCGGGCACACCGGGCACTTGGGTACCCTCGCCAGGCAATCCCTGGCACGATGTCCGTCCGTACCACAACGGTAGCAACGGTCGGAACGGTCGGCCGTTGACTTGCAGTCCCGACGCACGTGACCCAACTCCAGACACTTGACGCACTGGAGTCCGCTCGTCGGGAGGGCGGAAACCCTCGCCGCTGTCCAACCTATTCGGAGCTTACCTGTTGCCGGGGCGTCTGCCCTTCCACCGGTGCTTCCGCTGATCTTCCTAGCCGCTGTCAACGGGCAGCGTATCCACACCGAGCCTAGGCGCCGAGGAGTGGAGCGTATAACGCCCACGTTGACTTCTTCCGTGCGATAGCCTCCCGCCTCGGCAACGGCGGTCACCACGTCCTCCAAGGTCACCGAGTCTTCCAGCCCGGTCTCCCTCAATTCAGCGGTCTTCCGCGGTACCGTCACCTTGACTGGGTGGTTGCAGAGGACCTCCGCCATCCTTTCGGCCAGCCGCGATGCTTTCGCATCAGCGTCCTTGCCTGCGATCTCTAAGAGTAACGCCCCCGTGACCGCTTTCTTAGGCTTGACCATCGCGATGTCGAGGTCCGCGAGGTTGATGGCTCTCTTTGCCAGTGCCATTGCCTGACCCTGAGTAAATCCCGAGCCGTCCTTCACGGTGAGCGACACCACGGCACACCGTGGGGGTCGGGGAAGGCCGGCTATATCCGCTCTACGCGCGTCCCGATCGCTGACGTTCCGTTCTTTCTCTACGGCGGCCGTCTTAGCTGTTACTCCGTCGCCGCTGCCTGCTCCCCTCGCGGATTCTCTCACGGCACGGGAGGGCGCCGGAGTTTTTTCAGATAAACAAGAATACATCCGATTTCCTAACACTTGAAACACAGACCGAAATTCCCAAGCTCAATTACAAACAGACAGACTGGATAAAGTTTCAAAACTTACTCGAACAGAACTGCGACCAAAAGATTTACAACGTCAATCTCACAAACAGACAAATCGATACATACATAGACGAAATAGGGGAACATATACAAATCGCTCTCCAAGAATCCATACCATACTTTAAAAGAATCTCTTGCGAGCCCTATATAAACAATAAAAAAAAGCTACAACGAGACAAAAGCTACATACTCTCCAAACTAAACAATATAAAATACAACTATTTTTACGACAAAAGGAAGACTTAGAATTTCTAAAGTACCTACTATACAAAATAAAATCGCAATTGAAATAAGAATTCGCAAACTCAATAAATCAATAATGGACAAAGAAAATAAAAAATATCTCCAAAAACGACTCTGCCAGCATGTTCCCGCATATAAATCAAATTTTCAGACCAAAAGAACGAAACTCCATTCCACCTCTCAAACTACCTCCAGAAAAAGCCTCCCTCATCCAAGAAGCAGGCATACAGATACACAACACCAACAAAGACATCGAGGATAACTTCGTAATATCTTAAACAACGGAAAAACTAGGCATTATCGGCACCCACTTTTCCAAAACGCATACACAAAACGACCATATGGGTCGAGAACAACTGAACAGAATTATCATTGCCGAAACAAACAAACTCAAAAATAAAATTGAACAAGACATAGCGCTAAATAAAACAGTCTGCACATTCTCAAACGAAAACACCTCGGACAACCCCAAACAACCAGAACCAGAAACAAACTACTTTACAAATTACAACTAAGTAAAAATAATCTTCTCCAAACTAAACAACAAAAAATCCTCCGGCTTCGATTGCATCCCAAACATTTTGCTCAAACGCTTACCTGACAATAGCCATTAGAAAAAAAAAAAAAAATAAAGACGGTTCATCACCTGAAAACCTATGACCTATAAGCCTCCTTCCCAACATAAGCAAAATATTCGAAATAGTCATAAACAACCCCCTAGCCTCCATTTGCGCAAAAAATAAGATAATCCCAGAAAATCAATTCGGCTTCCGGCACAAACACTCTATATACAAAATGATTACGAAAAACTTCCCCCAATACTTAATTAAAATAGTCTGGGACATGATAACAAACAAAACATTTGTAATGACCGACGGTTCACACACATCAAGCAAAGAATTCACCGTAAAGAACGGTCTACAACAAGAAACAGTAAATTCTCCGTTACTTTTCAGTATTTACAATAGCGACTTACTAAATCTCTTTAATCTCAATACATCCACCCATAAACGCTCCATAATCTTCGCAGATGACCTAATCATTTACGGAAAAAGGCCGCAAAGCCAAAACAATAAGAACCGAACTGTAAGGACATTTTGACAAAATTAACGATTACTACTACACATGGAAACTAAAAATTAATGTAAGCAAATGCGAAACCATACTGTTTAAACCCAAGACAAGTGAAATTGGCTGATTAGAAAGAGAACACTGTACAGAATTTCAACTAAGAGAAAAAACAAACGAAGGGGAGCTAATACCACACAAAAACTGCGTGAAGTATCTAGGAGTAAATACAGACGACAAATTAAACTTCAAGCAACACATCGAAATCCAACTCTCCAAAGCCAGCAAAGCCTTCTGGAAAACAAAAAGACTATTCTACTCTAAATATCTCAACAGCAAAGTAAAAATTCTACCAAGCACTAATCAGACCGATTATAACCTACGGCTGCCCAATCTGGTACAACATATCAGCTTCCCTAATGGAAAAAATTCGCGTATTTGAAAGAAAATGCATCAGGGCTTACCTGAGTACTTACAGATCTGAACACAGCCGATTCAAAATATACGTAAAAAATAAAAGAATCTATGACTGTTACATCTTAAAACTAATAAGAAACCACTTCGCGCAAGCTGCAAAGATTAAAGAAAATAGTCTAATCTTCGGTTGCTTATTTCCAAACGAATCATACTACAAAAATAGACTACCGAACTGTCCTGTTTTTGCGACCAAGTTTTCAGGACACAGTTAGGAAGAAAGAAATCAATATAGTATATAAGCGCCGCCATACAGCGAACTTAAATCCAATCCGAAACGCTAAAAAAGAAAAAAAAATGTAATTCCTACACACAAAATATTGTACGGCTATGATGTATCGTCACGTATCGATACTTTTGCCTAATCCACCCCACAACAGAAATTCAATGTTTATTTTAAATATCATACTCATGTAATTACTTATTTTCTTGGTCAATAAACGTTATATAGTAATGGTTAACGCCTTAGGTTACGAACTTTTTCTTCCTCGAAAGACTCCGACTTTTTCTTCCTCGCCTCTAAATTAGGAAGAAAAAGCAGCAGTACCCCAGCAGCGCCATCTACACCAGACATATCTCGACCTCTACACTACATCCAGTCAAGCAACATCACCTATCACGGATCTACAGTCCACCCATAACATTACAAGCTCCTCACAAAACTGTAGTTGAAGAATAGTAAAATTGATGCTTATCTTTTGAAGTTCGTGTGTATTCTAATGTCTTTATTTTAATTTGTTTAGACGGCAGGTCTTCGAAATTTCCCGAGTCAGTTCATCGTTTAAAACCAGGAGACGTAGATGTTACTGTCGCAATGGTTGATTCTTTGACAATCGGCGTCGAAGTTACTTCGTTTTATATATTCGAAGTGAATATTGAAAATAGAGACATAGTAGGCAGTATCGGCGGTGAAAGAAGTTGACCACAGTGCCTGACTCTCCCGAATATTCTTAAAGTTTGTTCATTTCTTATTCCTACATTGTTTACGCATATGATTTGTGTAATCGCTATGAATGCGAATACTTCTTTCATAGTTGAATTTTCCTATATACAGGAATTCAATCCTAACTTAATAGGTTATTTACTTGAGGACGCTATAAGTACTGATTCAGCTGCGCAGTTAAACGTTGCCGAAAGTGGAGCTGTGTCTAAAGATGACTTTTATGGCGATATATCTGGTCAATAAAACAAAAGATGACCCGAGGATAGATATAAACAAACATTGGAAGGTTCGTCTGTTCGTAGACAAAGTAATTATATACAATACATATTTACTATATGGGAGGTGGTGTTTTAATGTGCATATAATCATTGAAATTAACAACTGATTAATAGAAAATAAATTCACATAAAATCTAAATTATTCACCTTTATCACTTTTTTTTTCAAATATTAAAATAAAATTTACCTAAGGCCTTTATACGTTCATTACTAAGGAATAAAGATCATAATGAAATTATTGGCATTATAATTCGAGAAGTATTTTACTGCAGTTCTGGTGAACTATATTTAAGAGTTAATTACATTAGCCTTTATTTACTAAAAACACACTTCAAATGTAATTAAAAATTATAACCATAATTAAAAAGGATTAGATGCAAGTATGAAATTGATCAATTTCTTTCCCTTTTTAATGAAATTTATAATTTCATTTATTATTTAATCGTTTACGCAGTAAAATATATATTTTTATGTTTTACAGTTGATTTCATTAATGAGTGGAAGTAATGATTTTTACATTAATACGTGCGCAACATCTCCATGGTCTATGGTAAATGATCACAAAATAGATTTAATTAATACTCTTAGAATATTAAGAGACAATTTACCAAAAACTTTCGTTGCTCTTATACCACCTCCTCACTTAAAGGAACTAGTTACTGCACACCAAGGAAGAGAGCCATTGCCGTGCTATTTGTCATCCATGATTGAATGTTCATGTATGTTTACTTTACAATTTAAAGATCAAAGACCGGAATATTATAAAATAATTAACAGGTTTGTATAATTTACCGAATTTAAGAAACTTTTTAAATATTTTGTGCTGGAGATATTTTAAACACTTATATTTGTATAATTTTGTTATACCATGCTTTATATTTAATCTTAGTAATTATACATAAAAGGGGCTGCAATTCCCATTTTAATGAAACTTAAATATGTTGTGAAACTCAACTTTTTTCCTATAGGGGGTAAACTCATTTAATTTCCGAAATATTTAGAGGAAGCTCCTGCTACTACCATATTGAATCTGACTTATAAGGCAACGTATGCGTTAGCATGGTGTGACCACTCATCTACTGTTGTTGTGTGTCTATAAACACATCGCTGGGACCTGCAAATAATCTTTACAACGGGCGAACTGTTTAATACTTATTTCGTTTTTTTTTCTTTTTTACTAACCCGAAACTACCTCGAAAATGTAAACAAATCTTCTGAACGCACAAATCTTACATGTGTTGGTAGTTGTTAAAAACTATACAAAGCCGCACCCAATTCTAGAAAAATAGTAATACTAAGCAATCCGGTCATCGCATCGTGAGGAGGCTGATTACCATCAGACTTTAACGACGGTCTAATTGAAAAGACTAATCTACATTCAATACGGATTATACTGTTGAACACGCATTTAGTTTTGCAACCTTTAACAGGTGATTCATGTACGCCCTTTTGAGCTAAATACAAATTTGCCAACTATTTTCTGTTAGAACGCACAGCATTTGAAAAACTCAATTTTGCGAAAAATGTAAAAAAAAATTCAAATTCGCAATTTCGCACTAGCAGCTATCGAGTTACGTTTTGGACAAAAAATACTGTAGACCCTTCTGAATAAAATGATATGTACTGTTATTGTACTATAAACATTTAAATATGTGTAAATAATGATTAATGCGAAAAGGGCGCTTAAAACGCTTCTTGTTTAGATTTACCAGCTTATTTCAAAAATTAAAGGTCTACAAGAAAATCTAACACTAGCACGCGATAGAACAGACATTTTTGCTAAAGAAAGCATCAATAAAGCTGGAAAATCATGTTTTGTTTTCAATGTAAATGCGAAAAAGTTTGACAAAACACGCGGCGATGGCAATGGTAGTCATCATATTGGCGAACGTCTCACCTGTTGCTCAGCATAATGGAACCGCAAAACGCGTGAGACTATTGACATTTGTCGACATTGAGTAACATTGCCGTTCCGTGTTTTGTCAAACTTTTTCGTTTTTCCACGAGGTCATCCGTTATACAGATCGTTTCCCGGCAGCTATGATGTGTTTATAGAAACAGCAGATAAGCGATCACACCACCCTGACGCATAGGTTGCCATGCATGTGCATGTGTAGGTAAGACATTGATAAATATTTAATATATTTATATTATGAGTGCGTATTCAGACAACCAGTTCGTATTTCTATAATACATATCTAGTGATGTGACCGATACTGTATCAATGCTATCGACACCGATCTACGAATTTCGATCTGTTATCGATATATATCAAAGGCGAAGGTATTAGTTATCGTTATTGATTCTTTTCTAATCGATACTAAACAATTACTGTACTTGAATCACCACAAAAATAACGATACTAGTCTGACACCGCATGTAACTTTCGATACAGATTCTTAAAGCTAAAATAAGATGAAGCTCGAGAACAATAAAATTGCGCTTTGTTTTTTACACGAATGAAAGTAGGTCAGCAACTTACCTCGTACAAGTCGTAGAGAAGATGATTGTGGCATTCGAGAACGTAAACCATCCTGCGCGACGTTTTGTAAGAAAAAAATTAGACATTAAATCTACTTACCGATTAAGATGAGATCCTCACACTGATCAACAGGGTGCTTAGTATTACACAAGAGCTCTAACATTTCGTTTCTCTTATCACGAAGATCGGCGAGACCGTTATTCGAGACGCGTGAACGCAGAGATGATCGGGACGCAATGACGTTATCGACCGATTCCGTGAAAATATCGTATCGAAATGGTGTAAATACACCTGCCTTCATCTTTCATTTTCATCGTAGAGGAATCATCGACAGTACCCGTTTAGTGTGAAACAGCTTAAATTCGCATTTAGCCTTTGCTGAATCAATATGGCGGCTATCCCGATTAGGGATGCGAGATTTATTCCAAATATCTTGGAGAGATATTACATCCTTCCAGTACCATGTCGTGCAAGGAAAATCGTTAATTTTGGCACTGGAACATGTTCGAGATTTAGAGTGTCCCGTCCCTTTATAACTCGGACAGCACACCTACCTTTTTTGGAAAAGTCCGAACTTCCTACCTCCCAAGTTGTAAACCTTACGGTGCGGACCTCATTAAGAAGAGGCTAATAAACACCATAAATGTCCGATGGGTCAGGTATAAAGTAAACATGAGGTATCAATCGGTAACATCAGAGATGTATGCGCTCACGAGGGTACACAATTACAAGATCGAAAGGAATAGATTCCCATACCATAAAAACCATGATAAGAAGGGAAATCCGAGGACGGAGAGTTAGTATATAAGATCCAGGCGAAACGTCTTGAGGCAGTCTTAAAACAGTCTTCATCAGAGCGTCATATTCTTTGTGTTACACTAAACCGTATTAACTAAACATAACATTCTTCTGTACCTTAACTTGCTAGTGATTCTCTTCGTGTATACTAAAAAGTGCAAATAATTAAACTAAACATACTATTACTCTGAATCTTTAATTTACCTCCACCTTGAGCGCTAATCTCGTTCAAGGTTAGCGACATCAACAGATCGGTTGCAACCTGATTGATCGCCAATTAGTTGAGAATTCGCAACACACTCTGATCACACCCTTTTTCCTAGTACACTTTCCCCGTTCCCGGTTTGCACGCGGTTTGTACCACATTAGCCAGTTCGAATTCCAATACTATTTCAATGTCCTACATGATTACTTGGATCAATTGCCAGGTCTACGCAGAAATTTGTTACCTTCTAAAGAACCACGGTCGAATATACAACGTTTTCTTTTCTCCATACCGATGGCATTTCCTGCTTACGGAAATAAATTTAAAAATGTTTGCGATTTGTTTGACGTTTTTTCGGTTACAGGATACAATATCCTTTTAAATGTATGTATTTACTTAATAAACTTAGAATTTAATTCTAGTGTAACACAAACTTAATTAGTTCTCATATTTCTACACGGAATACTACTGAACTTCTACGTCATAAATATTATACCTTTTCTAACGTTATCTACATGGTATGTGTATGTGCAGATTAATGATATAAATATGCGTATTAACTTTTTTCATTACTAACGTTTATACATTAATGAGGAAGTTAAAAACATAGAAGAGTCTAGAACAGAATAATTTATCCTGTATTTGTAAGTATAAGTTGCTATAAGTATCGGCATTATATAGCATAATTATCATACAGTATGTGGTAAAGTATCGTACGGAAATCGATCCCCGGCTGAAAATATTCTTCTTATATTGTTGAACTATAGAAACAAAAATGGAATATATAATAAATAATGGATTATAAAATGAAGAATGACGTATGGTGTTGCTTACGCAAACAAATTAAAAAAATTTGCTGCTTTGTAAGATACAATGATATTCTGTACATATTCATTGGTAAGACTGCACTGCCGATTTTGCTGATATTTAAATTTGTTGTAAAATTCAACATTCCAAGAAAGATTTTCCTATACCTATAACCGCCACTCGACCTTAGTTTCCAAAATATTTACAAAATAATTGCTGCTACTACTACATTGAATTTTGCTTGTATAAGCATGTCCATGGAAAAGTTGTATCTGAATGGTGCGTCTGCTTATCTACTGCTTTTACAAACACATTCGGCGATCTGCAAACAATCACTATAAAGCACAAACATTTCAATATTTATTTCTTCCTTTTACTAACGTGAAACTACTTCGAAAATGAAATAACGATCTATTAAACGCATAGATCTGATATGTGTTTGTAACCGCTATTAAAAGATATAGAAAGGAAGAATGAGAACACTGATCAATCCGACTATCGTCTAATCCTCGCTCATATGCAATGTTCCGCTACATATAGAAAAAGATGTCGGGGGTGATATTTGAAACCAAAATAAGACGAAAATGAAAAATAAAAAGTGTGACGTATTCGGCATCATCTTTCAATTATCAATTATTAAAAATCGATCGAAATATCCTTGTACACGAGCAATCCTCCTTACACGAACAAAGATAGGTGAAGTCGAGCATCGAAATGCACATCGATCCTTAATGGAACGATACATGGTCAGCAGCTTACAAGTTGTAGGAAAGAAGACTATGGCATTCGGAGATGTAAATGACATCCTGCGTGACATTTTCTAAGAAAAACCCCGATTACAGATTAAACATGTTTACTCATTTAAATCTATAACAGCATGTCAGAAACCGCTCTATGGAATTTTCGAGTAGAAAGGATTAATGTTTATTCTAATCATTTGCCTTCATAATAACTTAATTAGTAAAAGCATATATTATGAATATTCATACAAAGTTCACACGAGCATCGCGATTCTCTAGACTGTTCACAGAAACATTGTAACGAAAATAGCATTCATTTTATTTTGTTGTAAATATACAATATAACCTCTATCTTTTTACAAACAAACTATCGTATGAGAACGATACACACAACATGTATTGTACGCACTACACACACTACACACCCAAATCACTCGCGTTGGAACTAAATAAAACATTCTTTTAAATAATAAAAAGTACTATAAATAAAAGGAAGAATTTCAAAAGATTAAAAATAAGGAAGTCTAAAATAATCTACAGCGAAATAACTTATACCTATATACAGCCTATATACAGTCCTCTTGACGTTTCTCTTCGACGATGTCGAAATGAATCTGTCCTTCCAAAACTGTTCTATCCTCTTTCTAAAAGAAAGAGGCTCGAATTTCTAAAGTCACTTAAACATGTTACATAGCAAGGTAATAGTGGAGAATTCTTCCAGAAAGAAAAATGTACAATATTTTTGGCCAACGCATTTACTTCTTTTGTATTATCTTCTGGAAATTGGTCAGAAATGACACGTTATCTGAGGTGTTTCTTTAGGCATGCCTATTGAAAAAACGAATAGGCTGCTCACCAGGATAGTATCCAAGCTTCCAAGGATAGTATCATTTCGGCAACAAAAGCGAAAATTTTATATTTTACAATTTCTCATTTAGCTGTACATTGACATTTATTATTACGCGTTACTCCATAAAACGCTACCTTAATTAATTCTTCGGATATAGGTTTAAATAATTCTTTTGCAGTTTTTTTCGTGTTTCCTGATTTCTTATTTCATGTGCATGCGTGTAGATATTGTAATACTTAATGATCAGTAGTTTGTATGGAAATCGTTTCTGATTTATACAGAACAGCGTACGGCCACATTCAGTAGCAGCTCAAGAATACTTAATGCACATGTAATTTCATTACGATTTTTCTGTGAACAGTCTGCACATTCGCGGTATGCGAATTTTTCCCGCGGTATGTAAACTTTGCACAAACATTGTTTATATGTGCTTTTGTTTATTAATTATTTCTTGAGACAAAGGATTAGGGGAGACACTAATCCCCTCTATTTGAAAATACCATAAAGCGGTTTACGTTATGCTGTTATGGATTTTAATGAGTACGCATAATCGATGACTTTTCGTAGGGAATGTCGTGCAGAATGGTTTACGTCTCCGAACGTCGTAGTCTTCTTTTTTACAACTTGTACGAGATAAGCTGCTGTCCATCTATCGTTCGATTTAACGATCACTGTGTAGCCCGCTGCTTGAGCCGACTTAGTTTCGCTCGTGTAATCAGGTTTGTTCACGCATAGTGATATTTCGGCCGATTTTTAATTATCAATAATTAAAAAGTAAAGCCAAAGACACAATTCTTTTGTTCTTCTTGATTTTCGTCTTATTTAGTAAAGTTTCCTTTTGATTGCATAATGTTTTGCAAATATCGTGGCATTGAATTTATCAGATTGATGAGTACTCTAATTAAAACATTTTTCCACTTTTCTAAGAAAACTATGGCGGCACTCGACATCAAACTTTTCCAACGGTTTCTGTCCCGTGGCTCGCTACACAAAGACCCTATCCTTCGGTATATGATTGTCAGATGTCGAGGCATTCCGCACGGAACATGTTTTTTCAGCTAGCCTAAGGAGCCGCTATAAACCATAGGACTCTTAATGATGGTCCTTCAAACAAATGAACAGTCCGTGTTTTAGCTTTCTCTATATTTATTACCTACTACGGTAAGATACGGGAAATCTGTTTTTTCTCACGCACGATGCTTCCTGTGAACAACTTTCTCTCAAGGGCGTTTAGCATCCTCCTTCAACCGCCAGGGCAGAAACTAACCAATCCGTTGACCGCACATTCGTAGACGCACCTCGTCATAGTTTTCCTCCACAGTATCATCGTGGCAAAAAAGTCAGTCGCTAAAGACAGTTCAAGTATGCTAGCCACGGAGAACTCCGTGAGACATACTGGCAATCATCGCCCGAACGCGTTCCGCACACTTCAAACAACCGACCCTGATCTTGACCGATACCAAAGCATCTCATACTTGTAATCGTGAGTTTCCTCGAGTGCATGTGTGTCAGTATATGTTAAAATAAATTGTTAAAAGTATTTGAGTGTGTTTCTTGGCATTTATCACGACCCATTCACCTTATTTATTTGTTTCGACCGTTCGCGGAGAAATGCGTTCAAGAGATATCACGTCAACGAGAGTCGTAAATTCCCGTTACGATTATATAATCGACGCCACAAACTGATCGATCCCCGATTTGTTTTACGATAATAGAGGTGGTTGAAATGATTGGACACTGGATTAACATGTATAAATTAAAGTTTATTCAAACAACTTATTTACTAGAGAGATATAAACTGATAAGGTATAAATGAGTAATGATTGATATACAGGGTTACAATGAGATGACGACGCTTCGAGAAATGTGTTAAGACTTCGATATATTGTAGAATCAGTGTCGCGACATGTTGACTATTCTAAAGACGTAGAATAAGTGAAGTTCAGTGACGATGCCGTGGCGGAGAAAAGCTAGTGATAGGTGTGCCTAGCGCATGAGATGAACTGATTTGTTAAGGATACTTTTGCTAGGAAAGTGAGGGTAATAGACGTTGCTTCTGATTGGTTATAAGAAGGTGGTAGACTAGGAAGGGTCTTAGCCGCCCTCGAGAGAAAGTTGCTAACAGAAGATACCGAACGTGAAAGAAACCAACTTTCCAATATCTTCCCGTAGTGGAGAAAAATGTAAGTAACGTTCGGAATAGAATATGATTGTTTTTGGTCTGAAGGACCTTAGGTGTGAAAATACCAAGATTTATGATAGGTCCTTGGGGATGCTGAGGGTACGCAGTGAAGAACCGTAAGCATCTGGTTCCTATCTCTCCCGCGGTGTGTGGTCTGGCATAGGTAGAGAGTCAGCCGACGTAACATTTTATTTATATATTTTCAATAATGTTCATATTGCGGGTCTGTTTTTAAGTGTTTCCAAATATGACACAAAATTCATACTAATGTACTAGTAATATTGTGCTTTGGGTCGTTTTCTTATATCTGGATGAAATTGTCTATCAAATACATTTTATCCTACAAAACACTAATTGTACGAATATATGTTACACATATATTTTTACCATTAGCTGAATATTAATATTTTCACAGCAGGGACTGGCATCGAATCCCTTTTTTTTTTTAATTATTTTGGAGACTTGTAGGAATATGTATACATTTTTCATTTGCTAAGAATTTCTTACTATACGATGTTGTACCATAATTTTAATCTTTTTTAAAATTAAGTACTGTATGAATACTTTTTTTCGCTGACTGTGTATTGGTGTTTTTTAACCTCAGCAAAAAAGATCGTTCGTTATATGGCATGGAATTTGTAATTCAATTATTTTCACTTTCATCTTAACCTATGAAATGTTATGTGTAATGAAAATGTCATAAAAATGCAAATGTAGGAGCAATCAACGATAAAATGTCAGCTGCTGTCGATATTTCATGTTTAAGAACCATTCAAGACTATTTCTTCCTTGGTTTGGAGACAGAAAACGTTAATCGAATCATTCGTGCATGACATTATCCAGTTTCAGTAGTAAGGCGAAGTTATTAAAAGTATGAGTATCTAGAGGAGTATCACATCGAATACTGTTACAGTACTGTGACAGACGTATCGGTGTCAGCTATCGTGAAGTCGCATTTTTGTTCGATTTATAGTAAACAATACGCAGTGGAAACAGTATTAGGTAACAGGCGATTCCTTGTTATTCTGTATTCAATTGTGTCTTTCATTAATGTCATTAATTACTACAATAGTTTAAATGAAGTTTTTGAATTCTCAAATATTTATTTTATATTTTACATTTTACGCAGTAAAACTTGTCCATTATTGTGATTTTTCAATAATTTACAACCAGTCAGTAGAGGTAATCGGAACATTCTCCTTCGTAACATACTTGCACGAGAAACCCGTTATATTTTATTAAAAATTGAGTTTAGGAACGGATTTTCAGAAGTTATTGTTAGGACTTGATTCGACTCTCGCGTTTATGAAAATTGAAAATACGCTCGACTGTGACAACACTAACCATGCGAGATATTTTAGGCATTTTATATTTTAAATGGTAAGATCCCTTATTTTTCGTAAATAAACTGAAATATACGCAAATGAACTGAAGTATACATATATAATATTGATTATGATATGAAAGTAACCATGAAATGGTAGTGGAGAGAGTATGTATTTACGCTATCATTTTACTAATATTAAGCAAAATACTCTAAATCGTGATACAATATATTTCTGTTGTTATATTTGTCACATTCCCTATAATTATATTTGTTAATTATTTAAATGCTGCGTCAAAATGTCTCCTTGAATAACAACATAAACATCGTTTCATAGATAGATTTAAGAGTTAAAAGGACCTTATGTTCAGTATTTTTACAAAATTGTTGTTAGCTGATTATAATAATTTTATTCACTTGTATACTATATATAAATACTTGTGTACAATACTTAACATACGAAATCTCTATAACACAACAACTTGTGCTATAAAAGGCTTGATATTGTACAGATCAAGCAGAAAACAAATTATAAAATTAAATGACGCAGGACATAATACAACATAACATACATAAGCATGATAATATAAAAACATATTACAAATATATACAAAACAATATAGATATATATGTATAAAATGACAGATAACAATATATACATACATACGTACATAATAAAATTACAGGATATATGAAAATTATAATGAAAATATAGATATAATATATGACATGTTATGTTCTGGTTGATTTCATTGACCGCTGTTCTCATTTGCATTATCACATTAATCAGTTTGCTGTGACAATAAAATTACAACCAGATAGTTTGAAACACAGTAGAGACTCCGGTATCAAAACAAACAGGGGGACAAAACTGTTTGAATATCGGAACAATCACTTTCATATGAAATTTCATTTATTCAAATACAGATCAAGATTGATTCACAGTTCCTTTAAATATCTATGGTTTCTATTTCTTCTTGCCTATTAAGTCACATAATTCTTTCAACATAATTAACTGCAAAGAGCTACATTCTTTTCATACTGTGAGTTATTGAGTACATTTCTCGAATGCCACGCGCGGTTCATCATGAGATGGCACTTCTTCGTCACCATTTCATTTGCAGCTTCGCAGGGAAACCAGTTTATTACATCAGTACATTCAACGTCTGTGATTGTGGCTCCCAACATTATGTATATTTGTTAATTCTATTGCATTTACACCACTTTCGAGTTTTTGTTTTGTTTTGCGCCAATAGTTAGAGCACTATTAGTTTCATACTAAAGTCTTATAATTAGAATTCACTGAATCGAATATAAGAAAGAATACATTAGAATACATTGTACATGAATGCTAATAAAATATGTCGGATAATGGATTGTTTCGGTATTACGATATTCGAATAATGAATGCTCGAATAAATCGGTGGGAGGGGTCTACTTGCACAGGGTGTTTGGTTGCAGAATCTTGAAGCTAAAATAAACTGAAAATGGAGAACAGAAAAATTGCACTTTGTTTTTTCACAAGAACGCGACGTTTTCTCAGAAAAATCATAGATTATAGATTATACCTAGAATGGAGAGAACATATAAAATATGTTGATACAGATTTCACAAACGTACGCATTCACGGTTGGTGACAGAAAAAGAACATACGCATTTAGTATTCTCGAGGAGCTACTAAATGTGGGAGCGCAGTGTCTAGTATGAAGCACACACAATTTACACACAAATTACACAAGCATACACATAAAATAAAATATGAAGACGTCAAATGAAACTACATAAATATTGTTTAAACTTAGACTCGAAATTAAGATATCATTTTATGGAGTACTGTGCAATGATACTAATTAATGAATAGCCACATGGGAAAATGTATTTACTGCGTAGCATAGCTCTTCTAAATTTTTCCTTTTTTTTTTATGAACGACTTCTCATGTAGGAAAATATTTATACATTACACTAGAACTATCGTTGACTTAACGCAATTATTTGATTCGAGCAAAACAAAACCATAATTGTTGAATTACGTAGATTTCTTTAGAACGCAATATATATAAAGAACTCAACTATAACCAATATGGTATATTATTAAAAAATGTTTCCACTTACTGTTGGTCGGGAATGATAATCTATGGCAAATATTAGAACTGAAAGTGTGAAGATCCTGAAACATGGATACAATCAATAAAGAAACGAATAAAAATGGGACCAATGAAGGATTGAATAAGACAAATTCTCTCGAGGAATTCTACGCTGGTAGTGGGATTGTTGTGACTGGAACAACTGGTTCCGTGGGAATAGGTCTACTGGAAAAACTGATACGCGTGTGTCCACGCATCGCTGCCATTTTTATACTAATTCGTCCAAAAACTAACGAAACGATAGAACAACAATTTAAGAAGTTCATAGATGATCCCGTAAGTAAATATTATTCTTGTTTCTCTCAATATTTAAACTTGTCCGGAGCCAAATTGATTAACTTTCTTCTGTGGAATTGAGCTGGTATTTTTTTGTCTTTAGATTTACGATTACATCAAAGCAAAACATCCCTCAGTTTTGAGCAAAGTTTACCCCGTGAAAGGTGACGTGAGTCTGCCGGATTTAAGTCTTTCGCGAGAAGATAGAAATCTATTGTTAGAGAAAGTAAACATAGTGTTTCACGTCGCGGCCACTGTGAGATTCGACGAGCCGTTACACGTGGCTGTTAATGTGAATACGAAAGGTACTGTTCGTGTAATCGAACTTTGGAACGAACTGAGGCATACAATTAGCTTCGTTCACGTCAGCACAGCTTATAGTAATGCGAATCTACATGTGATCGGGGGAAAAGTTTATACGTAAGGATAAGTTATACATAAACATTGTTCCGTCGTTTACGAATATTATATATATAATTGTAGCGTGAAGAATATGTTCACTTATTATTGATTTTGCAGTACGAACTTGAAACCTTCAGAGGTGATCGATATGTGTAACAAATTCGACAAAACGTCGATCAACCAAATAGAAGAAAGAATTTTAAGAACTTATCCAAACACATACACATTTAGTAAGAATTTAGCAGATCAGATTGTAGCAAGTAAGTGCAATGATCTGCCAGTTGCGATAGTCCGGCTAAGCATAATTGGTGTCTCTTTGGAAGAACCATGTCCTATTTGGATACAGAATATTTCTGGATTTACAGGTATTTTCATAGATATTTTTCAATAGCAATTGTTCAATACTCCTTACATTTCACAAAAGTGGAATTAATTGGTTAGTTTGTGAGAGGCTAAATGAGTGGTTTTCCACTAGATCATCATTATTATAGTTCGAATTTGTGGTTGTTTACTATTACGAGAATTCATTCGTATCTATTTGGCGCTACATTTCTGCTAATCGAAAATCACGTATAATTTCTAAACCAATTTAATGTTACTAGGTGCCTTTCTGCTAATCGACAGAAGATGTGCAACAGCAATACGAGGCAGGAGAGATGCAAGATTGGATGTAGTGCTTGTCGATTTAGTAGGCGACGCGATAATATGTTCTACATGGCATGTCACGCTACATCGTGGGTACGAAATTAAAGTTTACAACAGCAAGAGTAACGCATGCCTTTTAAGTAATATTTATTACGAATTTTTTCAACTAATGTAATTCGATTATTAGAGTATCCCGAAAGATGCAGTTTATTTAAATAACTAGGACAATGGAAGTGCAAACAAACGTAAAGGATCTCAATGTGTCATTAGTTTAGAGAAACAGCGATACAATATAATATTTATTCCAATTCCATAATATTTCCCGAGATACTCGTATGATAATAAACTTTGCTTTAAGTATAATTCTAGTAATTGTAATAACGTAAATGTTCCAATTGACAAGGTGGAGTCCGATAATAGATGCTATGGTAAAATGTAGCATAGAAATGCCTCTGAACGATACGCTATGTTGCCCAGGTTATTCATTCGTAGCTAATAGGTATATTTACAACGTTCTGAGTGTAATTTCGCGTATTCTGCCTGCGTTCATCATAGATATCTTTTTAAGACTTCGAGTTCATAAACCAATGTGAGTATTCTACCGATTCTCGAACAACGGGAATCTTTCTGGGATAATCTCTGTCTTCAATTATAATAATGATTTAAAATGATATTGCAGAATAATGAAACTTCTCAGAAGTGGCAATAAGCTGTTCACATTGATAGGATACTTCATCTTGCACGAATGGATTTCCTGGCACTAAAAATGTTGAACGATAGCAAAAATATATTTTGAAACAAAACTCTAAGTCAACAACACGACAACGGTTATCAAGGTGCATATAAAAGTATCTTCGTATACAAAAATAAGAACTAATCTAAATACATATATTTTCGGTTATTTCAGGTTATACTGGATACATCAGATCAACAAAATATCCCGTGTTATAATTTTACTATAGATAATACTATCTAGCTATGTGTTGTGTATTGATTATTTGAACGTTACTTTTTTCTCTTTGAACCAAAAGCGATACAAGTACAAACAAAATAAATTCGAGTAAATTCGAGTATTAGAAAGAAAGAATGCATGGACCTTAGTAATCACCTAGATCGTTATTGACATTTGGGCCTGTAAGTTGCTGGTGTGCCATTGCACTCCTCACTCCCACCAGTACCAAGTGCCAAGAAAACTGTAATCCTCTCCGTGCTAGCAGTCCTGCACATAGCTGGTAAGCCGAAACGTGGAATTTTATTTATCAGTCATATTGATAGGATAGTTAACGCTATCCATACTGTTATATTAACGAATTAAAACATCAAGGATAGTACAGTTTGGAAATTGAAAATAGTGCTGCGTCTTAGAAGGGTGCGACAAGTTTTTGAAATCGTTCCATTCAGTCGTTTGTCTTGTTTCAAAAATAGTGAAGGAGAGTCAAATTAATCGAAATTGTTAATGACTATTTCTGGCGGCAGCAACATTTTGATTTAAATATAACTCTAGAAATCTGAGATTCGACAACTAGAGTACCACATAACGGTTACGAACACCGAAGATCACCACATTGTTACAACTGGCTTGTCAGTAGCTAACAGAACAATGGCTATCCCAAATCATTTCCCTATCCAGTTGCCTTTCTCGCATTCCTATTTTAGAATTCGACGTGAGTTTCTGGGCGTGGCTATTTCAAGAAGGCAACGCAAGCGTAAGAGTCCACCTTTCTCGAGTATGGAAGCAGGGCATTTCTACTCGGAGCTGGTGTCTCAGTTCGTCCTTTCTCTTTCCTCTAATCCTACCTCGTTTCCCCTTTCAATCCGTCAGATTGAGTGTGGAAATGTCATCGGCCATGGTACGAACGGCTGCACCTTATCACCAATAGATGATATCTGGACCTCCAAAAATGGTCTTGGGTGAGCCTGGACGCGTGTTTATTGGCAATGGCGCGAAGACTTGTACGAAAGGGCACGATTGCCCTCGGGTGGTCAACTGCAAGGATTGCAGCTATCGGTCGGAGACCCATGCAGTGCCTGGAAGTGGGGAGTGAGAGGAGGACATCACGTATAAACCTCGGTTACTGAAGCTTGGTGAACCGGGCGCACCTAGGATACGGGTGCGGTGGCCCCCGAGGCGGTCATCGAGGCCATGCTGAGGGGGCACCAGGAGTTCATCGCCGTTCGCTCCTACTGCGAACAAGTCATGTTCGCGAAGGAGCGAGCGGAGAGAAATAGGGTGAGAAGACGCGATCCAGCTAGAGCGCCGCACCGAAGGGACACGACACGCCGCAGGGCTGCGGCATCATCGCCGACGCCCTAGGTGCTTTAAAGGAACCGTCACGCCGAGGAGGGTCTGGGCCCCTCCTCGGACTTGCACGACGGTCCAGGGAACGCGTTAGGTGTTAGGGGGTGTGCCCCACCCCCCTAGCGGCACAATTCGGTAGAGGATGTCTCCCTTAACAATAGGAGAAGACGAAGGAGTGCCCCGGCAGGAATTCGAGAGAGACCCCGAGAAGCTCCTAACAACGTCAGGAAGACCACCGTGGGGCTTTGGTCGGTATGAGTCCGACACTATCCCGCCGCCACCCAGAGGGCGCCGGGGTGTCCATGAGGATTTCCCCACGTTAAAAAAAAAAAAAAAGGATACGGGTACGGTGGCTCAAAATTGTATAAATGTGGTCAAATACTATAGGCCTATAAATACCACTCCGATAATCGACAATCGCATGTGGAAAATTATGAACACTAAATTGTATTCAAAACTATCATTCCAATCTACAGTATTAACTGTCGCATAATAACTTGTGTAAGGATTGTCACGTGCCTACGACAGATAGCGCGCGCAGGTGATAGTTCGCTCAGGCCATGCAAGGTGTAAATATGCATCTAGTTTGCGTGTAGTGCGGGGGACAATGTGGATAGCTCATCCTGTAACAGACGCGTGTCAACGCCTAGGCAAGCACATATACCTTAACTAGATGAAATAACTTAAAAGACGAAAATAAACTGTTTCAAATATATTTGTAAAGTAGGGTTAATGTACGAAAAGTTTTTAAGTTTGAGATTATTCTAGTCGCATACGAGTCCTATCCATGAGATCGCATACTGGTGGGTGGGGCGCTAGAAATAAAATAACATAAGAAATTGAATATGAATGTCAATGTATATTGCGATCAAAGGAAAATATTTAAAGTATACTGAAGGAAAAAAAATAAAAATGTTACGATAATTATTGTATGTAACGTAAAAAAGAAGAAAAAAGAAATCAATTGAGATACAGTAAGACACATCACGGGATTCATATTTAGGCAGATCAGTTTTAAAAGATATAAACTAATTTAGCCGTCGTCCTGTAGTGCCTGGATCTCTTCGAACTTGGCTGCGAATAACAAAAGTTGTTTATATTGGAATGATAAAAAGCCGAGCGTATCTCTAGACGGCAGATTTAAGGGGGTATTCTAGTCTAAAAATTTAAAAACATCGATTTTTTGTTTTCACATTTTCAAAGCTTAAACCTTTAAGAATACGCACTTAAAAGGATTTTTCAAGATTTAAATTATTTCCGGAGATATAGCTGTTTTAGTGACGCGTCATCCAAATCGGCTCGGCTGGTGTAAATGGCAAAAAGCTGCTCATGAAGATACATTACACGAATTCGATCACGAAAATCCTCCTCTGTGTGACGACGTATTAAAAATTATAAAGCCGATTTACGAGAGTTTATCATCAGAGGTGTTACTGACTCGATGTTTAGGTTCACAAACGCAAAATAATAATGAATCTCTGAATTCATTGATTTGGACTCTTGCACCAAAACATCAGTATTCACTGTAATCTCAGAATGATATATTCGAAGTGTCATTTTGATCATTGCTGTGATCGTAAGAATCTCAACAGTCGTACTAAAACAACGTTACAACAATGAAATAAAAAATATAAAAATTAAATTTTCATATCAGTTCATATCAGTTTCATATCTAACATAAACAACTTCCGTCCTCTGCCGATTAGTTCGAACGGACTAGGGTATTGCAGTAAAGCTTTAAATTAGTTTGTATTTTTTCAGACTGCTCTCTCTAAATGTGAATTTTCCGATGTGTCTTATTGTATCTTAATTGCTTCTCTCGCTCCTCATGTTTACATTTGATGTATTTACAACAGGATGATCCAAAATTGGATAATAGTGGTCAATTTATGGAATGCGATCTCAATAGTCAAATTTATGGATTGTTGTTGTGACCGTTCGCAGAGAAATGAGATCGCGAAGAAAGCGCGTCAACGAGAGACGTATATCGACGCCACGAAACAGTTGTGCCCCTGTTTCGATTAAGATAACAGAGGTGGTTAAAATGATTGTAACACTGAATTAACAGGGTTAATATATCTTTTATTTCCAACAATATTTAAAATTATAAAGAACACGTCACAAATGATTTAACAATGATACAGTTAATTTATTACAGTAATTTGACCCGACTTTTTGATATTTCTCGATATATTCGTTAGACTAAGCGACTTGGATTTTATTCGTTTAAACCTCTCGATGCATTCCGATTGAGTCCTCAAATGATAATGATTGCCCTTCGATTTTTCCCTTTGTCTTCTCTTGGAGACGACCCCCGCCACGCTAGGATCACACCACCGTTCGCACCTGTGATCACATATGCTACCTTCTTTGTATGGGTAAATAACGGCCGAATCGAAGTCTCTAGAACTATGCGTTTGTCGATACATTGTATGTATTTTTCCGTTCATGTCAGGCGATCTGTCGGCAATACTGTAGTTCCCAGAGAGACGGTTAGGAACACGGCCTGGTAAACCTCAGGGCGTAACAACTGTCTTACTATTTAAATTGTAGTACGATTTACATATATAGACCGGTCAGAATCGTTTCTCGAGAAGACCAGAAAGATTAATATTATTAATACGAGATCATTTAGAAAAGTTGGGAAAGTATTAAATAAAAACAGTTCCGGAAATACATCTACATAGTCTGAATTGGAGATCCAAGGAGTCGTAACTAATACGTAGTCGAATATGTATCTGTGTAAAAGGAACTGTTGCGATAATAAGCCATATTGTAATAAGTGAGTAACTATTGCAAAGTAGGTTATACGAATCATTAAATATCTAGCAATATACTGAGAAACATTCTTTAAACAATGAGTTGGCTGAACATGAGCATCCGCGAACTACTGTGCAGAGAATTCAAAATATCAATGTACAGGATGGTCTACGCAACTCGAAAATTTCGAATAACATCTAAAGTATGCGTCGTATGAAAAAATGTATTTCTGCATGATTTGCATAATTTGGAACGACACATTATGTGATGCATGTACTCTTTTTTATAAGGCGTGGCGGTTTGAAGATTTAATACGTTCACGTCGGCGCCGATATTCATGGTTTTCTCCGTGGGGCGGCACCCAAATTCACTGTCTGCTTCGTGGGACGGCGGTAGATCACATTAGACTGTTCGACACGACCGCAATTTTTCAACCTTGACCTCAATTTATAGCAAAATTACAAAAGCTATACGGCTCCTGTTGGTTTCAATGAATTCCGTGGACTTCAACTAATACATTGATATACAATAGTTTGGCAATATCAATATGCATATATTCTATTCAGCGTGAGGATTAAAAATCTGAAAGGGGCCATGGGTCCCAACTCAATCGTTCTCTCGGGAAAGATGTTGAACTTTCATTAGCTTACGAACTCACTTTATTTGTAATGTACTCATATTTTGCTTACATTTTACTACTGCTAATGAAACTAACTAGTACTAACGAAAAGGAGATAATTCTACGTAGAAAAACAAGTGGGGAACACAAATTAACGTTTTTTAATTGACGCTTCGTTTTTAAGGAAATGAAAATTTGTCAAATACACATAAATTTGATTAATTAAATACTTGGTATGAGCAGACAATCAGGAGAAGGTTATTTTACATGCGAAAACTCAGAAATGTAAAATAAAGATTTTCTTCTTGCAGATATTTACCGATCCGAAAGTGTAGAATAAAGCTGCGATGCTTCATGAATCTGTACTTTGCGCAATGTCAAATTGCAGCCTCAGCGAAGATGTTTGTAAGACAGAAGTGATTACGTGAAAATGTATATCAATATTATCTACGACATCGCAATCGTCTATTATATCCGTGATTCAGCATATCGGTGTTTATATATATGTCGGGTTCACGTTAAGATTAGGGGTAGGGGCGTATAACGAGTCTTCACTTGAGTTGGCTATCGTTGTTGCGATAGGGATAATGTCCATTGATACAAGTATGGATGTTACGGAATTGTTAAGTAACCACGATGATTAGACATTAACGACAATAGTCTTAGGTTCGATAGCGAATCTGCAGTCCTCGGGAAGGCAAATGTACTTTCCTTCAAAGTCTAAGTCGAACTCCTTGTGGAGTGTTCACTCGATTGCAAAGATTCTGTGTAACTCGTTAATAATATCGTACGAGAATGAATCCTTCCGTCGCAATGATGCTGCAGAGGAAAACTATAATGGGGTGTGTCTAAGGATACGAGATCATCGGATTCGTCGAGAAAAGCCCTCGTTCGGAAAGTGAGGGAAATGGACGTTGCCGGTAATTGGTTAATTTCTATGTTGGTTGTTAGAAAAGGATGCTAGCCGCCCTTGCGAAAAAGTTGCTAGCGAAAAGCGTCGTTCGTGAGAAAGCGTCTTCCCGTAGTTAGGACAAAGGCTGTTTGTCCGTTTGAAGGACCTTAATTAACTAAATCCTAAGATTTATAGCGGGTCCTCGGGCTAGCTGAACATGTACTGTGAAGATGCATCGACATCTGGTAATCATCCGACCCGAAGTGTAGGGTCTGCGCGTGGCGAGCCACGGCACAGAGACCGTTGGAATGTTTACTGTCGAGTGCCGCTACAACTATTTCTTTTAAGGGGAGCTATACAATTACTCCATACCTTTGTTAGACAAAACGCTCATCCCGTGACCGCGGACACGTTCGGCGACTGGTTGTCGCCTCGAGCCCAAGCTCATTGTCATAAATCTCGAACAAATACAATCGGATTGAATTGCAAACAATTATTTAATTATAGCTATGGTAGAATCTAGACTAAAGTATTAGGGGATTTTCCCAAAATTCCAAGGAAAGGCTCCGGTGTCCTTTCATCTCCGACATATAATTATCATTTATGATAAAAACGAAAACGAAATTTATTAATAGCGAAAAAGCGAAACGCATTTAGTTTATGATCCGTGCGGGGAAAATGTAACAGAAGCCCAAACCATGTATATCGAAAAGTATCCTTAACGAAATCAACCATCTCGATAGACATTCCAGGAACTTCGTAAATCGCTTCGAGAAACTGGAAGTTTTAATGTTACCAACGTACCATATTCAAGACCGCTACATCTAATGAAGATATAATCGCAGTTCTAGTGTCACACGCTCAAGAAGGCCACGCTCTTAGAGACCGTAATAGGATAGGCTAAACATCCTGCATGCCACAGTTATCAAATAGTAACGGAATAGGCGCTTCTGACACACACCAGACGACAGAGGGACCTCCAGAGGGACCAAAAACCACAGTATAAGAACACTCCAAAATAAGCGCTCGAATCAATTTGTTAAAATATTTTGACCCAGTCTCTTGTAACACTGTAACATTTTGAACCGTCACTCGGTTAGATTTGCATAATAAATTCTGTTATTATATATAAAATTCAATTTTTTCACCTTATTCGTGAAACTTTCGAACTGCGACGTGAAGAGATCACCGGCAATCTATCGGTTTCCGCGATTTACTGTGTCTCCGACGTGACACTAGCAGCGGTAACAGGAAGTATCAGATTTCGCGGGGATCTAGAATTAGTTAAACGAGCGTACATCGAGCGCCTCACAATGAAATATATCACCTGCATCTCCTAGTTCTTTACCAGGAGCTGCAAGGAATGAATCCACCCAGTGTTTTCTGGATCAATGAGATAATGATGATTTCTTTTTACCAAAAATGTTACCTATCGATGAAGCGGTATTTGAATTGAAGAACATTCATTTGAGAAGTATGCACAATTGGATATCACAAAATTCTCATTAGATAAGAGAAGTTGGCTACCAATATCAATGGAGCAACAAATTAATATCGTATTATATTAGCATGAACGTAAATCGACTAATTACAAGAAAATTATATTTATACGGATTAACAGTCGCGAACAAGAAGGATAGCAAACAAATATTATATTTTCTGAATTTATAATTTCGTTATTGACTACCAATGATGATGCGAATGTTGGCGTAAGAGTTACTAAGATTATAAAAGAATAGAATACACGGGCACATAATAGAAATTCAACAACTTGGATGTGACATTATGTCATTCGCGTCAACTATGTTGCTATCTATCGAATAATAGAATTGTCAGAATTATAGGAATTAGAATTACTAGTGATATTTATTCTATATGATAAATTTAGTGATAGATGGATTTATTTTCAGTGGTTTAAACAGGAAACGACGGTTGTTTAATGTAAACTTAATGCACTGATGTGATATAACTAAGACAGCTAAATTGATAATTCACAACACACAACTAACAATTAAGAATTCAGAACAATTCGGCAACTAATGATTAACTAAGTCGCAACTTGCTCTCGACTCAACTGAACTCTCCGCAACTAGAGTCTCAATTAATAATTGACTATTAGTAGACTTTTCCCCTCAAGCATCCCTTAGTCACCTTTTCATGCGCTCGTCACGCACGTGTTCAATCATGGTCACGCACCCTTTCTTCAGAGTAACTATTTGACTGAAGGACCGAGCACATATTGGCGGGCCGCTTGGCCCATTGAAATTTCCCGACCCTTTCGGCCTGTCTGCACTTACGCTTTCTCCCAACACTGAGACAATATTTCCACGGTATTACAGAATTATACATTTAAATTATATTAATAGTACAAAACCTGGAGCTATTCCTTCCCCTTCTTCGAGCACGAAATTTCAATGGAAAAAAATGAATATAAATTAATGCATTATAATGAGTGCTTTGTTCTAAATTATGCATAACAAACATCATAAATTATATATATTTAATTATAAATATTACACATATTTTACACACTTCACTTTACTCCTTTTTTTATCACTCATTAAAACATGTTTTTTTTAAATGAATGTCATTTACAAAACATTACGTACATTTTCTTTGATTATATGTTTTGCAACTTGAGATGTTTCTCTTTCTAATCGATTTCATTTTATTTCAGCGTTTTGTTTTCTTTTCTACTTTTCTCCTATTACTTATTTTAATCGTTTATAGCTTTTATTTGACACTTGAAAAAATACAAATTATTAAGAAAACTTAAAATTACACCTGTTACGCCCTGAGACCGTGTTTCTAACCGTCTCTCTGGGCACTACAGTATCGCCGACAGATCGCCTGACTTGAGCAGCAAAATATATACAATATAGCGACAAACGCATAATCAGTCAAGCAGCGAGTTCTATAAACTTCGATTCGGCCGTTATTTACCCAACAAAGAAAGTGGCATATGTGATCACAGGCGCGAACGGTGACGTGATCCTAGTGTAGTGGGGGTCTTCTCCACGAGAAAACAAAACAAAGAATCAAAGGGCAATCAGTATCATTTGAGGACTCAATCGAAATGCATCGAGAGGTTTAAACGAATAAAATCCAGGTCGCTTAGTCTAACGAATATATCGAGAAATATCAAACGGTCGGGTCAAATTACTGTAATAAATTAACTGTATCATTGTTAAATCATTTGTGACGTGATCTTTATAATTTTAAATATTGTTGGAAATAAAAGATATATTAACCCTGTTAATTCAGTGTTACAATCATTTTAACCACTTCTGTTATCTTAATCGAAACAGGGGCACGACTGTTTCGTGGAGTAGGTTATCAGAATCGTTGTGAGAATTTACGGTTCTTGCTGACGCGCTTTCTTCGCGATCGCGTCTCTCCGCGAACGGTCGTAACAACATCATTGTGTAACAAAAATTAGTAAGGTCATTAATGAAGGGGAGGAAGGTAAATATTGAAAGAAATTTGATGGCAGGGAAAGTTGATTCTTAAATGAATCCAGTAGAAAAGAAAAAGAATGCACATACTGATGCGAATAAATGATCAAAGTAAAGTATTCTCATATTTCCAAATGAGATCAGACAGCACAGGCAACAGTGAATGATAAAGCATATCTACCACTCGTTCTGTCGTATGCTGACTTGTGAAATTTCTGTCTCGATGTACACTACAACGATACAGTAGGCATGCTAAAGTAAGTGATGTAAGTGAAGCAATAATTGGTAAAATGTTACAATATTTTATGAGTTTGGTGGGTGTGACGGAGAGTCTTACAAATCATTGGATAATCTGTTGCAATGCAGTAACCCTTTCGCTGCGGCAGTCTAGTCCGCCGAAGTACTGTCACTGAACGGAATCGCGCGCCAGAGATACGCACAGTACGCATGGTTGCGTACGTTTTCCTAAGTCTTAAATAACAATAATTTTTGTAAGAACCGTATATGAAATATCGTTTCACTGTCAATGGATTTAATAGATCTTTTAGCATGAAACAGTATACGATCGTTTGGATGTTTGAAATATATTGTGTGAAACGTTTTGATGTTGTTTCAACAATGGAAGTGATTAATCCAATATGTCAATAAAATCAACAAAAGATGTTCTGCTGATAACGAAAAAATATATTATTGATTACAGATGGCACTTGTATATGCATCATTTAGATGCCGGATATGTGGGATGCCGGACCCAGGAGTCGTCGCGTGGTCGCCACCTAAATGCGGCGCTCGTACCCTCAGGTCATCTCGTGAATGTCGCCTATGAGCGGCGCTCGAAGCGAGAGGGAGGAATGTATATGTACATATGGAAAGAACTGAGGTGTGGCATATGTAGTGGCGATAGTGTTGCTGCTGGCGTAGATGTCGCTGGTGAGGTACTGCTGCTTTCTTCTTATTTAGATGTCGTGGAAGAAAAGTCGGACTACGAACGCCGGGATTTGAATCCGAGTCCCGAACGGTCGTAACCAAAGGTGCTAACCACTGCGCTGCCGTCGTCCGGTAATAGTTGTCGAGTGCCGCCACAGAACTGATGAGATCGAAAAACCATGTTCAACGATTATTTCAAATAAACGAATCAGCCTTCAATGTGTAGAAGTTGTCGATATCTAAAAATTGGAGATCCTCTTACCAGGATGAAATAAAAGTTAACAAAATACCGAACGACATTACATCTATATTTGTTACTGAAAGTGCTATGAATATGATACGTGAATACGAGTATTGTATGAATCATATATACTCACGGCAAATCGAAAATGTTTCCGTAATTAACGATAAATACGTGAAATTCGTTGTGATTGTGCAAAACGCGAATACGAAGGACTGTACATGTGATACATACAACAAACGAGGAATGACAACTCTGTCGAAGAACGCTTTCTGATAGATCGCGAATTGCTAGCTTTAGTTATTAACTTTAAGTCTAAGCTTTTAATGAAATTTAAAAGATAAAAAGGTTTATTTTAGATAAATTTCTGCCTTCTACTTCTTCTCTACGTTTCCATAAAATGCATCCGCATCTCTTTAATACATCCGCGATAGGATTTGAGCTCCACCCACTTGTTCATTTATGGACTCAACATCTTGGCTATTCTGTTCTTTCCGCTACCACTCCTGTTTTTCTCATCTACGTTTATCTTCTTGTCTATCTGACTTACCGTCGTTGTCTTCCAACTGTCGTCCTTCCTTATCTTCCTTGGTGATTAAAACGTCAATTCTGATCGTCCTCATCTCCGTCGACCTAAAGACTGTAGCCACTCTTACCATACCCGATTCCAGGATTTATGCCGGCCGCGCAGCGAGACCGGATGCATCCTCCCTCCCCTTGATACCTAGTACCTCTAGAATGACTCCATCGGTCAACGTTCCCCTCATCATGATGACCTCTATGCCAACCTCGGCGAACGAAAGTCTCTCCATCGCCGTCGCCAGCACCTGCGTATAGGTCTTCTTCGATACCTCATTGAGCGTCTGAGTGTCACCGCTGACGATCGTGGGGTGCGCGGAAGCACTGATTTTCTACTTTCCTTACTTTTTCTTGATCTTTTTTTCCTTTTTAGGCCTCGATCTCCGCTCCGGGTGAGACCGCGCCACCCAATCGGTTTGACACTCATCTGTTTCGGGAAGTCCCAACTCTCCGGCTGCAGTCTACTGGTCGATGGGATCACAGCCATTGTTTTATAGCGGCACTCGACAACAAAAACTTCCAACGGTTTCGTCGGTACAAAGTATATCACCGAAGGGTAAGTCCAACAGGCTTATGAGCTGAGGTGGTTTAAAGTGTAAGTGCCCAAGAAATACTCTCGATGTTCAACAATATAGTTTATTTAACAACCAACAGTCAAGAATCAACAATCAACAATCCACGCTTTTCGACTATGTTTGCTTCGCTGTTAAACTGAACCCTTCACACTTCGCTGTTCAAAACTGAATGCATCTTTAGACAGATTCTTTTCTTTTACTGTCCCTCGATATCCCCACTACGCACGCGTTTCCGCCTCCGTCGGGCTCCCAGTGAGGCTATACCAATGTCAGCAGTTCCCTCTGTCATCGCCGGAATCGGAGAACCAATTATCGCCTCCACCGAAGTCGCTTCTTTTCTGATCCTTCTCGTCTCCTTTATTTTATGTCTGATGTCGTCGTCACTACTTCGAATCCTGGTTGTACTTTTGATTTTTGTGGAATTCATCAACTGGGTCGTTCGCCTCCCCTCTGGCCGAAGCTTTCGTAGGCCTCCATTTCCTGCGGAAAGAGCAACGATCCAAATAAAGTCGCTTGCCCGCCGACGGCTAATACCACCAAGTACCCCGAGGTTGGTCGTAAATGACTGGAACACTCATTAGTTGGCCCTCAGTGCCATCGACCGGAAAGTACCCTATCACGGCACACCTCACAGGTGGGAATGAGATGGGATTAGAGGAAAGAGAAAGCCTCCTGGCTGCCTGACGGCCAAGACCCGTCTAAGTCCATTTCTGAGCAGCGGCTGACGCAGGTCCGGCGGGTTATTAACCCGCGAATTCCTACGGTCGGACCCGCGCCGTGTGGCTATTTAGCCCACGTCACCGTCCCGCTCCGTTTCTCGGGAAAGGTGGGTTTTTACGCTTCCTTCGCCTTCCTGAAATAGTCGGCATCCACACCTAGAACATCGAAGGTCAAAGATAGGAATGTGAAAAGGGAAACTGGATAGGGAAAGGATTTGGGATAACCATTGCTCCGATAGTCATTGGCAAGCCAGTTGTAACAATGTGGTAATCTTCGGTGTTCGTAACCGTTATGTGATACTCTAGTATTTAAATCAAAATGTTGCTGTCGCCAGAAATAGTCATTAACAATTTCGATTAATTTGACTCTCCTTCACTATTTTTGAAACAAGACAAACGACTGAATGGAACGATCTCAAAAACTTGTCGCACCCTTCTAAGGCGCAGCATTATTTTGAATTTCCAAACTGTTCTATCCTTGATGTTTTAATTCGTTAATATAACAGTATGGATAGCGTTAACTAGCCTATCAATATGATTGATAAATAAAATTCCAATTTCGGCCTAGCCGATATGTGCAGAACTACTAGCACGGAGAGTGTTACGATGGTTCGCGGAGAGACGCGTTCAAAAAATATCGCGTCAACGAGAGTCGTAAATTCTCGTTACGATTAGGTAATCGACGCCACGAACTTATCGCTCCCCTATTTCTTTTACGATAATAGGGGTGGTTAATTGATGTTAGGTTGGATTCACACGTATTAATGTGGTTTATTCAAATAACTCAGCTACAGTCTTGACAATGCAGAATATGCTAGGTAATAGTGTA
>JACXIL010000121.1:0-46794 GCA_014737365.1 Bombus soroeensis | reverse complement strand
AAGTATGAAAGGAGAGACGTTTAGCATTCCATTAGACAAGGATAGAACACATATATAAATGGCAAGGCACCGTCGCCTTTCGGCGGCATTTACCAGATTTAAACGTTCGTCGCCAAGTCACCCACATGTATGTGACGGGTATACTTTCGTGGAGGCCCCGTCATCAAAGTATGGGTGACGCTCTTCTTGATCGAGTTAATTAAATATAGGATATTATATATAGAATATACAACCTAAAAATATTAAAAACACATTATACCATACTTTTTATTAATTTATATTCTGCATAAAATATTACATTATGCTATACCGCATGGTATTTGTTAAAACATTCCAAACACATTTGGGCTGATTTCGGACACTTCGAACAATAGTTGTACACCTCGTCATCACTGCTCTCCTCACTTTCAAATATACTGAACATTTTGAGGATGAAAAAATCACTGATGTACGTCTTACAAGTATGCTTCTCGACTAAATGAAAGATACCTGCCATGAGATCCCTGGGAATACTCTAACTGGATAGCTTATCGCTTTCTCCATTTCAGAACTAAATAGTCTTTTCTTTACAATGAATTGAAGGCGATAAACAATGAATTCCTGCTTGTGGCTCTATTTACGTCCTGCGTACCGGCGGTCGGATTTGGGCCCGGCAGGAAACTTAGCCTCATCACTTTGGTGACGAACGTATTAAGGAGCTGGCAGAGAAGAAGAGAGAAAAAATTTACCCTTGTAGGACAATTCAGCGGTCAGGCGGCCCAGGGCCGCACCACCGCCGCTCCACCACCACCCTCTCGGGCCACGACTAACAAGGAAGGTGACGCTAGGGGCAATGGCCTCCCCTAGCGTCAGATTAGTTAGGAAACTTATAGGATCGGCTCGTTATCAAGAGTGCATGGACAGTAATTGGCATGAGGCCCCGGGGTATTCCTGTCACACGCGTAGGCAGGTCGTCGTGTAGTTTTAGTCGGTAAGAGACCGACACTGTTCTGCTGCTGCCGCAGCGGCAGAGTGTCCATGAGGATTTCCCCAGGTAGAAAAAAAAAGATTATCATTTTCTATTTACGATGTTGCAAAACTATTGTAACCCTCGACTAATTTGTAATTTTATATCTTTGATTTATAAATCTTATAAATTTATATGCAATATATTTGTGATACTTGAATAATGTCTCTCATATAAATATCACAATACTTTAGTGTATAAAACTGTATAAAATGGATATTGAAATAAATGAAAAATAATGTATGTATACCCTTTTACTGATTAACGCATTTCTATAATCTACATACATATACAAAGATCTGTACATTTACACATGTACTATATATGCCACTAAATTACTTATGATAATTGTACTACAATAATTCACTTAGATACAAAAAAGTTAAACAGAAAAATGGTATTTCTTGAGAAACGTTCTTCTCCCATTTAATATATTCCAAGTTACAAAAATATACATTTTTAAAGAAATTTGAATTTTTAGAAAAGATCAACTGAGAATTTTTAGTAATTTTCATCTGATTACTTTTAGATAAATTTGTATTTTTTTTAAGGCTTTTGTACTTTGAATAAATGCAAGGAATTCCATGAGTACTTCTTGTGCAAAATAAAAATAGGTAAAATTTTGTCTACAGAAAAACTAATTTTCGTTCTTCGTTTTTGATAAAAGCAATGCTGCAAAATTAGAAAATGACATTGAAAATTGATACAAAAATATAAGTTTGTAAATATTTGTTCTCTTATTGATATAATTTGGCATTGGATTAAGCTACAAATAGAATCTTTTCCTCATATTTGTTTTTGTTCCATAAATATTTTAAGAAACTCTTACATCTATTTTTATCACTGTATGTGTATGTAAATATGCGTTTAATAAGATATTGGGTAAATGTAGTTACTTTCAATATGGCAATGTGATGAAGAAACCTGCTATTCGGAAAGAGGACGTTCAAAATCATTTTTTTAAGCGTTATCATTTTTTTCGATATTATTCGGTTCTATATAAAAAATGTAATTTGTTTAGTACTTTAGTAGCTTTTCATAAATATGACAATTGTATAAACGAAAACGAGATACGCCAGTATTTCAAATAAGTCCTCAATTACAAGATTGCAAGACATCTACATATTTATTTATGCACAGGAGAATGTTGCTGAAGAGAGAACAGGAATCACTAAACGAAACAAGTTGTACAAGGTCGAAAGAAATCGATGGTCATTCTTTGTAAATTATGCTTGCAGAATTCCTAAAACTCAAGGAAAGCTGCTTTTAACGATTCTTAGAATAATCTACCATAAGGAAAGAAATACAACAAACCGTTCACAGTACGATTCTCATTTTGTTGTGTCATTTTTTAAAAGTTTATACTACTTATGTTATAACTACTTATACATAATTTATATAAAACTAATTAAAACTAATATTGATTATATCCAACAATCGAGTGTGAACTATGATGTGTATATAAATTATACACATACCTAATGTTTATATTATATAAATAACTAATTTTTGTGAAATGTTTGTAAAAATTTAAAAAAATTTATATCATATGTTAATTAGATATAATTTTTTAAAATAAGAATTTAAATTAAATACATTTTTTAGATTGAATATAACAAATGAAATGAACTAACTGACGATACCTAGCAGAATAAAAATATGATATATCTTCTAACTGATCCATCTACCTTTCAGGTACATTTGTTCATTTTAATCTTAATATACAATATGTATAGGCATTATCAGCCAGAAATATCAGGTTACTTATTTGTTACATTTATTGTGAAAAATCTAACAAATGTCTCTTTATTTAGTATTGATGATTTAGTATGATAATAGTGTTATTACTATAACTATAATATCTATTATTTGATTATCAATAGACTCAAGACAATTAGACTTAAGACAATTGACTTACTCAATACTTTTAAATATTATTTACTAGAATTTACTGTAATTCTTTAATTTTTAATATACGATTATTACTATTAATTATTATTATCAATAGACTTAAGATCTCAATACTTTTAAATATTATCTACTAGAATTTACAGTAATTCTTTAATTTTTAATATATGATAATAGTGTTATTACTATAACAAACACTTACAACTCAGAAATAAAATACGATATGACACAATGCTAAAAGAATAATTTAAAATAAATAATTTTCTACAAAAAAATAATTTAGATATCTTTTATTTAGAAATATTGCACTAATATCGAATGTGAAATCAACTTCTGAAAAGAATCTCATAATCAGAATTTCACCCTAAATATCCTTGGTAATAAGATAAATCACAATTATAATTCTGCTCGCGTATCTATAACATTGTTAGATAATCTCAAATCTCATGACCTAAATCTCAGAACTTAATTTCATGTAAAGATATTTAAACAGACTGAATAAATCATAATACAGTGGAACCTAGTTTACACAAATAGGTTGTTTTGATAATAAGTTAAATAACAAGTTCGTCGGAGGAAAATAAAATTATTTACTGAGTTATCGATTTCTCGTTTTAATTTTAATTTTTAATATTGTAATTATATAAGCCTGTTTTCTAATAACTATCGTTTGTGTAAATTATAATACTATGCCAAAACTAGTACTTTTATATTTAATTTTATAGATATTAATTAAACTTATTAAAATGTTTATGTCGTTAAATTATTACGATGTTTTTAATGAATGCAATATTTTGAAACAAAAAGTAGTTTCAATCATAAACGAAATATAAAATTTTTAATATTTAGTACATAAATTAATATCGGTAGTAACAGATCTCTAGTGTTTTAAGACGATTTATCTCAAATATAACAAGACTTTGTTCAATGTGATCCTCTTTGGACTTACTATGTGCAGAAAATAATACAATACTGCGATGTAATAGTGTGATATTGCATGCTCTTTGAGTATATTATTTAAACTATTGATAAATAGATAAATTTATTTTCTTATTCGTTCTACAGTATATGAAGAAAAAATTTAATAAACCTTCCTTCATCTTCTATCATCATTTGAAATAATAAAATATTTATCGAATAAATTATTTGGAAATAATTTATTTCTCAAGTAAGATTTTTTAATTTATTTGCAAACAAGTTTATTTTCAAATAATTTAAACTGTTACTTTATTTGGTATACTTATTTGATCTTTTTCCTTATATTTAATCCTCATGCATTATATTCTATATCAGAGTTTATAAATAAATAGATAAATTTATTTTCTTATTCGTTCTACAAAATATGAAGAAAAAATTTAATAAACTAAACAAATATTCTTCTACGAGGTTGGAAAAAATGCCTTAAAAGCGTTAATTCAATAATATTGCAATACACGAGTGAATCGTGAAAACGTTATCGAAGCAATATATATTGCGTATAGAAGAACACAAGCTACTCATATAAATTAATAGATTCGTAAGCGACTTTAGAACGACCAAGTGATACAAAGCTGTCGTCCGTTGTTACATCCTAACCAAACTTCGATAATTCTGACTATATGTGTAACGAACATGGCGTGGTTTTGAAATCGATGCGTCTTATTTGTCCGTGCCAAGTAACAATTTACTGGCAACGTTCAAAACATCGATAGCTCGATATCTATAATAAGGCACATTCAAGTTGCATGCAAACATTTTTCAGGCCGAAAAGATTTTGAAATACGTCTCAAACTTCAAATTATCTAAATTTTAACACTTTACCGAAGTTTTATGTAATATATGTATAAAAATGTATTTTAATTAGAAAATTACGGATTTATAGTCATCAGAGCTACATATAATAATATATTATAACCTATAATAAAGCTGGCATTTGTAATTGCCGAACTTCACACAGTAGTTTGTTGCTTGACAAACGCTCCATCTTCAGACTTTTCAATTTTTGAATTGCAAGTAAAAGGGATTGAAATACAATTAAAAAGGATCTGCTAAACCAATAGAAAAACTTCCTATATTAATACAATGATATTTAAACAGTAAAGTATGTAGTAGTATATAAAGAATGTGTATAATAAATAATAGTATATATCACACATTTCTATGTTCTCTTAATAAGTAATTTAACGTTATAGTCTGATAATTGTATAAAATAATAAATATTGCTTATAATTATTAATTCATTATTACTCGATACGCTTCGGTAAAATGTACATATTGTTATTACAAATGGACTAAAGTGTCTGAAAATTTACGTATAAACTGCTTTTAATTAATATCCATACATTGTTTTCAGTTCGTCAGTTTCAGTAATTTAAGTGTACAAAATTTAATGTCTATATACGTATGTATATTTCATTTTATTCTCACTGTTATATGTTATATAACTATAGCTTTATTCATCTATTTACGGGGTAACGTCATTTTCACACAAATCTCTAGAGGATACGCGAAACATTAAAGACTGAGAATCGCAGTATTTTAAAATATATACATTTTAAAATAAATTTGAAATAAATTTGAAATAAAAATATAAAAATGTTTCATGCCCGCTTATATAAAGTATTTCAGTAGACATTTACATTCTCTTTATTGCTTATTACTTTAAACAGCTTTAGCTCTAATTAACCTTAATTTCATCACAATTTTTCTGATTCTCAAATCAGAACTAGCTTCAATTTCATCACAACTTTTTTCGGATTTTCCAGACTTATAAAAATAAAAGAAGTCAAGGAATCTGAAGAAAAATTACTTTTTGTGTACTCTAAACAAAATAAATTTATCAAACTATCTTTCATAAAATCAAATTTCATTGTACTTAAAAAATGTTTAATAATTCACAAAACCAAGTGTCAAAAGTGTTAAATTAATAATTTAGTAGTAATTAAAAATGTATAGCTTCAGGTCGAATTAAGAAGCAATACACAGAAATATTCCTATATGTATAATGCAATAATAATTTACTCGAATTGAAATAATAATAATGGATATATTAAGAATAACCTAACAATAATAATTAATCAAATACATAGGTACACATCTAATCTGATTAAAATGTCTCTGATCATATTAAACTCCTACTTTAAAATACTTATTAAAGAAATTATTTCACTTGAAAGAAGTAACTATATATTGTAATATATTAATTATAACATTCCTCAAAGAACGTAACATTAAATTAAACAGTAGTAACAGTACTTTACAAACTTTACAGTTTACTCACACGGTAATATAACGCGACTGGATCTGAATAGTTATCAATGACAATACTACAAAGGTTGTTGCCAAGAGCTTGAGTTAACGCATCTATGCCGAGTAAACGATGCTAAAGTACGCGTGACATTGAACAACGTAGAACCAACATCAAACGACATACGTAAATATACGCGTAATAAACGTAAAACAAATAAATCTAACTGTAGTATATATATTAAATGGTCGATATTCACGGTTAAGTTACGTTCAAAAGATCATTAATCGGCGTTAGTGAAACGGTCGATGAATAGACTTACCCTAGAGATGCGAAGGGGTTGATGCAGGTCATGCCCACCATGCATACGAAATCCCCACGGAGAGCCTCCAACAAGGGTGACTTCTCTTGCACTCATCCCGCCTCTCTTATCACTCTCCAACAACCACTCACTCGCGTTTCAATCCGAACGCGAGACGCAGCTACGCTGTTTGCTGATACAGACGCCACGCCGTCTCGTTTTACTCGTCTCGAGTTGACCAACGAGGTCGTAGTTCGCGCTCCGCAGCGCAAAATCGTTGATCGCGCGTAAATTCGTCTTGTCAACACTCACATTTCTCGAATAACGCCTTGCGAAATTTGCCTGCTATCATTTATTATCAACGTTTACTCGAATGGTAGTCAGTACTCCTTAATCAGCGACATTACCGACCATGCATCATCTTTCAACGAACGAACGACGAAAAGGTTACGGACGGACGAAAAGTTCATCGACGACGAATCATACAAATTATTAGTGTCATTGATAAAACAGAGGATAAATTTAATGATTCACGATGTTCTCGGTTATCAAATTACGAACACGAATATATAGTCACTGATGACAAGAAAATTGGAACGAACAAAGACACGAACTACACTCGTCGATGGTTCGCGGAATACTGACGTGCAGCGCATTCCCCCTCCCTGTAATCGTCGACGCGCCACCCTCACTTGCCATCCTATGAAACTCAAGCCACCCGGCGAACACGCGTGCCCTCTCCTACACCTACGATCAACATTTCTTAACTTACGATTCGGATGAACCACTTGTAGCTAATATTATACATATAGATTAGAAGCATTACTATTCGGTCGTATTATTTGAAGGTAACAAGGGAAAAACTTGATAAATATATTTTCAGCAATATTTTTATTTTAATATCACTTTATAACAAAAACTTATTTGAAGATAGGATGAACATCTTAGATATAAAGATATGCGTCTTTCAAACAAGGACATATTTTATAAACCGAAGATATAATTATAAAAAAGTAATACTTTAATATTGTAACAAGTATAACCTTGAAATAGGCAACATAGAGTCGAGATCGACTGATTGATTATTAGGAATCATATATACTACTCGGCTTGACTTTGTTTTCGAACGCAATAAGAAAGAACACGCAGAACGAGCGACAGATAGGAGATAGCGTTGAATCAAAAAGTGATTGGCCGAGGAGCATATAACACTTCAGAATCGCTAATGCTAGAGTGAGAAGACATTATACATATTCTATTCGTCTTCTACTAAACGATATTATTGTTCATTCGATCACAAAAATTGATGGCTTCTGGCTTTCGCAGACCTCTTACTCATACTAGGAACTCTCACTTTGTCGGCGAGTTGTATAAGAAATAAAGAAGAGGGGATAGCGAACTGTTTATTTCAGAAACCAGTTGCTTATTATTTATCATACGAGCCAAAACTGTAATACATAACCTTAAAATTATAAGAAAGATAGAAAAACGCGTTTGGCTTTAAAATTAAATAGCAGACATTTTTGATAACTACTTTGGGATTGTTTAACATTGAGTACTGAACTTTAAAACTGCGTATAAAAATGAAAGGCATTACTTGTCGCGTTCTTCTCCTGTACTCTTCATTTATCATTATTTTTGGAATATACTTGCAATTTGGAAAGTAACTATTTATGTCGTTCTTGAAAATCAATTAAATTCGTACCTCTAAGTTGACAATTACAAAATCAACGCTACAGGTTTCTAAACAACCATCAGTAAAAGACAATGTAAACTGATATAATCTTCCATCTTCATCCTTTTAATTAAAATTTGATACTTTGTTTAACAATTTATAATCGTCAAAATATTTTGTAAAATTTGTAAAAAAACCTTATACATTATTTAAAGTCTTTCTTTGTCATCAGCTTGTAGGATCAACTTATATTATAAATTATTAAACCATATTATTTTACTTATAAATATCCTCAAGACTAATTTGCACTTGAACAATACTTGGATATTAAACTGTTTACTTTCGCTTTAATACTAAAACATAACTTTTAACTACACTAAAATAACAAAATAAAAAATTCGACTGTTGATTTTTTATATACTCATATAACAATATTAATTCAATATATTTTATAGAATGACAAACAACTATATTTATCCTTTCATTACTTACAATACAGTACTAGCGAAAAAATATAATTCTGTTCGAAAACAATTATTAATGAAAATCTTTCTCTTGGAATAACATTTCAGACATATTTTACTTTGTTTGTGTAACGACTTTAGGTATATAATAGGTAAATAATACTTTTTAAAATCTAAAAAGAAATCTTTTTTAACATACTTCACAAAATTATGAAATGCAAGAATATAACGAACAATTATGACAAAAGTATCAAATATATATTTATTGCACTTGTACACTGGCGGACAAAAGTTTAAGACGATGATTTGTAAACCGGATTACGAACATCTTATATGCATATTGTTTTTCTATTCGGTTTGTCTCTTTAGAATAACATAGCTGTATGTTTAACCTTCGTAACCTCAGACTGTCAGTTGTTAAATACAATGTAGGAGTTGCAACAGTTAGTTACCACTTGTAAACGGTAGACACTAGTTTAAGGCGATCTGTGTAAAACGTGAGTATGATTACAGTTTTTGTATATATTGATTCTGGAATGTCAAAGTCATCGTTTAGTGTACCTTTTATCGCTTAAAATTCATTTAGGTAGGAACAGGCTATGGGTAAAACAAAGAATTTCCTTGAAAACGAAAGGAAAGAAATCGTAAGGCTGCGAAAGCGAAGTAAACTCTTCATTGAAATAGCAAATATAGTGAACAGGTTAGAAACGGGCTTGTAAGCAAGTGTCACGTAAAATTAAAAAAAAGAAATAGAAGACGAAAATAAACAAGAGAGAATTTATTTTCTAACACTTTGTTTACACTAATAACAGTTTACTTCCGAATTCGACCTGTAACTTTCCAAGACTGAAGCTCTTACAACTCGACCTTAGATCGGATCCGATCCTTTTTTCTTTGTCATCCCTCAATATCCCCACTATCCACGCGGTTGCTAGACGTCCGCCACTGTTGCCATGCACGCCTTTTTTTCGAACATTCGGTGGAAGGACCATTGGGATATTGATGGCTCATTAGGCACTTCGCTTTAGTGACATACATTGTTGCCGAGTGTCGCCACATTTTTATCTCCGTCATCAACCCATCGGTTTTGAAGCGTGCCGTTCGTGACACAAGCTCGGTATAAATTTTTAGAGGCAGACATGTATTGGGATCTACGGAAGACCACGGAAAACAACGCCGAAAATGGATCACCGGATTCATCGATTTAGCGAAAAGGATCGTTTTCGTAGTGCAAATAATATTACTGCGGAGATGAACTATAGAAACGATACACAAATTAGTGCTAGAACTGTTAGGAGAAGATTAGAAGACTTCAACTTAGGAGAACGAAAACCCCAAAAGAAACCACTGCTGAGTTCTAGGAATCGAAAAAGACGCATTTGCTAAAGCTCATAAGCATTGGACAAGTGACGATTAGCAAAAAGTATTGTTTTCGGACGAATCGAAATTCAATCGCGTCTCTTCTGACGAGATACGTTACGATATGTTAGACGTTGAATTGGTGAAAGTTTGAAAACAGTGCGTTTTAAAAACTCTTAAGGGGGTGTCCTGAATTAAGATGTTCTAAAACAGCGTCTTTTTGTGATTTTTTTTAGAAGGGAAAGAAAGAAATGAAGTTATTGAATTTTGAGGTATGGTTTTATATATATTTAAGGAATACAAAAGAATTTTTTTTAAAGTAAAAAGAAAATTATAACAGATTTCTAAGCCTATTTCATGGGCTGCAGTTTTCGATCGGTGTGAAAGATCCGCTTCGTAATTCTTGACTGAAACAAAAAATCAAGAACGGATTAAATTATTATATATTTTTCTTCTGGATGAACTAAAAAATTTTGTCAAAATGTTTATTGAAATAATTGTTATAGCGCCTTAAAGTATATTTCTTCTTTTTATGAAACACATTTTTTCTTTAAACCCGCCAAAATTATTAATTTCTCAATATTTTCTGCATTTTTTGTAGTTCATCCAGAAGAAAAATATATAATAATTTAATCCTCTTTTAATTTTTTGTTTCAGTCCAGAATTACGAGGTGGATCTTGCACACCGATTGAAAACTGCAGCCCATGAAATAGGCTTAGAAATCTGTTATAATTTTCTTTTTACTTTAAAAAAAATTCTTTTGTATTCCTTAAATGTATATAAAACCGTAGCTCAAAATTCAATAACATCGTTTCTTTTTTTCCCTTCTAAAAAAAAACACAAAAAGACGCTGTTATAGAACATTCTAATTCAGGACACCCCCTTAAACATGGTGGTGGAAACGTTATGGTGTGGGCGTGTTTTTCTCGAGGCGACCCTGAAATGGAATTATGGACCGTTTTCAATACATGGACATACTCAATGTTGTCTTTTGCACGCAACAATATGAGTGATAATTTTATTTTTCAAAACGATAATGATCCGAAACACACGGCTCGGGTTGTGAAACAGTGCTTTGAAGAAGAAAATATTACCGTGCTGCCGTGGCCATTAATCCAATCGAGAAATTTGTGGAGCATCATAAAAAAGACAGTACAAGATTATAAACCAAAAAATTTAAAAGAACTTTACAATTGAAACAGCTTGGAGTAATATTACGGTAGATCAATATAAAAAATTAATAGATGCTATGCCGAGAAGATGTACCCAAGTGATAAGAAATAACGAATATTGGACAAAATATTGAACTTAAACAAAAATTGTGTATATTTTCTTACCAAAAATGAATATTTTTTGTGTAGTCTTAAACTTTTGACCGACGAAATATTATACAGATTTCGTTCCCTTTTTATAACTTAGCTACCGAGCAAAATATCAAAATGAAATTTTTTTTCTAAGTGTATAAAGAAATGTCTAATTAGTTAATACCAAAAATAGAACACTGTATTTATATTTTTTAGTAAGAAAGTAAATCAGTTATTTATTTTTTCCATTTCGTCTTAATCTTTTGTCCGCTACTGTATATTAGGGCAGTTCTTTTTATTACTTTTCGTTTTCAAGCTTTTTAGATCTCTCCTACCATCCCTTAAATTCCACTTTGTAAAAAAATAATACAAAGAGGTTACAAGTTAAGTCAAATAAGTCCTAAAGTTCCTCAATTTTTAACCCTTTGCACTCGACGGCCTTTTCGATCGGGCGTAGCAGTAACTCGAGGTAAATTTGGACGTATGTGACGAGTGTCTTGTAGGTAGGTGGTTAAGTGGCCTTTCGTTCTTTCGCTTTTTTACAGAATATATAAATTAATTTAACAAATTTCCAATTTCATTTTTTCAGAGCTTCTAAATTTACGAAACTATAATACTTCTGCCACGATCGTCAAATCTGAACTAACGTCGGAGACGTTACCAGAACTATGGTTTCGGAAGAATTTGAACATACATATTTCATCTTCATTTTAAAGCGTAACACTTCACACTTCGTTACAAATAATATAAAGAACTTAAGAAAAGTATTTACGAACCAATACTGCGCTCTCATCAATTGAAGAGGTCAAAATTTAGCATAAAAAGGGACTTATCACCTCTCATTCTCCTGTCGAGTTGCCACAGGGAACGCCGTGGTGACAGAAAATAGCTTCTCGAGTGCAAAGGGTTAATCTGAAATGTGATGCAACTGCAAAAAGCTTTAAATTTTGTAAAAGAAGAAATTTATTTTTAGTATTTATTATATACCTATTATATATATAATATTAGTAAAAATGTATTATTATTATTAGTTTAAAAAATATTAAAATATCTATTGTTTATAAATAAATTGCAAACAAGTATAAAGAGTTTGATAGAACAAACATAGAAGTTAATTAAATAATAGAGATTAATACATAGAATTTTTTTTTCACTATCTTTCTAAGACTATAATAAGATTTAAATATGCTGTTTAATTTGATTTTATCAGAGAGGTACAAAATAGAACATTTATAAAAATGTACATAATTGAAATGAACTATTTCAAATAATTTTTAGAAACCTTTTATCTCTTAACAAATTCAACAAAAAGCAGCTGTGAATTGTAGTAACAGACATTATATAACAAATATTTATATCTAAAAGATCATAGAATACATTTTACTGTTATCACATAAACCGTATAATTATTAACCTTTCTAAGTATAATTTTTTATAATATACGTAATACGGATAAAATTTTTGGACCATAAGATTTTACTTCCTTAACTTACAACAAAGGAATAAAAGAGTAAATTTAATTCTCCAACATGTTATGAATGTAACTCCAGAAGCACCAATTTGAAGGCTTAACATAATTATTAAATTGCGGATGTTTATGTAAATTTAAATTTTTAAAAACACAGACACAGAACTGGAACCTTACGCATAATTCATTCCTGCATCTTTAAATTTTCCATAAATATATAAACATCTGCAATGTAGTAATTATACTTTCAGTAACATTAATTTTCAACCGTTTAAACCATATATGTATAGAGACTCTTACAAAAATATATCAAATTAAAATATAAAAGTATGAATTTTCTTTAGTCTTCGCACACAGACTTATTGTAAAAATCCATTATTAAAAATCCATATTGTGTAAATCCATTTCTTTTTTAACAACCCACCGATCGTATTCATCATGTAAGTAACATAATGCACGTGATTTGTTGTCCTTTTCATTTTCTAGTTGCTGTTTCTTCCCCTTCTTTTTCTTTCCCTTATTTTTACAGTTGTCAAAATCGTTAACAGGTGCCATTTTAATTGTATTAAGTATCACTTCTGGATTTTCTTTGACAAATTTTGTAATTTCCATAAATGGTGTATCATCCACTTTTTTGTTGGACTTTTCGTACTCACTACGTTCAATGCGGACAAAGCCTGACCGTATTTTCTCAAATTCATGTATATCAGTCAGAGTCGTCCATTCGATATTGTCCAAATACTTACTGCGTTCATTATTAACAACATATTTATAAATTTCAGATTTGTCCAAATGACAACGATAATAATATTTAGTGTCTTTCCGAAGAGTTTCCATATACTCCGTCATCAAATATCCTGCCAGATCTCGTTCATCATGAATTTTATGAATGTCGGATTCGTGGCGTACAGAACAAAGACCAATGTATAAGAAATTAGCGTATACACACTCGGCACTAAGCTCTACTTGCGCTTCGTCGATTGTTCGTCCTAGAGTAGCATGATATGTCAGCGCATATGGACGTAAAGGAAATTGCCATATATCAATTTCACCACATTTATTGATTTTGTATAACCAATTACGATAATCTGGTAAAATCTGATAATAATTAAGCTTAACCCGTTCAATTTTTTCAACGAGTTTTTTATCTTTCAAAAAACGGATTTTCAAATACACAATTTCGTTGTTTTCAAACATTATATCCTCCAAGAGAACAACATGATGGACACCTGCTTCAGTAATGTATACATATTTGTATCCTCGTACTAACAGCAAGGTGGGAAAATGTTTATTCTTATGACTATCAAGAGTCAAGTAGTGGGTACTATCTACTCCCTTAAGACGAAATGGTGCTTCATAATACATTGTGCCAGTCGACTTCAGATGTTCAATGAAGCGATATAAACGTCTTGTAATGTTGCGATGAAGTTGAGCAATGTAAATAGTATCAAAACGTTCCTCAGTGAAATATTTCGTTCGAAACAGAGTGTATAGATGGTAACGTACGTTATAATTCAAAGGGACATTTCCAACAGGTTGTATTCGCTGCAGAAGTTCATAAAAACTTGCTACTTTCTTTCTAAGCATGGTATCGCATATTCGCATGTTTTCATTTAAACCACTTATTGTCAAGTCCTTCAATATTTGAATAATATAATAATTACTTTCCTTATGAAATACAGATTTATTGATAGGATTTAACTGCATAGGATTCCCAGCAAAAATTAAGTGCAGCTTATATTTAAGGGACAGTATGTATAATAGAAGCAACATAGCCGGTGAGGGTATAGTGTATATGTCTAAAATAAGAACGGATGTGTCTTCAGCGACAAATTTTTTAGAGTACACGATTAACTTATAAAGTTCTCGAATCTTATCTTCATCGAACGTTCGAAACATTTGAATTGCTCGATGGTATGATAGATTGAAATGATGCATACAAAAAGATACAAACGTGTACGTCTTTATATTCTTCAACGAAATTTCACTTGCCTGGTCTCTCCGAAATATAATAACTTTTATTGGTTTGTCGTATTTTACAACCAAAGTGCACAGAAGGAACGTTTTACCATTTCCGATTGGGGCATCGATCATGATAATTGTGTTACTTCCTTCCTTTAATAATTTGCATATATCATGGTACGCTTTCTTCTGGTATTTGTTTAAGTACGTGATATCTAGCTCCTTCTTTTCTCCAATACATCTGGTACAATTGGATTGACTGATAGTCAATCCATCGAATTGTTCTTTCAACTCTTGCATCGTAGCGCCGCTTATTCTGTTACTTCACATTTGGATATCGATAAAAAAAATATTTCTCTATTAATATATACTTCGTAAAATTACAATGTTTAACATAAATATTTGAAGAAGAATCTTTCTTACCCTTCTAAATAATATTATCCACCGCGTTGTTTTCCTTCTTCGGATGTTTAAAACATCTGCAAGTATAACACAATTGTTAGATCAGAATCTAAAGTAATATTAACACTTTACCGACCGATAGCCCATTAATCGGCTTTTTGTCGCCGACGCTCACCGTCTAATAACCTATTAATCGGCTTTTTGCCGCCGTCAATCTTTCTCATTATTTGAGCAGCAATTTGTTATTTAGTGCTGAGGTACTTTGCTCAGTTGCGTCAGTTGCGTTGCTTTGTAAGCTCCCACAGTTTTATACCAATTTGAAAGACGTACCGTTCGCGATGAACAAAAAGAATGGTATTGGAGAATCTAAAACGAAACAGAGCCGCCGCCAGGGAGAATCTACGCCTGAGATGCCGGTCGGACGTGCGTATGCTGTTAAATCATGCTTTACCAGTCGGTAAAGTGTTAAGTATCAAATATATAGATATTTTTATGCCTGGTATCTAAACCATTATAGGTTACCTTCTTTCATTCTTTTTATCTTCTTAATTTTTTCTCTTCATTACACATTAACATTATAGCAACTATTGAGTACCGATAATAAATTAAGCGATAATTTAATATTCTTGTATATAAAATGTCAGCGATTATCGAATGAAAGGCAAAATATGAATATACATTGTCGTACGAAATTAAAGGATCATTAAATTTTCAATGAAAAATTGTTGATATTTAAACCGTTACAGCTTCGTAAAAAAATTTTACTACAACAAAGATCTGAAGATCAATATCAAATCAATATCAAATATTTACTTTCCTTCCCATTACGACCACCTCTTAAAACTTAATGTACGACTGTTTTATTGATCTTTGAATGAAAAGTATGCCATCAACATTAGAATAATCCAAAGTATACACCACAAAGCCCAAACTATAACTGTTATACCTCAAAATTAAAAAATTATAATATAAGAATTAATATCTGTGTTTAAATGATTTTGGTTACGAATAATCGTTATCAATGACGAAAATTTTATTTTAATGGTTTCCGATAACTACTATCGATGACATGAATTCTTTTTTGATTACCGATAGCCGTTATGGATGACGCGAATTCTTTTTTGCTTACCGATAACCGTTATCGATGACGGGAATTTTATTTTGATTACCGCTCACCATTATTATCGACAAGGTATAAAATAGATATGACACTGAATGCCTTTTCGTATCCGACATTTTGAGCATTACCCAAGTGATACACTAATATCACAGACGAGTATTTCCAATTCTTCAACAGTATAGGACGAACTTGTGGAATCATTCTGTCCCTTCCAATTTCGTGAATTTTCAAATATGTTGTAAATCTTTTTGAACAATTTTCTCCTATATATTGTATATGTAACCGTCAGTAGGTGTTAGTTTCCGCGATATTCGCAAAAATATGCTGATATCACTACAGTGAATCACTGCTTATAGTTGTACGCCTATGACAGCGTATGCGTCCAACAACTAACACTGACGCAATATGCGATATAAATCAATGTTTTGAGCAACTTCAAGCGGCATATGCCCGAGTATTGGTTGTTGGACGCATACGCTACCATATAGACAACTATAGACAGAAATACATTGTATCTTGTATCTCAAAAACTAAGCGAGTGGACGGTTATATGTATAACAAAAAGTTGTCCAAATGTTAATTTGTATAACATATTCGGAAATCGAAGAGGACGGAACTCCTCTACGAATTCTTCAAAATTGTTATCATTTATAATGGTTATTCGTAATTAGCACACTTAGGTATAATCTTCTTTAATCATTTTATTTTCTGAGAAATTTCTTTAAGGTACAGTGGTGCCTTCTATTTAAATACAAATTAATTTCTATTTAATGATTTCTCACAAAAAATCGAAGAAATAACTATTATTTTGCGGCTATACCACAAGGAGCTCCCACAATTGAATTTGCACGTGTCGTGTGCGTGTGTTTATTGTTTAGTTCCTAGACTTCGCAATTGTCATCCAAGTTATCCTCAATACTAAGAAATCATAAGGCAACAATATTATTTACAATCGCATCAACCTCTATATATAAAAAAAATAATAAAAAAATATGTAGGTTATTAGCGACTTATAATTAGTTAAAATTCTAAATTGAGATTTGTAATTTTTGGAAAAAATTACTTTATTTACTAAGTTTTACGTAATTATCAAAACCCAATACATTAAAGTATATATATAGATGTATAGATGTATAGTATCTATACAGAAAAATTATTGATCTGAACGTGTATTTCCGACGATATTTTAGATCGCTAAAGACGAAAATGAGCGTCATTTTCCACTGCAATGAACGGTTTTGAAAATTCGAGCTTATGAACATTTGACAAAGGTCTCAAATATAGAAATTTGCGAAAGATCGTGTTCCTACAGAGCGCTAAGCGTTAAGGGGCAAAACAAATTCTGGCACAGCCAATGCCTTTCTCTGTCGCCTGCCGCTTCGTGTGTTATCAGGGCCTAACCTGACACTTCACGGTGTAACGGTATAACAGCTGGAAAATGAAACATAACCTAAACCTAATCCAATACTTATGCTCAGGGCTTAACTGCATACGCAGTAACCCATACAGTAGGCTAAGTGTATCAAATTTAAAAAAATGTATCATCAAAATCCACTAGAGGTCTGATCAACAGATTAATCGAAATATTGTATGCCTTATTTCCGCGAAGAACAACTCTCATTTTCGGCTTCAGAAACTTCACGAACTAGAGCTAAATGATTTATTAAAAAGGAATTACAATAGTATGCTTTAAGCCGTATATTCTCTAACAGCAATCGAGATATTTTAACACTCTTTAGCATATTTATAGTATTGACATTTAACTTTTACAATTATCCTTATTTGAGATATAACTCAAGAAATTTACTACTATAATACATATACTATATTATATATACAGGGAGGGGCGATAATCGTTGCACAATCGGGCAGTGATTCGACGTGCAAAAATAAAAACAGATTTGGTATAATATTTTTTCATTTGAAGCTTCGTTTTCGAGAAAATCGACTTTTTTAAATTTGGCTAATTCTGGACTGCGCATGAGTCAATAGTCGACAGAGGTTATATTTGAAAATAAGTCAAAAATGTACAATAAAATTTGTTCACGAAAGTATATCATGTATGTGTACAGAACAAGTTCGTGATTACACATGTTTAAACCTTTTCTTTTTTAACGAAATCTTAAAGAGATTTCTGAGAAACAATTTAATTCTATATTTATGACTTATTCTTCACGTAGAATTGCCCTGCTCCACCCTGTATGTACCTACAATGGCAAACAATAAAGTGTATATTCTATACTACATTTTCTTCGCACTTTAGTTCGAAAAAACATTCTCTCCTTCCGTAATATTAAGATTGAACTTGAACTTGAAATTCTTTAATATCTCTCATTACAATAATCAAGAGAACAAACAATATTATCTTGAAGAGACTATTTTTGTACAAATAAGAAAATTTATTGTGTGTGCAGTGGGCGTAGTGCGTGTGTTGTGCAGGTTGTATGCAGTGTGGCAGTATTATACGTTGTTTTATTTATTTTATTTATGTCACCATATATATTACAAAATGTTACATACATTTGAAGAACTTTCGGACGTGCATTTTTGTTACGGTACTGCGGACGGCAATAGCACAAAAGCGCAACGTTTATACGGCGAAAAATATAATGGGACTATACCCAGAACAAAGATATTTCACAAAATAGACCAGCGATTGCAGGGTACCGGTATGTTAAAACCTGACGGACGAATTCAGCGCGACAATGTGGGAGGTTACCATACCACGTTAAGTACGATGATTATTGCTGCTGAAGAAGGAAAATCTACAGCCGTATAGGTTTCAGAAAGTTCAGGAGTTAAAAACAGAAGATTTTCTCACAAGAAGAAATTTTTGCAAATGGATGATTGGTTGGAAAATCCAACGCAAATCCTATTTCCCCGTGAGCGTATTATTTACTGATGAGGCAATATTTAATAAGTGTGAAATAACAAACATATATTTTTTTTATTATTTAATTTGTACCTTACAATTTATTCAGCTGGACATTTGGTAAATATAACAAATATTTGTACGGAATATCTCTGGGCACGTAAAAATCCACACGTACTAAGAGATGATTCATGCAGGATGATGCACCATCATATTCTACCAACGCAGTGTAAGAGCACTTGACCAGCTGTTTTCGAAACAGGTGGGTCGATGGAACAGGACCTGTGCTTCAGCCTGCTCGGTCCCCAGATTTAAATCCCCTCGACTTTTACTTCTGACTACACATGATGACACAATACTGCAAAATTTTAAGAGAAAAGTCAGACTCTATTTACAAGTAAACAGAGGACATATCGAACATTTATTGTAATTTGATGTATTTTCTGTGCACACTCGCGGTCGAGACTATCGTGACGCGTGTGTGATTTTGTTGTGGACCTTCGCAGACGGGAGAATTGCAGTTCACGTCTCTGAATATTATGGTCTTCCTCTTTACGACTTGTAGGAAATAAGCTGCTGCTTAGGTATCGTTCGGATTGAGGATGACAGTGCGCCCCGCTGCATTGTCTGACCTCCTTCCGTTAATGTGAAGAGGTTCGATCGTGTGCATGGGTATAAAACGATAATAAAACCAATTTGGATGTACGAAATACCATTACGAGGGACAGCAGCAATGAGCCACATAAACAAACTAGAGTCGCTACAATCGAAAATACTCAGAACAATACAAGGAAATAATGGCAACACATCCAAACCAGCAGGCTGCTGAAACAAGCAAAACCCATATAAAAAGAAGACTAAGAAGAAGGCATGCCACTGATCTCGCTAAAGAAATAGATAGACAAACTAGAAAATGGTATCTCGCTAGGGGTAGTCATCCTCATGTTATTTAGCAATAAAGTTAGAAAAATTTACCAAATGTCCAGCTGGACGAATTGTAAAGCATAAATTAGAAAAAAAAAACTGACTTTCGTCCACGCTGATGATTGCACAAGGAGTAATCTAGTATATTCGGCGTCACAGCCGTAAAACAGTTGAAGCACGCTAGCCTATGCGCTAGCAAGGTAGAGAACGTAGTATACGACACCCTCAAGTGACTTCGTTATCTCTTCCTAGAAACAAAGATGACGGAATCCAGGCAATCGCTGCGAGCGTTCGAAGCTTCATGTTTACAGGCGTCGCAAGCGTAAGACGTTAGGGCCCGCTGGTTCACACACCATATAAATGAGTACTTAATTTATGGCACACAAGTGTCTTTCCACAGCCAAAGGTGACAAAAACCAGGCGGCCATCCCAGGCGTTCGAACTTCACATTTTCTTACAATAAAAGATCATTTGCATAAACTGATGCCAATACTAACGCGTAACATTGAAAACTAGCTTTACAATGATATGATGATACGTTGAACAATATCTTAATATCAACTGAGTCGTAATATAAACTAATATCAACTGTTATTTGTAGTACTTCCTGCAGAAATTTATTACAAATACCATTTGCTGTTTATCTATCTCTAATTATAAGCTTCCGGATACTTTTGTAACTCAACGATTCGTTTTATTATTATTATTTAATTTGTACTTTATAATTTGTTCAGCTGGACATTCCGTAAATTACGTGACTCATCGATGATGTGGATTTATATCAAATGTACTATACATATATATACGTGCTATGCAATGTATATACATTGTCTCAACCATTTGACGCATGCGCTGTCGCTATCCACAACCATAGGCAAAATTCAATGTCTAATGCCGACAGTTTCTCGCGAATATCTCGGAAACTAACCCGCTTTAATCCTTATGTGTATAGGAACAATTTATTTAAAATGTTAAGCTTTACAATATATTCAAAAATCATAAAAATGGGAGTCTAGTCAGTCTTTCTACAGTTTCAGCTAAAATTGGATACTATTATACTATAGTAGCTTATTAAATTCGTTTAATATTTTCGGCAACCTTTTTTATACTAATTTAAAAAAATCTAAAGAGATTGTATGACGTGATCCTCTCGCTAACTAAACCTTTAGATTCTAAAGGCAATGCTACTGATCACAGTGCACGCCATGATAATGCAGAGTCAGTACATGTGAACTATCATCAAAAACTGATATAAAGATTTTATTATAGCGAAGGTAGCTATGTATATGTGTGAAATAAAAACAATGTAATATGATCTGCTATGTGATTGGCGGCACTATTTCGGATTAACTAAGAGAATCTTTTCTATAATTATCAATTTATAATCATTTATGGTCTTCATTTACAATTTAGTTGTAAAAGATTTTCAACAGAAAGAAAAAAATTTCATCTCTCAATGGAACCTCGCATGGTTTTAAATAATCAAACGCAGTGTCAGAAACTTTATTTTACTCTAAAGAAGTAAACATATAGGTATGTATGTGTAATGAATGATAACATATTTAATTAAGTCTCCCCGCTATAAATACATATTCTAGAGTCGCTCTATATATTACATTTCTTTTATTTCTATGTTGTTATTATTATATATCATATAATCTACAAGTTAAAGCATTTATTATATTGTAAAGATGTTATCCTTTTCTATTTTTTTCGCGAATTCACTACTTTCATATAAGAAAATCACGTACATATAACAAACTAATAAAATATTTAACTAAAATATTGAACTTTTCGAAAATAGATCTTTCGTTCGTATCATAAATTGAATAATTTATAATTAAATGTATTCATAGAATAGAATGAGACTGAACTTTTCCTTGGGGGAATCTAGTTTTATTAGGTCTATTTTATTTAGTTTTAGAAACCACCAGTTCGAAAGTAATACATATATGAAATTTGGACACGTAATAAGTTCAAGTAACGTGAAAACTATGCTAAAAGTACTTGATTTAACATTTTTTTTATTTAATTATTTTTATTATTATTTTATAAATATTTTATTTATTTAATTCTTTTTTTTTATTAATTTAATTTACAATTTGTCCAGCTAAATAACTTGATTTTACATACGTATAACTTTTGAACCGATATATTCCTAGACTTAAAACTTGCATTTTTGTATTCCACTCGTTGAGAATTAGACAATATAAAAGGAAGTCAATAATTTCTGATCTCCCAAGGTGAAGTTTAACTACAAAAGTTAAGAGAAATATTATTATATGTAGTTATAAAATGATCGATAACTACATACAAAAAAGAACGTTCAAATCGGTATCATTTGCATCAAAATTTCAATTCCAACATATTCCACTAAATCAGTCATGAAATTTAATATTTAGATTGTTTAGCGCTTGATCTAATTAAACCACAACTACACTATAATGCAAATTGGTCTAGCATAACCTTTTTGTTAATTCGCGCTGTTGACCGATAAAGATACATTTGTCAAATCGTATATCGGGGATTCCCCGAGAATGATTTATCGTATCACATAATGCTTTATCAGCAAATCAAGAACTGCCCTTTTTGCTATTATATTTTCATTTCAAAATTAGACAAAAACTAAACATATAATGATGCGATCGATTTAAATATTACTTTAACATTCAATTCATAAAATAAAAAATGTTCATATGCAGTTGAAGATATGTATTTGTTCCTAATACTAAAACATTGAGTATAAAAAAAATACATCAACATTTTTTTCATCAAAGTTCCTTTAGCTTTCATTAGTTTTTTGTAACATTTTGTAACATAGGTTATGTAATAAGATCATGAAAAGCAGTTATTATATAAAGACATACATTTGTATCACTGCACTTTTAATCACTTCATAATAAGAGAACTTTTGTATGCAGAACAGAATAAAATTAAATATTATCTACTTACCGAACACTATTTTAAAAGAATTTTAGTTTTATCCAACCAATTTGAACTTATTTATTTGCAGACACTATCCACATAAAGAAAACGATCAACACAACAGTTTAACATAGGAATAAAAAGGCAGGAACGACTCGAGATACGCGCTCTACGATGTTATATGGTTGAATGCGACGTAATCCTCTTCAACAAGAACGCATGCTGACTCAACTTCAAAGCCCTGAACGTGGCAGCGCTTTGACGTCCTGGCAAATCAGATAGCTAGTTTGTATGTGTTAACTATGTACATACATATTTTGTTAGTATCAAGAGATAAGAAATTTCTTCCTTTTACAGATCAAATTCTATTATGCAATCTATAGTTAATTCCTTAAAGTATAATCCAATAAATTAATTTATTCTTTTAAATATTCGCGCATATTTTTTCATGCACACTAGCTAATCATTACTAAAATGACTGATAAAGAAAATCCCATACAAATAAATTTATTCTGATTATGTTAGGGCATATATATACATATGTTTAGTACAGGATTATCCACTTAACACGGAACCCGCTCGCACGGGAACGTATGACAATGGCAACAGTCGAATAATTCTCCCATGTTGCTTATTACACAATCATATGTCGTAACTCATCTGTGAGTTAGAAATATAGTTATATGTAGATCTTATAAACTGCAAACAGAGAGAAAATGGCAGTGCTTACGCTTATGATTCTGATTGTATCCGGACTAGTGCTGCACCATGCGGTCAAGTGCTGAACGTAACACATTATCATTACAAGATTTTATAAAATAAGGGATCTGCCTCGTTTGGTTGCACGCTAGCATAGATAAGAACCTATTGAATTCCGCGCTGCAAGAACCTATTTAATTGTACGGTTCTACGGAAAAATTCATATCTACTTTTCTGTCCAAGATAGACAAATATGAGAATAAAAGAAGCGCGCAATAACTAAACTAATTGTAAGCTCCTTAAGAAAGACAAATTAATTGTTTACTATATTATTTTTGAAAAAGAAAAAAGAATATTCCCTTTCAAATGATTATGGATCAATGGAATGATATTGATATTCGGCATGTCAATTGTACTAGCATGGATACTTTTTCATCGTCGCATGGAATCACATTCTTTTTCTTAGTACGTACTGTTGTAGCGTTTGTTGATACAAATTCAACTGTTGTAAAATGTTATAAATTTGACAGTTCCTAAGGAATCGAGTGAGCCGAAGTTGCTAGCTACCAGTTATTATTTTGTTATAAACACTGTAAACAAATATCGAATTTCTTATCTCTCATGATGCTTCTCAAATTGCCAAACATTATTGAATCGTCAAAACTCATTTTAGTCGACATACTTTAATCTACGAGTGAGAATAGTAAACATGGTATAACAGGCTCAATTTATTTTATTTGATGCTTTAATTTTTTGACTAAACTTCGTTTCCGGGACCAATCTTTTTTATCTTGTTTTGCATCTTTTGATAGTACTCAATGAATAGAAACTATAACAGATCATATTTCACACCACACGTGTGATATCACATCTGAAATATAAAAGTTTTTAGTGTATTTTAGAGATAAAATTCAATTCATAGACAATTCGTGGATAAAAATCTAACCTATATTGACGATTGTCGGCAGACATGCATTCACAATCAATCTACAGATTTAGACTTTAAAAATGAAAAATAAAATGAAAATCAAGAATAGAAAAATTGTGTTTTCGGCTTTGTTTTTTAGTTAGTGATAATTAAAATTTGGCCTAAATACCCCTGTGCGCGAGAGATTTCTTTACTCGAACGAAAGTAGGTTAACATAAACAGCGGGGTACGCAGGGATCCTCAAATCGAACGATACATGGACAGCAGCTTATCTCGTACAAGTTGTACAGAAAAAAATTGACATTTGAAGACGAAAATCATCCTGCGCAACGTTTTGCACAAAAAATCGTAGATTACTTTATACTTATATTATTACATTATTCCTTCCTACTCATTAAAGTCTGCAACAGCATATTGAGAACAGCCTCGTGGAATTTTCAAGACAGTAAAGTCGAAAATGCAATTTTTTATTTTTGATTTCCATTTTATTTTAGATTTAAAAGTCACCCCATAAATTTTTTTACATCTGTAGCACGAATACGCTACGTTGGTTCCTCTGTGCGATTATGACTGGTATTTGCTATTGTAGCAAGAAAAGGCAAAAGTAGAAAATTTAAAAATACATGCTCTTTGTCGAAATGTCGTAAAGGATTATTCAGAAATTTGACAAAAGCCAACTTCATTTTTTTTAATAGAACTATACAGTTTTTAATACATTAATCAATCTGTTATGACATTCCCCATAAAAAGTTGTTTCCTACATATTTATGTCGAAAAACTATTAGTACCGAACAAACAAACTTTTGGAAAAGTTGAAATATATAAATAAAATCATTAAATTCTTGATTCCTGTTAAATATTGATAGTCAAACATATCTATGTATGGCTAGCACTTTATGGTGGAAAATTTTTTCGTCATGTTAATATTAATTATTTATATGATATATTTATGATATCCAGCTCCAGAAGTGAACGTATGTATTTATTGCTTAAAAGTCGTTGCGTATCATAATTGTGTGCATAAGTATCATCGATGTGACGACCGTTGCTGTGACATCATTGCGTATCAAAAGATAATCCATAAATACAGAACGAATCCATCGATTATTTATCGATTTCTGGTCGTTACATCAAAGACGGTGAGCGCGAACATACAGAATATCAATGTGGTAAAGCAGTTACGTCAGAGACAAAACAAGTAAGTCACTTTTCTGCATATCTATAGCCAACGGCTGTACTAGTCAGGCAATCTATGTCAGAAACAACAGCCACATTACTACAAGAGCACATCACGAAAATAGAAAAATGGCTACAATATAAACAAATAAAAACAAACACTAGTAAATGCAACCATATTATATTTATACTAAGAAAACGAAAACCACCAAATATTCGATTGAATGACACGCATATAACACAAACAAGGCAAGTTAATACTTAGGACTCCACTTAGACACACAACTTACATGGAAGCAACATACTAAATCAATTATAGACAAAATACGGATAAAAAGAAAACAAATGTACTAGTTAACTAGTCGAAGTTTTAAACTCAGCATACAAAATAAATTAAAAATTTACAAAACGATAATAAAATCAATTTGGACGTACAGAATACCACTATGGGGGACAGCAGCAATGAACCACATAAATAAACTAGAGTCGCTACAATCGAAGATACTGAGAACAACAGTAGTAGTAGTAGAGAAGACGTACATGATCGCAATCGCGGACGCCTAATGAACGCGTGTGTCACGTAGGAGAAATCATGAAATTGACAGATCACCGGAGATCTCCTCGCGTCGTAGTTCGAACGTTCCACAAGTAAGCTAACAATTCGGACTTTAGATATGATAGCAAAATTTTATTGTACGAATCCAACAGAGTAACGGTTCAGTGTGTTATAGCAAAAAGGTGTTCAATGCTGATTTGGAAGGTTTCTTATACTAAGGTTAGGTCTCTCTGGAGGGGTTATCGTCGAGGGTGTCTATCAAATGTGGTTATTCTGTTACTATCTGATTATTGTTTCGATGGCTGTGGCGTGCAGGATCTTTTGTTTACCCTATTACTGAGTGTGTGACACTCGCATAGACAGTATTCGATATAAATATAAAGAAGAAGAGTAACTGAAATGTGTCAATTACGTTCTAGGATGAGATTTAGCCACTATGCTTTCGTCAAGAAACCCAAGATCTATAATCTATAATATACATAATATTTATGTCCTTTTAATTTGCTTTCCGTTAGTTATTCTGCATGATGACAAAGACGAAAAAGCAAAGATATACGGTGTGTCCGTTTTAAATATGTTCACGTGATTATTTCTGTATCCGAAATAAGAAAAAATATTTTGGATGAAAGTTGTTTAACTTCATATGTTGTATGTTGTCGAGTGCATGATTCTAAACAACTTTTCCGGCGAACGTGCTGAAAGATCATTCCTTCACCGATTCTAATTGTTTTAGAATATTGTCTGGAGCATGACCGAATCATCGGTCAGCCCCAGTTTCTGAGATATTCCCAAATGTCAGAAAATGTGAAGTTCGAACGCGTGGGACGGTAGCTTGGCCTTCATTATTCTTGGATATGGAAAGAAAAAGCGTCAAATTTGGTGTCGTAAGTTAAGCCCTTGCTCATACAGTGACGTGGGCTAACGGGCCTCAACGTTTTGTGATTGCGATGCCTAGTACATATTTTCAAACATTCTTTGTACAATCGTCAACGTGGACCAACGTCGAAGTAAAACCAGAACATACTATAAACGTCACTACCTTAACATGCTTTTAGCTACCTTTTTCTCGCACAAAAGTTGCCGATACCATTATTCTGCCTATAATTATACGGCCTAGCAGTATATGCATTAGGTTGGTTGCCAACCACTTTGCGACGGCCAGGTGCCATGATCTGACCCAAACTTAACTCTTGTTTTTTGTTTATAGCATATACAGTGCCGCACGAAAGGATTTAAATGCCCTTTAGAACATAAAAATTTTATTAAAACCAGACCAAAACTAGAATTTTTTAAAGGAGTTAGAAGGATTAGTTGATTAGATGACGTGTGAAAAGAATTTTCAAAATACTTGTTTAGAATCATGTCCCTGACGAGATATCAAAAAATCATTGAAATCGGTGTGTGATAAGGACAATGATTATCAAAAATTAATCGCGTCAAATTATTTTTTTCTTCAAATCATTCAACTTTTATCTTAAATATTTTTCATTCAAATCATTATTTATGCAGTAATCGAAGTGGTTTCATTCATACGTGCCACACGCTGTATACATACTTGCACTTTTCTTTTTCATTAAATAAAAATCGTCAATGTTTTGTGGTTTATGTTACATAAATAATTGTTATGATAATATGGATTAGTAAAGGTCATTTTAGTGAGATTGTGTTTAAATAATGTATAAAAAAGATCTCAAGAATTGATATTATGATCATTTTCGTTATGTTGTAGTAGAAAGTATAAGTTGATAAATACATTTTTAGTTGATGTATAATTGAACTTATCTCGTACGAAAATTTAACTGCTGTCGTCAAACCATTAAAAATTCTAAATCACGATGTAATACATATGTATACATATACCGTTATTAGTGTAACCGTGTAACTGCATATAATGCATAACTAGAGAGGTATTTTTACCATAGATTTTTACTCCTTTCCTTTATGACTTTATCAACTTTATTAGTTGAATTGAATATAATACCTACACTCATCGCTATGAATAGAATAAGAAGAGAAACGAGCCTCTCGTTTTCGGCAGATGATTTCACGTCCCTGCACACTCACGAAGCTTATTATTTGCATTTTTGCAAACATCATAAGCCTTTTTTTATTTTGATAGGAATTTTTCATTTTTAACTTTACATCGCATTTTTACAAACGTTATAACCATTTTTCAAAATGTACAACATATCCAAACACCATCGAAATCGAAGTGTAATTAGCCTATTCACGGTTTCAACAAAAATAGAAATTAATTTGTTTGTAATTAATTAGAGTTTTTATATCTTCGTGCCTCATTCTCAATGCCTTAATTGTTTATACTCTATACATATAACCTGATATAACTATACTTCTAGCAATTTCTAACAATAGATGGCGCACGATATGTAATTGTGTAGTAAGCATACATGATATATTTTTTCCATCCTCTTATGTTTTCCAGTGCGTGAGATGAGAGTTAGATGGATAATCCTATATACATATAGGGTGCTCGATTACAGATGTAAAAATTCGAAAATTCCATGAGGCGGTTTTTGATGATATGCCGTTAGAGATTTTAATAAATAGGCAGGTGCAATGTTTAATCTACGATTTTTCTTACAAAACATCGCGCAAGATGGTTTACGTCTTCAAATATCATAACCTTCTCGTCTACGACTTGTATGAGGCTGGTCATGTATTGTTCGATTTGGGGATTTCTGTACACTCCATTGCTTAGCCTAACCTATTTTCGTTCGTGTAAAGAGGTTTGCTCTCGTACGGGGTATTTCGGCTAATTTTTAATTGTCAATAACTAAAAAAACAAAACCGAAAACGAAATTTTTTTAATTCTTGATTTTCATCTTATTTTAGCTTCAATAATCACTTCTTACATTTTTTCCACCTGTAGCCAAATACCGTATACACAGGGTGATTCAGAACTGCACTATACACTAATATATACAAGTTGTTTCGACCGTTCGCGAAGGAACGCGTTCAAGAGATATCACGTCAACGAGAGTCGTAAATTCTCGTTACGATTATATAATCGACGCCACGAACTGATCGATCCCCTATTTCTTTTACGATAATAGAGGTGGTTGAAATGATAGTACACTGGATTAACACGTATAAATTGAAGTTTATTCAACAACTTATTTACTAGAGAGATATAATCTGAGAAAGTATAAGTATCGATTGATCGACAAAATTACAAGGTTGAGAACGTGACGTAATCGTGGATGATGATTGTTCGAAGAATGTTTTTTGACTTCGAGATATTGTAGAGTAAGTATCGCGAGATGTTGACTATTCTAAAGACGTAGAATAAGTGACGTTCAGTGACGATGCCGTGGCGGAGGAAAGCTAGTGAATCTAAGGAAAGGAAAAGAGCTGATTTGTTAAGGGCAAGTTTTCGTTGGTAGAGTGAGGGAATAGATTTCGTTGTTAATTGGTTATTGCCAGGTTGGTGGGTGAGGAAGGGTGCTAACAGCTCTCGAAGGAAAATTGCAGGCAGCCCCAAACGACCTAGGAACCGCTGAGGAGGACACATGGGAACCATGGCGCGGAGGCGGTCTTCTCAAACTGGGAGGCATGGAGAAGTCGCCGCGGCCTCCCGCTCACCTTCAGGATGACCCAGGTGCTCACTGGACACGGCGTATTCGGCGAGTACCTGAGAAAAATCGGGCGGAAGACGACGGACATCTGTCACCACTGTGGGGAGGACAGGAACACAGCGCAGCACACGCTGGAGATCTGTCCGGCGTGGGAGCTGTCCCGTTACACCCTGCGGCACGTCATAGGTGAAAGACTGACCCCCTCGGCGAGTAGAGTGGTAGAGGCGATGCTGAGAGGGTCACAGGAATACGAGGCGAGTTCTGCTCGCAAAGGAGCGAGCAGAAAGGGAGAGAAAGAAAAACTCTCACCCTTGTAGGATAAGACGATGGAGGAGGATGGCAGTCAGGCGGCCTAGAGCCGCTTCATCGCCGTCCCAACGAACCACGACTAGAAGGAGAGATGGCGCTAGGGGCAACGCCCCCCCCTAACGCCAAATTAAACAGACGAAGAATTCGTAGGACGGGCTCGAACAAGAGGACGCGGAAGGGGGTGCAACGGAAGAGAATTCACAAGAGGTTCCTGGAGCACTCCTATCATACGCGTAGGATGGTCATCGTGGAGTTTTAGTCGGTAAGAGTCCGACACTACTCTGCTGTTACCGATCATTAAACAGCGCAGTTTCCATGAGGATTTCTCCACGTACAACAAAAAAGAAGGTTAAATGGATATGAAACTATTCGATAAAGTCGTATTTTCGTGCGAGTACGGAACTTAATGTTAACCTGATTCAGCTGGATATTTCACAACGACAAGGCCAACCGATCAAAAACAATCGATTAAGATAATATGAGATAGATAATAGGTAGATTAGATAGATTATATTAATCGATTAACAAACGATACAAGAGTGCTCAGTCCATATACATACGTCAGTTGTACGTCGCATGACGATATAGAAAAGGAGATTTGATTTTGCTTCTTCTAGCATTTTTTAAGAATGGTCAAAACAGTACTTGATTAGTTTAACACGCGATAGAGCAGATATTTTTGCTAAGGAAAGCATCAAGAAAAATTAGAAAATCATGTTTTGAGCCTAACATAAAGGCGGAAAAGCGTGGCAAAACACGCGATGGCAGTAATGGTACTCAATAACGCTGAGTAACGGTCGTGCGCGTTTTGCGGTTTTGTTATAAGGTAAAGTATCCGCCAATATTGAGTACCACTGCTACCGCCGGGTGTTTTGTTAAACTGTTTTGCTTTTTTATTAGAATCAAAACATAATTTTCTAGTTTTTTATGCTTTCTTTAGCAAAAATTAGAATTAGATCTTCTCCTAGACCATTAATTTACAAAATAAACTAAAAAATATAAGCAACAACTGGAGCATTTCAGGTGTCATTTTTACTTTGATTATTATTTAAACATGTTTAAATGTTTATAGTGCAATAACAATACATATCATTTTATTCCAGAGCGTCCACAGTATCTTTTCATCTCGATAGCAACTCGATAGCTACTACTGTAAAAACACAAAGCATGTCCAAAGTTGAAAATTTATAATTTTTTTCAAAATTAAGAGTTTTGGGGAAAAAACTGCAGATTCGCAAAAATCTACAAAAATAGTCTATTGGACGTTGCAAAATTGGATACCTGTTGAGCAATGTAATTAAAAATAAACATTGATTAGATTACAGTCATTCAAAAGAGTGAAGAAACACTAATACAACAACGAAAGCTTTTTATTTTAAAAATATCATACCGAAGTTTCGTGCCGACAGTTTTTGAGAATATCTCGGAGACTGGAACGAAATTTTCTTTTTGCGACGGATACATGTACGAAATGTATATAAATATGTAAATATTTTTGACATTTTGACTTTGACGTACGTTGGATGCCGCTTAAGTTTGAGTTAGACTTATCTACTCGGAAATGATTCATTCGGGAAGATATTACATACTCTAGCTACGATGAGTTTATATATCTCACATTTCGATATTTAAACAAACCTTTAAAAATTGTACAAACATTTTCCGCATCACATCTACATGCTCGGGTCGTGGTGAGCTTGAGGAAGGTGAGAAACGAGTTTTAGTTTCTTTTACCATGATACTCGCAGGTGTTATATTATTAAACAAATTCGGAACTGTTGCGCATTTCATGTACAGATGATTTCAAATTTCGCTCCTAGTTCATATATCGCAAAACAAAAAGCCAAGTTTATCGAATAGTAATTATTTATATGCAATATTTGCATGCATATGTATAATCACTTTCTATGCAGGCGGACCAATGCCGAGTAGATAACGCGATCAGTTACCGTTTACCAAAATGTTCCAGGTTCGAGTCCTAGCGGATTTGCCGTTTTTTCTAAAGAATTATTATATATGGTAATAATTGGCTTTACTCACGCAGAAACTACTGGGTTCTCATAAGAACATCGAAGTCAAGCTGTGTTTGGAGACAGTTAACCCGTAGGGAGGGTAGCCGCATACTAATAGCACGAGAAAGATAAAATAGAAGAAAGAATTTGAAAAAAGAAAAATGAAAAAAAATGTATGAGAAAAAGAAACAGGGCTAAAAATGGAAGAAATGTTTTCCATTGAGCAATATAGAGGCAATTAACTTCGACAAACGCCATCTCTAGACAACTAGAGAAAATATAAATTATAAACCACACTTTCTATGCATCACAGTTGCATTGTAAATCAGCGATATTTTATGAAACAAATATTTTCATATATGCTTTTCATATTCATATAAGTGTTAACTTTTCTTGTTCGTAAAAAATCTTACCAACATTTTAATTTATACAAATTACCTTCCCATACATTATTTTTAATAAATTTCGTTATACAGGCATCGAGGTATCGTTGTTGGTACAATCAGCAGTGAGGCGTTTCTATGTGAAAAAAATATCGAAGATACAGAATAATGTTATATTAAAAAATGCATTTATTCGCGTACAGACGATAATAATGATATCAAAAAAGGATAAGAATACAATATAATGAATGCAATATCATGATTTGAAAACAATACGATACTGCTAATGCTAAGTACACCGCTTGATTGCTAATTAATGTTAACCGTTTTCTATCGGTGCTGTGGGTCAACTATCAAGATCCGCGAAATTCAATTATAGCAATAAAATTTTTCATATGATGTTTAAATTTGTTTTCGAAGAAATCGACTTCCAAAATTTGTCAAATATATTTGAACTTAGTGATTGATAGGTTATTCTATTTGTGAAAATAAGTAAAAAATCTAACCCAACATTGTTTCATAACACGCTTCGTTTCTACAAAAGTAAACTTTAAAAATTGACTAAATACGCGTATACCAAACCAGTTCTTAACTAAATATGTTCAAACTCTATTTTCTTGAGAACGAGGCCACGTAAAATAACCTTGTACTGATTGTTTACTCATAGCAGCTCATATTTAGTCGGTAACTAGCCAAATTCACATATACCAAACAAGTATTTCAAGATTTTATCTATGCATCTATTTTAACTATACTTTCTACATTTACCATCAGTAAAGAAACTGTTTGTACGCACATAAACAGTTGATCTCGAAAATATTCAAACATTAGCATAACTTTGATTTCTATGTCCTATATCAGAAATAAATACAGATAAAACAACAAAAACGTTTTGCAGTATATTGGAGTATAATATGTAAAAATCAGAAAGTAAGAAACTTTTAACTTAAAACAAGCTTGTTATTCAAATATGAAAAGAAATGTTGAAAAAGGTGAATTTTCATGTCTCAAAAATATTCGGACACTTATAAATTGATAAAAATATTAAAGTGGCAATTTTATATCAAAGTCTAATATTTTATCTGATACCCCTTTGGTTTAATAACATGTTTTAAGCAGTTTAATATGTTGAAGATTTTTTTTATTAGTAATCAATGCTGTATTTTATTCCTCTGTTAGAGATTTTTGTTTAGTGTCTATTGTTCTTGTTTATTAATTCTCACATATGGCCGTACATGCGTAAAAAAACTCGTTATCTTAGTTTGGTAAATTAAATTTGTAACGTATTGTATATTTGTACATATTACATATAATACAATAGCACATATAACATATAATGTAATTGTACATTTTTCTTTGATTTATGTTCCAATAAAGACAATAAATTAGCATATTTTTCTTTTTTTCTCTATTCACATACAATATTGTAAAAGTATATGACATAAGATATTAGATACGGTCTATAGATGTCAAAAATAAAATAACTGTTGATTTGTAATTGGACAAAAATAAAAAATTTGTTAATTAATTATGTACTGTTGCTTATGCATTACAAGATAGACCGAAGGTAAATGCGTTTATAATTTGTAAATATATCGGGACATATCACAAATTTATGTTATCAAACTAAGATAACGTATATATAACCATTTCTATGGAACGAACTGGACCGTAGAATTAATAAAAAACAACAATAAGTACTAAAATAAAATGGTAAATTCGTGTAATAGAGGAATAAAATACAGCATTAATTTTAAATTTTCAAGACTAACTGTATGTATGTATAGTATATATGCACATATATAGTATATAAATAGTATGCCATATTTTACAGGTATGGTATAAATATATACATACATACATAGTGATAGTATATTCGTTTTGAGAAAAACAAAAATGACGCATTTGAAATATAGATTATACATGTCATGTCATAGTTAAATATAAGTATGGCGCAGGGCGGTGGCATGTGCTGTGTCTTGTTACTATTTCGATCGATAATTATTTTGAGTATTCAAGTCGATCACTTAATATAACCTACTTCTTGTGTTAATGAATTTTGCGCATCTTTTCTCTTATACATTACCTTTTAAAGACTATCTCTATTAGGTCCGCAGAAAGGATGGCAGACTAAATAGGATAAGGAGATTGAGGTTATATAAAGTTTTCGTTTTGACAGACGCGAGGCGCGAGCTCCGATACCCGTGGTGGGATGGTAAAGGGGGCGATTAAAAAGTCGAACAGCAGAGAACGACGTTGTCGTTAGTTGAGTGGACTAGTTCAAGTTCGTAGCTTGCATATTTTATTGGACTTAAGTGTTCTTCTTGTTACCCATTATTTATTTAGTGTTATAAAAAAGTTGCTTGTGTCAGATAACTGTTAAAGTGAACGATTCGAAATGGATGATAAAAAAACAGGTCAGTGTATAAAAGATAAGGATTTTGTTTCAAATAGTTTTTATTAAATGTAATTTAATGTTACAATTTAATATAACGAACTGTTTTTTTATATAATTGTATATGTAACAAGAACATATTATATGTATATTTATAGAATTTATATTGATTTTGATATATTTCTTTTATTTAAATAAAATGATATATAATTTCTATAATTCTACTTCTTTGTCATGTACACCTGTGAAATGTTGATCAGCTTTGTTCAAATTCTCTTTTTCTATGTTTCATTTATTAGAACACATTGTCATGACACCAAAATGCAAGACTGCAAATTCTACAACTCTTATAATAGAAAGGCAGGCTTTAGAACCCCCAAAAGAAAATGGAAATGAAAACAACGTTCATATTGCTGGAGGAGATCACAAAGGAATAGTTATTAATAAACAAGCAGTTGCTGGTATATAAAGTTCTATCATTATTTAATATATTAAAAACAATGTTAATAGACAAAATATTACCAATATTACAACGTTAATAGAATATTATATCATAAAATTTTTATAGTTACAAATGGTGAAATTCATCCAGCGCATCTTTGCTTACAATTCAGAGTATTCTTAGTGAGTGCTCAAAGTGGAAAACATACACAAGAATCTAGAACTCTTCAGTTTTGGTTTGTAGATACACTTTCAGAAGCCGAACACCCAAGTGTCGCACAAGAATTCTTTAGAGAATTAGTTACACCTCAGGAATTTCCAAGAGGTAAAATTTATTTAAGTAGTTGATAACATATAAATTATAATAGTGTTTATCATTTATAATTAAACCATCAAGTCTTTATATATAGAATATTGATCTATTATAGTATATAGGTGTAAGGTAGTTCTAATTTTGCTAAGCATTACATATTGGTAAACAACAATAATCTATTTTTATATTATCATTCTAAAAGAGTATATGGATTATTGTTTCAGGTAGTAAGAATACTATTATAACTATAAAATGATTAAAAAATAATATAAAATACAAATAAATATTTTTTAATATAAAAACGTTTTTATGAACTTATATTGCAATAGTACAATTGGTTCACTAGATATTTCTATCAGTAGCACTATAGTAATATGTAATTATAGTATATCTAATTCCAGTAAGCTATATGGGTTTGTTACAGATTATGTTGGATTTATCAAGAAAATAATGAAACTAATGTTGCACAAGTATTCTACAATTAAAAAGATAGAGGTAGAATTAAAACAGCTTGAAGAACCAGTTAATCTTCCAACTAGACCATGTAAGTACAATATTACAATTCCTTTTAATTTTACAATATCTTTCTAATTTTATTTATGTTTTATTTAAATTTTTGTATAATTTAAGTAATATTTTTCTTTGTAAATGACATCATATAAGCTAACAAGTAACAACTAAGTGTTCTAGTTGAAAACATCATTACTTATATATAAATCATACTTCATAACTGTATTAATTATTTAATTTCAATATTAAAAAATTATTCTCAGACACAAATTTACTGATATATTCATTTAATCATTCATGTAATTATTTTACACACATACTTCTTTTACATTATTAAAATAACTTCGAAGTAAAGAGTAGTACCAAGATTTATTTGATTTGATTCATTGAACTAAGTGATCTTTATTGAAAGATATTGGAGCAGTGTGTCTCAAGTATACATTACAACTGAAACTAAAGGAAATGTATATTTAACATTTGTGCTGCTCATGTTACTTGTATATATGTACATGTTCATTCTATATGAAATAAATGTGTTATTTTTAATTTCTGTTATTCACAGCTGATACTGGTCATATACTGTTCACAGTTCTTCCATATAAGAAAATTAGTTGGAAATCAGGTTGGAGATTATGAAGAAATTACATATTTTATTACGATTTATGTTTTTTGATATTTTATATGCAGGCTATTATATAAAATATAATAACAATTGAATATTTGCCGGTCAAAAATTTGAAGAAAAGTCTCATAGAATTTCTTTATCTATTTAGTTTTATTCTAATTTTATCGAATTTATTGCTATTTACTTTATTAGTGATAACTAATGATAAACATATGTATGTTGAAAAAATAGTGCAAAAGGTTTTAGAAAAAATAAGTAAATATAAAAGCTGTTTATCTGCACATTGACCGGTAAATACATATTTTATTGGTTCGTGCAATATAGTAGTTATTATAACAATATTGGCTTAACATGATTTTTTCGCATTAATCCAATATTAAACATTTAATATATATTTTAGTGTTTATTTTACTTAATAATGAAAACAATCATTTGTGATTACTCAATTTGCTTCTTCTCCTATAAAATATGGATTAATTGACTAAAAAGAAAAATTGGATATACACCATTAGAGATATGTACATATCTTATTCATGAAGTATATCATGTTTGTAATATGAATGCATGATTATGAATGCCATAATATTGTTATTTTGTTTAATTTGAAGTTTTAACACAATGTAAAACTAATTGAGTTAAATGCTAAAAAATAATACTCTACATTTGAAAATAATATAATCAATTAATATGTTTAAAATATTATTATTATTTGTAAAAAAGTATATTTCTTAAGCATTTCAGAAGATTTATTTACAGTTTAACATATACATATTAGTGATTTTATTATACCATATGCAATACTCTTTATTGTTACTTTGATCTTAGTATAACATTTATGTGTCTATAAATAGTATTCATGGTCACTTACTACTGTATAAAATTTTTAGACTTCATTTTTATGTCATCAATTCTACAAAAAGTATTGGTAATATGAATTACATTTTTATTCTAAGTTTGATGTCACATATGTTTAGCACACACAAGTAGATACACAAAGGCTGTAGTTCATTTTATTTATAAAAAACTGAAAAATTTATCACAAATAATTTACTTTTTAATGAGCATTTATATATATTTTGCAGAATCATGAAATATATTAATGGAATGTAATAATATTTAATTTTTTTGTTTGACAGTATCAACAGATGAAACAGTTATTGGTCAGGTAGTTGAACTGACTTTAGAAAAAGTGTTGGAACTTATTGAATCTGCTTATCCAAATCCAATTACAGTGACTGATATAGCAAAGTATGATCTTTACTATAAGAATTTTATTAATTATTTTTACACTAAAATGTTAATGTAATCGTAAACAATGTGTGGTAATTATTGCAGAGAACATGGTTGGGATTCTTCTGCTGTCGAAATAAAATTAAAAGAATTACAAGAGAAGGGTGTTGTTAAAGCGATGGAGCATGGAGCTTTTACTAGAGTTGTACACCAAGACACCCAAATTCAAGTAAAGTTTATTTTTACTATTTTACAGTAAATTTATAGTATATTGTCAATGCACTATTTTATGTATAATTATTTGTGGTAATTAATTATTAGACATTATATATGAAAAATTATTGTATCTCTTCTCTTACCTTTTCTTAGGTCGTAAAACAAATGCCAACAATGGCAAGTGCAAAACAACCTACTATAGCAATTATTACTGCACAGTATTGTGAAAAATTGGCAGTTGATTCTATGATTGAAAACAAAGAAACATTTGTTCGTTATACTACTGTTGGTAAGATATATTTCATTTAATAACTCATAATTATTCACTTAGATTTTAAGAACTAATCTTCAATTATATGGCAGAAGGAATATAAAATAATATGATATGATAATTTATTTTCAAGATACAGGTTGCTATTTATATTTTAATATTAAATGATTAAATATAAAGAAATGATATTGTCAAATTTTAAGATCAAAGCAGACTTTATTTACGTTTTTTTACGTTATTTAAGGTCTCTTTATCTTTTTTAGAAGTTAATGTATGTATAAGAAATTTCGAATTTCAAGTATAATTATGGAACTTTTTAGTGTCTTAAACAATTTGTATTAACTAGTTTGCATTACGGTATTATAATTACAGTATCATATAGTAGTTGGCGGTAAAGGTACAAAATGTACTGCCTATATATATATATATATGACAATGCATGAAACTTTAGGTACGGCAAGCTCACCTGATGCGACAGATGGAGTACCGCGAGTGACATGTCGTTTTGGTAAAGTAATTTGTAATACAGTTCCTCTTTCGTGTCAATGTCCTTTAACGTTATAGCTTGCCAATTGCTTGTATTCAAGAAGTGTCGCAATGGCACTACGCTGTGAAAAATACATATTATTAGATATTTTTATTAAAATACTACTTCAACGATGCCGCAGAAACAATATACATACCATATTACTGTGTTGTAATGAAATTCGTTCAGATTATCATCTCATGTATCATGTCTTCATCTTCAACCATTTACTTTCTCAGCAATATTAGCAAATTAAGTTAAATTTATAACACACACATATTAAAGCCCAGTGCAGACATGCGACTGTTGCCATTGCGATCTTGCTGCGATCACATGTCCTTCTTTGCTGTGCCTGTTAAGAACAGTAAAGATAAGCATATGATCGTAGCTCAATCATAACAATGAAGGTGGTACGTCTGCACCAGGACTAAATGGGTATGGTTCAAAAATATCACAGGTTATATATTTTGTTCATGTGTTTTTCGTTTATGTGTTTTGTTCGTATAAAAGATACTGTTATATCATTTTATTTCCTTCTACTTAAAACTGGTATTAACTTCCTTGAATTATTACTTCCATTTTTAAAACAAATAACTAATTAACACTTATAAAACTAAATTTTATTTTCCGTTGCTTTTAACACAATTTTATACATAAATAAATTTATAATATAATGATATTAATATGTGTAATATATATATGCATTTTACTGTGTATTATTATCTAATTAATCCAGTACTAAATACGCAATAATATATTATACATTTTTAATTATTATTATATGTACGTTTATACATACATTGATTACATGAATATAAATGTTTGGAAAATACTGAATTATTTGTGGGATGTTAGTTCAATTAGTAACTTTTTCTAAAAATAGGAAGGTGTGTAGGAATTAAATGATAAGTTTTACAACTATATTTTTTATGCCAAATACAAATGTGTTATGATAGTTATTTATCACTTCTTTCATTTCAACTAAAAGAAAATTATGAAGACAAGTTGATAAGTTTTCGGTGTCATCGCTAGGAGTTTATTTTCGCTTTATTTCTTATTGATAATCTTATACTGGAAACTTTTCAATCTGCCCTTGTATTTGATATACTGATAAATATATGAATTACTTATATTTATATCTAGTAATAGGTACTGAACACAATTGCATCTGTATGGAATGAGTCATTTTTAATCAATTTAGTCACATCATACATACACAAATACAATACCAGTTTTTTAATAGTAGCACAGTGCACATGTATCATACACATATTTTAAAATTACTAATGGTAGAGGATTTTTTCGATGCAAAATAAGATTATTTTTGTTATAGGTGAGTCAAATGTTTATACATTAGGTAATATTGGTGCACACAGAATTGTATGCACAAAGTTACCAACTGTAGGTCATACAAGAGAAGCAATGACTGCAGCAGGAAATACAACTACCAGATTATTAGGTAGCATTTAAATTGTTCTTGGTTTAGTTACAATTGGTAAGCTTGATTATAATCAAATATTTTACTTTTTCTGTAGGTACATTTCAGAAAGTTGATTTCGTTTTCTTAATTGGAATTGGAGGAGGTGTACCACATTATACAGATTATAATAAACACGTGCGACTTGGTGATGTGGTTATATCTTATCCTATTCCTCTTAATAAAAAGTATATTTATGTTTATTGTGAAAGTGCAAAGACAAATGAGAGTGGAGATTATCATTTTGAAACCAAAGAATATTGCCCACCAAATTTATGTCTTCAAGAAATTGCTGTTAATCTTAAAGATCAAGTAGGTTGTTATACATTTATGCCTGATGTAGACGAGCTACTTTTGTTCGCGCGATATGGTTGGATCATATGTCTTTTTTTGTTTTCCCAATTACGAACATCGAAGACAGGCATATGATCGCACCGATATCACGCGGACAAAAGTCGTTCGCCTGCATAGGTCCTTAAATTTGCAATAAGAATTTAGTATAGTTATTAATGATTCTCACTAGTCAGAGAATGAGACAAATCCTCCATGGCAAACGTATCTGAAGGAAGGTTCAGATATTTTAACCAATCAGACGGAGCATGATTTTAAACCACCTCCACCAGAGTCTGATAAGTTATACATGGCTATTGGCGAAAGAGATGTTATTGAAGTTGCACATCCTACTGCACCTGCAGATGCGGTGAATAAAAGGTTATTGCTGTTTAATATATTATTTTTAATATATAAGATTATTATTTTTCAGCATATAATCATAATTATGACCTAAGTAAATATACATGTATATTTTTTTTAAAGTTATACAATTTTAAAAAATCTTCAGTAGCGTTTCCTGTTTCAAATATAGTAATTGTTGACAAAGGGCACTTCACTTTAACATATACTGTGAAGGACACTCTCCTGAGTTACCTCTGGAAGGTTCTAGCCGGTTTTGGAAGGTTTTTAAAGGTTACTAACAAAAAAAGATTTATAAAAAGTAATGTATGGTAAAGAAACACTACACATGTTGATCGCTCGCTCTACTCGTTCGTAAAAATTTAGTCCAACCCAATTTCAATTCCACATATATGCAAGGAATTTTTAAGAAAAAAGAATTTTGGTTAAAAATCGGGCCTCTTTTTTCCTGTGGAATTGATGAAATTTTTACAAGCGAGCGAGCAACTCACACGATGTTTCTATGAAATGAAAACTGGGACATAAACGCGACTATCGCGTCGGTTACAATCATATACGTATATTTACATATAGGCAGAATGCAATGTACATAGTAGTAGTAATATATTTCTGCCAATAACTTTTTGAGGAATAACGAATGACGATTAAAACTTTCTGGAGATTCACACTTCAGGCGAGTGTCCTTGATAATATATGTCAAGATAAAGGTCATTAATGCTAGGTTCCCTTTTGTCAACATTTATCATTATGTTTTTTTATGTCCAGAACAAATGGCTGTCCACGAATTCACTTAGCACCTGTAGCATCTGGTAGACATATTGCACGCGATGATCAGCTTAGACAGAAATTTGCAGCCCGATTTGGAGCCCTTGCCTTTGATGCAGAGATGGATGCTGTAGTCGAAAGCATTTTGGGTAATTGTCGTGAAAGTTTCGCCGTTATTCGAGGTATTTCTGATTATAAAGATGGCTCTCGTATAAAGGAATGGCAGCCTTACGCGTCCTTAGCTGCTGCTAGTGTAATGAAATCTATTATTTGTGCTATGGACCCACCTACTAATGTGTAATACACAATTTCTGATGCTCGTTTTATTTCATTCCGGACAGCATTTTATGTGATAGTTGGAAAAAGTATCATTATTTCGTGTCTTTTATATCGTATCGTCGATTTTTCAGTGCAAAGTGGACCAACTTCTTTTATTGGTTAAGAGCAATCGTTTCAATTAGCGCACAAACAGCATAATTCAGAATTACTTAAGAAATAGCTTATTCTTCTTTTTTTCTTGTACTTCTTAAGTCGTATTTAATGTGATATGGATCAGTTATTTACTTGATAAGCAGGAGAAAATAAGATCATGACCAAATATATAATGGTCATAAAGTAAGATGCACCAAGTGCATTTTAATTATTTAAGAGAATTGTAGTTAGTATGAATGATTTTAATCTAGTGACTTTAGAATCAAGGACAATTCAATTTCACGTTTCCAAATCGTTTTCAAAGAATTTCCAAACTGCTAAAAAAGTGGAATATGTATTTGATTGATAAAAGTGCTAGTTCATTTTTAAAATTTATTTCAACATGGTTATTTGAAAAATATTTTTACAATTTTTATATCTGAACATAACTTTCCAATATTATTTAATAATATATTTATAATATCGATGCATCGATTATTGCTACACTTATTCATTTCCTAAAGTATTATAACATCAATTTTATATAATTTGATGGAATATTAACGTATGGTTTTGCAGAATTATTCATATACTCTTTGTACTTTTCATATCTCACCTATTGCCTATTGTATTTATTTAAGTATAATATTGAGAAATTTGGATGTACCCAAGAAAAATCAGTTCAATGATTCTAAAACTGGTGCCATCTTTATCCTTTTGAACACAAGATTAACAAAAAATTTTTACACAATGGATTTTTTTGAAATGAAGGAACCATACTTTTGGAATAATTACGTAATTTAAATTATAGCAATGAGGCTCTTGATTATCAAATATTAGCAGACAGGATCCGAAATAACGTAGGTATGGGAACCACAGAAAGCTTTAAATAAAGTCTCGGTATAGTCAGCAAAATAATTTAGATATAGAATATGATATCTAAGAGTAAGGGTAGAAAGTACATTTGGCAGTATTTATCTAACCACAATCAAATTATCGTTCAAAAAGTAATTGTCCTACAAACTATTATATGTTTGTCAGAGTATATTACCATTTCACACAAATCTGTCCGCTTTCTCCATGGAGCGTATAGTAAATACATCTATACATTCAAATTTGATGAAAGGAAGAAATATAAATAAATAATGCCGCCCAAAACTTTAATCGTACTTCAAAGGAGATTAAGAATTTGATCTTAATAGTTATATTATTAATTATTATTATAAAATATGTTTGCTTTCTAATGTGTTGATTTTGAATGAAAGATGTATGATTTTGAAACAAATATATTTTTAGATTTTTGTTTCTTAACAAATTTTAATTTGATTCCTAAGTTATGGCAAAATATTTGCATATACAGGCTGTATCCTGTAGGATTAACCACTATTTTTCAAACATTTCTAATAATTCATCAAAGAAATGTTTTGAACAAAAGTTGGTAAGTTTTTGGTTCACTACACATCTGAGTATTAAAAATTTTCAATAATTTTTTCCAATAAAAAAGTCAAGGGCACCATTTGTTTTGGTTTTCACAGAGTTGTAGTTTGCATGAAAATGAATTCAACGGTCTACTATACAATGATTTTGAGATGACTTTGCATTCAGAAATTAATAAATTAAACAAATCTAACAATAACAGTCATACCGTTTTGCGTTACACGTTACAATGTACTATTATTAAATTTCTGATTTTCAGCTCATTTCAAAGTCATCTCAAGGTGATAGTATAGTAGGTCGTTGAATTTGTCTTGATGTCAATTATAATTCTGTCAAGTCCAAAATATATGGTACTATTTAAAGAAGTCAATAATTTTTTGGAAATCTTTAATATCCAAATGTGTAGCGAATTGAAAACTGATTAATTTTATTCAAACAATTTTTTGGTAGATTGTCGAAAATACCTAAAAGATGGTGTTTAATCTTAGATATATCCTGTATAGAATATACGCTATATAAAATATAATAATATTAAAAACATGTACATATTTATATTATAATAACTCATCTCTAAATTATGAAATATTTCGTTTTAGTATATGATTTCTGAGTGCAGAAGGCGTTATATTTATTTTTATAATGTTCTTTTTAAAGTTTATTATTATTTTGCTATTATGTTGCTGTCACCACTTTGACATTTGTAAATGTACATCTATTTTTTTTTTACTCAGAATTCTTAACGTAGACCAATTTTTATTCAACTACAATTATATTATTAGCACTTTAACATAAATGGTAACATGGAGAAAAGATGTTCATCGGGATATGTAGAAATGCTGGATAGAACTCATTTTTCTTCTGCAAAGTTTGTTAAAATGTCTCTATTGTTGTTACAGTATATTTAAAATCTGTTACAACTTTATAGTTTATCTTTTTGTACTATATTTAGAGACATACATAATTTGTCATGTACATATTTTGTATATTTATGAAATAGATCATCTTTACAAAGTTTCCAAATGATAAGCGATTTGCTACAGATGGTTGTGATTACATGTTTGTGCTTCATTCTCTTAAAATTAGCTTAACTGTTTCCTCTTCTTGATATTGCATATTCATATATTCTGATTGTATAGTCCTACAAAATCAAATTGTTGATACATATAATAAATCGGTATACATTCTCATAAGTAAACAATGTATAATGTTTAAATGTTTTTATTATCATTTTATACAATTATTATTTAAAAATGAATATGAATTTTAGAGCCAAAAGAAGTACGTGTGGAATTTCCTTTATATTATGTATCTTTTTAACTTTTACGATGGATAGTTTATGAGATATCAATACATACCTAGCCAATATTATTAAATTATATTTATATTTCAGAAGTAACTATTTGTGGATACATATGTATGTATTTAAAAAGATATCTTTTTTTAAAATTATTAGATACCATTAATCAAAGATTTCACGGTCATTGTATGCACAAAATAAGACTTTTATTTTTTATATACAGTTTTCTTTGTTGCTTCTGTGCAATATATTGTTGCATCTCGCATATATAAATTCTTTTCTTACTTTAAATCATACTTTTCCATCTATTTTCTTTGATTCTATCCCTTCTATCACGTTGCCAAAGTAGATTATGTCTATATTAAATAATCCAAAGTCTGATTTTAATAGATTTAACAAAATTTTATCAATTAACCGAATTATTATGAATTATGCATTTTTCTAACACAGAGTATAAAAGTAATATAAATATTTTAAATTTGATAGATTTGATTTTCAGTTTTGTTCTAACTTCTTTGGTACGATTAAACGTTTGGGCGATGATATATGCACCAAATATATTAAAAATTGTACAATTAATTAACATTAATTAAAGTGCCAATGTGTTCAATATATTTGGGTAGTGCAGAAATAAGAGGTTTTTCTGGAAGATGAACGAATATCTTTATGTTATTATTCAATTCTATCTCGATGCATTTGATTTATCACTATTGTAATTTATTTGGTATTAGAAGCAATTGTTACAGTAATAATTATGTATAATAATATTTGGCAAGAAATAAGTTTTTTCCTTCGAGAATGTTTTATTCGTTTATCTTCTAGATTAATATTGCTGTCGTCTGCATTAGAGACCAACATTACTGAATTCTACTGCCTATTTGAAATTCCAATATGGATATTCAAATACTTGAAAATTGTTTTAAAAAGAATTCGATAATATCTAAGCTTTGTTAATAACTTTAAATGTAATTTCCTCGCATTTTAACGTCTTTATAGATTCTAAAGCACAGGGTAGTATACGAGAACTCTATATTTAAGTGACATTGAAATATTCAATTCGAGCATAAATCTAAAAACTTAGAAAAGTAGTATATATACATTTAAATATACCTACATACGTATCGTTGGTAGCATCAAAACCTTCCAGTTCTAACATCATGGTGATAATCTGAAAATTTTACAAGTGACATTGATAGAGTTTTCTCAATGATACTTGACCGCTAATCAAAAGTCATTATTTATTTATTTATTTATTTATTTATTCATTTATCCGTTACATTTGAAACAATTACATTGTTTGGTGCGTTCCACTAAACCGTTATAATAAGTCTAGGGAATTTTGCTTTCCTTTCGAAAATGCTATTTTATATTGTTTTAAATATATGTGCGTGTGGACGTGCAAACAGAGGAAAAAGATAAGGACGTGTAAAAGATTTCTAACGGTAGGAAGGGCCTCAGGTCAATTTAATCGATGAAAAGTATCACTTGTTGCGTAGAAGCACATTTTTAAGAAAATTCTATGAAATATAGAGAGTATCAGCTATCAAATATATATGTACGTATTATTATAAATATAGTCAAATACGTATAGGTATATATCTCTATTTCAAA
>JACXIL010000120.1:0-46331 GCA_014737365.1 Bombus soroeensis | reverse complement strand
CGTTTCATATTTTTCGCAACAACCTAGTTAAATTATATTATTGTAATAACGAAATAAAGGAAACAAGCAGAATGTTTGCAAGTATATGTGTAATTAGTATATTTTACTGTGGCTTGATGCAGAAAGTACCAATGTATTTATCTGCTCTTCCAAATTTCTTTTTTAATACGAGAAGAGAGAGTCAAAGATGTCTGTGTCTTTTACGTCTCATATTTTTCGCAACAACCTAGTTAAATTATATTATTGTAATAACTAAATAAAGGAAAGAAGCAGAATGTTTGCAAGTATGTGTGTAATTAGTATATTTCACTGTAGCTTGATGCAGAAAGTACCAATGTATTTATCTGCTCTTCCAAATTTCTTTTTTAGTACGAGAAGAGAGAGTCAAAGATATTTGCGTCTTTTTTCAGTCTATTTTCTGAAAAATCTTTACATTGGCTGCATAGATGTCGTCATAATTATTTCTGCATAGAATCTGAAATTGTCGTTTTTTATACAGAATGTATATAATATAATAATTCTTTCGAAACTCAATACCAATCTCCACGTTTAACTCGTTTTTTGCAAAAATATGACATTGCCCACTTCTTGTACCAAGTCATTGCTGTATCGAAATTGGAGCAAGTCACGTCGAATTTCTCTCTGTTGATAATAATTTTTATATTAACAAGCCTCTTTTTTCACCGTGCTACGATATTTTCTCTCGTTTCTGTAATTACTATATCCTTTACATTTTGTGTCGATGAAATATCCTACATTGCACGTAGCAGTTACAGTAAGCCATTAAAGTCTTGGAATTTTATCTCTCAATACCCTGTATAGAAGGTAGAAAAATAAAGAAACGTGGTACTTCACGATGAAATGGATGTATAGGTACATTTTTAGGATTTACATTTACGACAGCTACATATCTTCCAAATTTGAACGTGTAAAAGCCAAGTGTTGGCAATAAATATTCATGAGAGTAGAACCGCTCCTTATGAAACTACTGAATTAGAATTACGTTTAAAGATGTGGAATGGTACCTTGGAATATTTATTACATTCTTATTCTACATATAACTTACTTTTACTTTATGCACTTTAACTTCAACCTCTTCTCTATGAGACAATAACACGAGCAATTCGGACTGTACAAATTTTTCTCAAACAAACCATCTTTCCAAGACTTACGGAACTTGAATGATAATTACAATCGAATCGCTGATTGTTGTACGAATGAAAATCATCGAAACAATGATTGATAAGAAGCCAGTTTCTTTCGGCAGTTGCTGACTGGAAATTAACACTAGAACTACCGACAGTTAACACGAAGCTACTTGTACCAAAACCAGTGAAAACTGGTTTTTAAAAAATACGTAACAATAGAATATTTTTATATTTATTGAATTATTACTTTCTTACAGAAGCAATTCCATGTTATGGAGTACATTTTTGCTATTATTAATTCATCTGGGGCCATAATCGACCCAAACGAGGGTTGACACATTTATAAAATTGTAGGGCCAGTCGTTTTGACTGCGGTGGTATTTCTAGCGTTAGTATCTAGCGATTTAGCGATCGATCCGGATTTTTCCTGATAACTAATATCATCATATTGAAAGATACGCGGTAAAAATTTGAAAAACGTGTGGCAAGTTGCAGAAAACGAGGAAACTGGTTAATTGGGGTTCGACAGAGTGCAGGACTCCTGCACACTTTGACAAGTACCACTCACTTTCACTGGTATTGGTATAGGTAGCCCTGATACAAAATTCGTAATATTATTCTTTTAGTTATTGTTGCGAAAATTATTACATTAAAAAAATATAACATGAAGTAAGAATTTGAAAATAAAATTGTAAGACTAGTCAATTTGACTGGTGTAGTAGTTCTAATGTTAAGTTCTAGAAACTGTGATATTATGTAACTTATATTATATTAGCCATAAATTAGATTTAGATATATCTAATTATAATTAGCCAAGTTCAAGTATACTTGAACAATTTCCAAAGACAAGTACCACTCATTTTCACTGGTATTGGTATAAGTAGCTTTGATACAAAATTATTTGGACTTTGAATAGATAAAAAACAAAATAAAATTCATTACATTATTCTTTTAGTTATCTTTGCGAAAGTCAAAAGAATATAACACGGATTTGAAAATAAAATTGTCTAGTCAATTTGCCTGGTGTGGTAGTTCTAATGTTAACAATATTCTCTTCGAACTTGCTGCCTTTCCTGACATATAATTTTTTGTTTACTGAAAATTTCTCTGTATCAATTTTCCCACATGAAATATATATTCACATTGGCGGAATGAAAGTGAAACACATTGACAGAAGTGGGTCACATCCTTAGAATAATTCTCGGCAACAACAAGAAAAATCATACAGCCAGTGATTTATGTGTTGAAGACAAAGAATTTAAAGAGTTCCAAGCTTTCTCGTTTAAAGTATTACAAACGACCTTTCGCCTGGCTAAAGTGCAAAAGAGGAACATACGGTGTTCGCCTCAACGGTGTCACGATGCACCCTCGGTGCGGCTTTCCATGTACTTGCCTGTGCCTGCATTTGCCTGAAGCTGTCGAAGTAAAGTTCCTGGCGAGTTGCGGCAACCGCAAGTTGCTTCGTGTAAGCTGCAAGTTTCCAGCTAGACGCTCAACGTTATAGGTGGATGCATAACCGCAAGGAACTATGCCATGGCCTATAACGTTGTCTTTTGTTAAAAGTACTTTGACCGTGGCGCTCGAAATTTATATCTTCGGCATCCTCATGGATTCGGGCGTCTACGTTATCCCGGTTCTGTCCATACAAGAAAATCGAATCTATCTGCGACACGGTAGATCCTTCGACATTTTTCCGCGACGTGACAGAAAAAAAAAAGAGGAAGAACGAGGATAAGGAAATGGCTACAGCTACAACAGAAGAGAAAGCAACTTACAAAATTGAACTTTGGCTCAAGATCCATAGCTATTTATGGACCAGAGAATATGCGTATGGACGATTCAGTGAAACCAAATTTCCAAAATTCGATGCACGCGGACAGAGAATTGGAACTTTTTTGGAGGAGATTTTTAGATTGTGGAAATTAGAAAAATATGTAACAGGCGATGGTACGAGCCATGTGACTCGATAAAATCGCTAAGGAAATTTAGAAAGTGGATACTTTCGACTGATAACTGTTCGCCAAGAAACAGACATTGAATTTTTCTACTCATCTCGGAGGATACCGTTGACCGAAATATCACGTTAGACGAGTAGCAGGTAGAATTTCTTCGGTTACCGTACGCTCGATTATAATATACAGAGCTCACTTGAGTTACACGTGCAAATGTAGAACTTTATACAATAGGAACACTGGTAATAATTGGATCTGCTGGTAGAAATGCTTTGAATTACAATTTTCGAGTGTAATTTCGTACCAAGTGGAATTCCTTTAATTACGACATAATTAGAAAGCTGCAAGCTTTATTTAGATAACTCTGCAACATTCTCAATTTTCCTCTGTTGTATTACCACGTGTATATACCTACAGATTTATTAATTTCCAAACATTAGCCATAATCGATCCATCAACTCTTAGCAAGTAAGAACCTAATTATAAGGAGCAGAATTTCCTCGATTGGACCGACGTGGGATTGAAAAAAGTAAGGAAACTGTATCAACACAAAATTTCCCAACGATTTAATTTACACGATAGAAGGACTGATCGAATAAGTGCGAAGCTGCGTAATAAAAAATCGGTTACCAGTGGGACCGCTCTGAGAATCCATCGTCATCTTCGAGCCGATGATCACAGTACTGAGCGCACTGTACGACTCGATTTCATCGAGAACGTCATCAGACATCGATAGCACTGCGGAAAGTTTACGTTGTACGAAATGCGGAAGAACGTGGACTCGGTGGTCGTTGGATTCGCAATGAAACAGTTGCGCCGTGTTTTTGCATGGCGGTTAACAGCTGACTGGAAGGAGTTGTGGAGTTCGTTGCACCGGAAACTTGGCACACCGGTAGCCGAGTAATCAAGAAATATATGTATATTCAAAGTTATTTCGTGTTTTCTTACCCAGAGCCCCACCGTGCTGCAGCTGTGCAAGAGTTACGATATTGGTGTCGTGGTTACGCGACCCATTGCTACACCCCGAGCTTCGTAGACGAGAATTTAGAGAGAAAGACAGAGAGAGAGAGAGAGAGAGAGAGAGAGAAGGGTAGATGTAGAGGTAGAGTGAAAGAGAGAGAAAGAGAGAGAGACAGACAGACAGAGCTTACTCGCGAGGTGAGAGAACCAAAAAGGGGACAGTGTACGTCTTTCCATGTAACACATTGTATATGTATGTTTATGTGTATATATATAGATGTATGGTAGAAATGTGTGAGGGTACGTGTACGCAATGTACGTGTAGGTACAGGTGAAACGATCGTGAGACAAGCTGAACTGATGGCCGTTAGTGGAACGTCGACGTTGCATGTCCAAATTTTCTTTTGATGTTCTCGCACTGGTCGCCGATGCACGGTTAACCTTATGCACTCCTCCCATAGCTGAAAAAACGATGATGACCCAGCGACGTTTCGTGACCTGTTATTCCGCTTAACAACTAGGTTAGCCGCTCGTTGCGATGGAAACGACGTTAAATTCCTACGAGTCACGTTATTCTGTATGTTCGCGCGGCGTCGAACGAAGATTCTGGCTCCTCCGAATGTTCGTTCGTTTTGTCATTTGCGTTAGAATTTCCGCAATCTGGTTCTGCCCTCCTTGCCCGTTTCTTTTCAGGAAAATCTCCTCCCATTACGACTGATCGAATTTTAAATCGTCGGCGAGTTGGAAATTGCTGAAACAGCACCGCGTTACGTTTGATCCGCTGGTGACGTTGCGCCTATCTTGGAAAAATCATTCGAGTTAGTTCACGTTACAAACGTGAACATTAGCTTGAGAAAACAAAGTGTTCGATGATTTCAAGCGTGGAAATAAAATGCATAGAACGTACGATCGCAGATACCTGGTACCGAATGATGTTTCGATAATTTCGTTAATTAATAGCTAATTAGGTCGATCCATCATCAGCGAACGTGATATTCTATTCTCGTAACAAATTAAAATACGTAAATTATACAAGCTATCGAAGATACCGTAATAAATATAGCGGTTTGATAATGTGGATAGTTATTAGCTAATTAGGGCAGTCGTTCGGTGAATCTGAAATTTTGTTCTCGTAACTTTGATAACTGATTCAAGTATTATGGATGACTGTTGCAGTATTAAACAGGGATTATCTAAAGTACGTGTATCGTATTATCGAGTACGTCGTTAATAGAAGCTAAAGCTAAATGTCTTAATTAACGGCTAAATATTTTAATTAACGACCAAACTGTCCACAGTTTCGATTCTACTTCAGCCAATTAATTCTTTCTCTCTGTTGTTTCAAAGTCGGGCTTGTCTTAGTTCGCATGTTTTTCCAATGCATTTCCCACGGCTCAGTTAACTGCGGAATGAAAATCAACGTTTTAAAGTTTCGCTACGTCTCAGAAGGTTTTCATAATTCAACAGTCGAATTTTTCATTTCAGTTCCATTCGTTTGTCTAAACGTGAAATCGAAAAAAGAGACTCAAAATTATTGTCACACGTGGTCAGAAGATGATTCTTTCCAGACAAATAAATAGAAACTGCAGAAAAGGGAGATTTTTCATCAACTTTTTCAAATTTCACCGATGCAATTACCTGTAACGTGTTACATACGAAAATATACTACGTACTGAGAATTTTAATTAATCAAGCGTAATCGAAATAAACGATCATCCTTCCGCGCGGATAAAAGTCTACGTTAATCCCAGAAAATCGTGAAAAATCTGATATTTGTAATTTTAAACAATTTGACAGAGTTCTAATAGAAGATACTTTAGCTACGCGGCTCAACGTTACAAATTACGTTCGAAATTGATTTTCTCGAAATGTAAATTTCCAATGGAGACACTTCGATGCTATTTTTCCATACTTTTGACCTACTTTTGCAGAAAAAACAAAACGAGAATTAACCAGCGACTTTGGGCTTTTAATTTCGGTTTTAATTCGGTTCCGCACTCCGACTGTATTACGAACGACTGCGCGCTGCAAGTAACAAAATGTTCTCTCCTCTGTACAGAACCGGTGCAATTAAAAAACAGAAAACTCTGCTCATCGCAGATAAGAAAATTTCCTCGCCTCGGAAGCGACGCAATGAAAAAAAAGAGTCTACCAAATAACAGAGTCGTCACCAAAGGACTAAACGTAACGCCGACAATAATTCCTGCAAGTATCGTCGCTAGTTTTCACGGAGAACCGGCGACGAAACTTATCGACGTGAAACCGCTGTCTTCCATTTTTCCAAATTTTCCATGTACCGCGAACGTGTGTGTTGCAGCAAATTCTATCGAAATAAAAATGCGGATCGTCGTCGATGACGATGGCCAGGCGATGATCGAAGGACAAACATGGTCCGTGTCGCGTTCACAGATGGAACGCGGTCGGTTTTCGTCCTGAAAGAACAATTAGACGTAGATTTTGTTGCGTCAACATGCAGGCGGTGCGTTTCGTTTCGTTCCTCTTTTCTCATGCATTCTTTCAGGTGCATCGAGCTAAAGGCAATTGTCAGACGCTTATTAGTCGCTCATTCCACCAGGCACAGAGGATGAGTTCGATGAAATGAGAATATCCGTAGCCGGGTCCAAGATTCACGTCGCGTCACGGTTAATTAAACATCGAGCGATTCGTTTCGCGAGCAATTAATCGTCGGATGGAAAACTCGGCCAACGTTCGTTTCTTCTGGCAAACTCTACGACTCTACGATTTTTCTTCTCGTTCCAACAGTTTCGCGATAGATAAATTGATAACGATCGATTTCGTATTGTACGATGACAGCGTGTTGGTAATAATTAACGCGAGTAGACGCGTGTCAGATCCGACTTCTTTCTCGCTTTCGCGCGCAATTAATTAGAAACTGCATTTGAATTAAACGCGAGCGCGAGGATCGCGGCGATGACGTGGATGAGGTCGTGACGAGATGAGTGACAGTGATGACAATAACGAGAGGAGCGAAGATTATTGCGTGCATGTGCAGTGACCAGTGGTGTATACCTATGAAGGCTAGGCTTTAAGATCGTGAGCAAGATCCCCACGCGTGAACTATATACAAATCGTGACAGACTTCCTAACCATTCCACAAGAAAGCTTGCGGGGAAGCGAGGAAAAATCGGCACGACCACGTCGCGAAAGCATCCGAATTCAACCAACTCGGCAATGTTCCATCGACTCTTTTCACGTGTTCCGCGTTAATAACTTGTTTAATTTCGGTAATTCTTCGCTAGCGAAAATATCAGCTTTAAAAGGCTGTTATAGTAAAACACGATTCCGGTCGTTTGATTGTAGACCGTTCGAAAAAATTCGATGGAAAATTCGTCGGTCCGTAGGAAAAATTCCATCTGCTCGAGTGTGCTCTCTGGTACCGAAGCTAACCCAGTTGCTGCTGCTTGATCATTCAAGTCGTCGAGAAGCAGACTGGGTTAGGGGGTGGGATGGGTGGGTGGTTTCAGGGTTGCAGGCCATAATCGAGAAACTGGATGGCAGTTGAGGAAGAGAAACTTTTCATCGTCGTGCCGATTTCCCCTCGTTTCCACCGCGTCGCGAGTCTCTCTCGACAAAAAAGATAAAGAAAAGAAACTAAACAGAAAGATGGAAAGAAAGAGAAATATATATATATAGAGAGAGAGAGAGAGTGGAGCAGGGTACGTGAGTGGTTGGTGAAGAAAAGTTGGTGCTCTGGTGATCGCTCCTCGCTAAAAAGCTAAGTTTCGCGTGAGATTTAGCCAATTATATACGTATATATATATATATAGAATAATTATACAGGTGCGTATCAAGTGGCCGGGCGAATCAGCTTCAAAGAGAGCGCGCTTTACGGCTGCGAGCTCTCTGTTGTGCTTCATTCAATCTTTCTTGCTTTTTTTCGTTATTAGATTCATTTTTTTTTCTTTACTTGCTTTTTTCTCAATCGTTCGTTTCTTTTTTTTTTTTTTTGTTTGAAAGCTTTGGATACTGAGGCTTACCAGGTGGGACTCTGGGCTGGTGAAGGTAACCACGGCGCCGTGAAGTCGCCTTGCACTTATTGTCGCCGCAGCCTTCTTAACACCCGTTGTGTAGATCCAATTGCGTGAGTTCGGCCCGATTTTCGACCACGACCACGAAGGCGCGCAAGAGGCAACAACATTGAGAATCGATTTTAGAAATTTCGTCTGTTTTTGAGCGGCTAGTCGAATTTCCGATTCTCCTCGACTCTTTGCTTCTCTCTTTTTTTTTAAATTTTATTCTCTATACGCTCGTTACCTTGGTCCATTCGTCTGGCTACAGGGGACAAATTATATTCGTTTGAACGACGAAAGAAAGTTGCGAATAATTAACGCGTCGCGACGCTCGTAGGTTGTTAAGGAGGATAATCGTGGGAGTGCGAAACGTTGACGAAAGGGTCGTGTTATTTCGATTATTCTCGAAATATCTAAAAAAAAAAAAAAAAAAAATGCAGTCCTGGAAAAGAAGATCGATTAGTGGTCGTTGAGTCTGCTGGTGGTTCGCTTCCATCCGATGCTTCCTGATAAAATTGCGTTAGAATTATACTTATCTAATCGACTTAAATAGTAGCCTTAGTTAATTAATTAATTATTGGCTTAAAAGTCGCAGGGAATTATTCTAAAGGCATCCTGGCGATTTACAGCTATTAACAGCGATTTTATATAAATTTACCCGAGAATTGTACCATGATATTTCTCTCTGGGTAAAAGTTAATGGCAATTTTTGGAAGGAAACGTTAAGTTTGGGGAAGAAAATATTAAAAACCCTGCAATTTGACGAATTTATCTGTTCTCGAATGAAACCGGCCGCGGTGTATCGAATTGGAAATTGAAATCCGTTGAAACTAATATCCCACAAGGTTTCCCTAAAACATTTCCCAGGGTCTTTCACATTTCCTCGGTTATTCCACTCTCAGTTATTACCAGAATTACCAAGTTGTAATTTGCACCTAAATATGTCCAAACACATATGAAGAATCAAGCTTCTATAATAAATAAATAAATACCTGCATGGTACAATAAATAACGTCTGTATGCAACATAAGTATAAACAATGAAACTTTTATAACGAAAATAAATCAGTAATATAACAATGTTTCCACGTTTTAAGCAATTTCAAAGAAGAAATATATTGCCAATTGGACGGATTCGCAAAATCCACGATTTCCCTGCTTCTTCTTTCGTTCCAGATTTCCCGACTTTTCCACGCAACAGAAGCAAGAGCGGAACTTCATTTATCCTCTGTATCGACACACGTTGTTCGATATTTTCCGGTGGAGACTCGCGAAACAACAATTACCGCTGCACCACCCACTAACTTCGAATCGTTGCGGAGCAGCTCGTTATCCGCGTCGCTGTAACCGACAACGAATTCGAAAAGAGAAGTGGAATATAGCGGGAATTTCACGGTATCGCGGATTTATTGGGCCGATTATTTCCAGATGCGAACGCGCGTTTGATTATCGGCCGACATTTGCATCGTTTCACGCGGCTTACAATGTCTGACGTACGTACGTCGATGGCGAATAAATTATCGTGACTTTATGGCCTTAAAACGAATCCCATTCTGCAATTCCGCTCATTGAATATCGCGCGCGCGTTAATTCTTAATTAACGATGCCTTCCAATTTCCACATCGCCATTATGCTAATTTATCGTTGCAGTTGTACGCTTTCGTTTAAAATTCCATGTTTTTCGCAGTGGGCGAGTAGAACGATTATTGCGATTGGCTACATGATCTGCGTTTAACGCAAAACTCTATCAGTTTATGTATATCGTGCGCGATAACCAACAGTTGGTTAATTTTATTCTTCGCTGTAAATGCGGTGGACAGTGTAATTCTGTTTTAAAGTCGCAACAACTTTTATAATAAATTAGTCGCGTCAGACGATCGAATGCTATGAATATGAAACCGTAATGAGGACTTTTGTTAAAGGGAAATGGTTTTCATAATAAAAGTAGTTAATAACGAAGAGAATAGTTTTATAAGCGAAGAACATTAGTAATGATTACTAGGATGTTTATGTATTTATGGCAAATTTCAATACATTAAGATATGAACGTAATACTAAAAAATGTACAGAATTATGATATTCAGAAGATGAAAGAAAATTCGAGAAAGTTAAGCGATATAAATTTACATAAACGTTCATAGAATGGAAATGAAAAGTCAGAAATATTCGTTTTTACGTATACAAGATGATAGAAATGATTTTAATTATGAAAGTAATTAATAACGAAGAGAATAGTATTATAAGTGAAGAACATTAGTAATGATTACTAGGATGTTTATGCATTTATGGCAAATTTCAATGCACTAAAGTATGCACGTAATACTAAAAAATGTACAGAATTATGATATTCAGAAGATGAAAGAAAATTCGAGAAATTTGAGCGATATAAATTTACATAAACGTTCATAGAATGGCAATGAAAAGTCACAAATATTCGCTTTTACGTACACAAGACGATAGAAATGATTTTAATTATGAAAGTAATTAATAATGAAAAGAATATCTTAAGGTAGAATAGCTTAAAGAATAGAATGATTAGATGGCAGGATGTTTATATATTATATATTATATTTATGGCAAATTTCAATGCACTAAAATATGCACGTAATACTAAAAAATGTACAGAATTATGATATTCAGAAGATGAAAGAATATTCTACTTAAGTTTCGTTTCTTGTAGAAAGTTAAGCGATATAAATTTACATAAACGTTCATAGAATGGCAATGAAAAGTCAGAAATATTCGTTTTTACGTATACAAGACGATAGAAATGATTTTAATAATGAAAGTAATTAATAATGAAAAGAATATCTTAAGGTAGAATAGCTTAGAGAATAGAATGATTAGATGGTAGGATGTTTATGCATTTATGGCAAATTTCAATGCACTAAAATATGCACGTAATACTAAAAAATGTACAGAATTATGATATTCAGAAGATGAAAGAAAATTCGAGAAAGTTAAGCGATATAAATTTACATAAACGTTCATAGAAATAGAAAATCACAAATATTCGCTTTTACGTACACAAGACAATAGAAATGATTTTAATTATAAAAGTAATTAATAGCGAAGAGAATATGTTAAAATAGAATAACTTAGAGAATAGAATAATTAAATGGTAGGATGTTTATGCATTTATGGCAAATTTCAATGCACGAAAGTATGCATGTAATACTAAAAAATGTACAGATTTTGGAGAAAACACAGGACTATCATATTCAGAAGATGAAAGAAAATTCGAGAAAGTTAAGCGATATAAATTTACATAAACGTTCATAGAATGGCAATATTCGCTCTTACGTATATCAAGGAATTGCCATAAAGAACTTTTCGAGAATATTCGAAGGTCTCGATAATTTAAGTTAGCGATACGTCGATAAAAATGGGAAAATATATTTGCTCAAACAAGTTACAAGAAAATTACTGAGGACGATATATCAAACACTTTCTTCCATAGAGGACAAAATATTGCGATGAAATAAACGAGGGTAAATTATGACCTGCTATGAATCTTCGTAAAAGATAGTAATACTTTTTCATTTTTTTATTTTATTTTGGTGTATTTTACAATCAATTCTCATTGAGAATTTTAAGTAAATGATTGCAATACTTAGAGACTAAAGTATATCAGCGGAGTAATATTTTATAAATCGACGGATACTTTTATATTTCATTGAATTTCGAAAATTTATACGTTAATTAAAAGGAAATTATACAACGATTAACCCGCATTTTGGCTCAGCGTTTTAATATTATCACGTAAATGCAATGCTGCCGATTTTAATTCTTATTGTGCCTTATCGCCGTTTCATATCGTAACGAACTCGCGATTACTTTAACAATTAGCAAAATCTTCGGCCTGGAAAACGTTCGTTCAATATATGTACACCCGTTATGAATTCTCGATAATACGAGATTCAAAGAGAAGATCGTGAATTGCTATTATAGTGCGATGAATAAAGAATTATCGTGGTGTTCACGGATAAACGAACGTAGCAAATAACACGCGATAATTACGATGCACGCGTAATTGAATATTAAAAATCAATGCGCCGTGGAAATAAAATGTAATCGTGGAATTGGATTTGGGAATTGAGATGATAATTTAAGCCGACTAAAATTGTTATACGTATCGTAATTACATTTTATTTATTTCGCCCGATTTTAAGCATTTTTATTGAATTTCCACGCTAGTGAGAGTGTCTCGTTATAATTCTCTCTATATTTATTTATCATTATCAGTCACGAGGTTATAATTTTGTCGATACTCGTAACCAGACTATGGATGTTCATGCGTTCATGAAAAAGATTGAAATATGCAAAAATGCGCAGAATACAGGAAATATTCAAAATAAAATACTATTTCTAATAAAATAGAAAAGAATAACTAAGCTCAATTTTTTAAACAAAGTATACGAAAATTTACATTTGCGTAGACATCCGCGATCTACCGATAACTCTTTACCGATAATTAAACATTATACAATTGATTAATTAAACAATTATACAAAAATATCCACAAACCATGTAATTTTTCATCATCACAAACGTAAAAGCTCATAATCCTTTGCGCAATTTTAATTCCACGCAAATCCCCCGGAAAATCAAATTCCCTCAAACTGAAAAAATACCTAGGAAAAGAAATAGGAGAAGAAATTTGTAAATGGCATTTGTTCTAGTAGACTGGTTCTGTATGATCGCGCTATACCAAGCCAGTTCGCAATTATTTTTTGATTTGCCATTAAATCTCGATGAACGAGAGCACGCTCATTTCTGTGCAATCTAGTCGAGACATTAATTTACTTTAATACCAGGGCCGGGTTTATGATTCCATTCCATTGTCGCGGCCGAACCAACGATCTCCGAGCAGAAATTCCGCAATTATCGATTGGTTGGCGCCGGTCGCGTATTATTTCGCGCGATAATTTCATTTTCCTATGTTTAATGCCGAAATGACGGCCACGCGAGCGTTTTAACGCGAGCTCTCCTCTCTCCGCCCTTTAATTTATCGCTGCGCGGCTCGATGATTGACGAACATTCATCTTCGTTCGCCTGATTTATGTCTCGGCCCACACAGAGAAACACTTTCAAATTAGCCGGCATTCGACTTTTCCGGGCTCGATACTGTTTCGTGAAACTATGTGCGTTCGAATGAAATGAGAAACCATGAGAGATGAAAGCAGAAACGTTTTTTCAAATGGACACTAATTTTACCAAGCTCGGTGAAATGACCGGCATCGGAATTTAATTTAAAGCTGTCCACTCATCGGTGTGTCTTTGTTCGTTCAATTTTCTGCAAATTTCTATATTATCCGATTGATTGCTCCATTTTTCTTGATAGAAGAATTTACGTAAAGTTGGACGAACAAAGGAAGCAACGATGAACGTAAAGTTTGAAATGAAATTTTGTAACCAGCCATTCGATGACTACAAGATTAATGTTAGAATATACAGGATGTCCCAGTTTTCCAGCTGGACGTTGTCGGTATTTTCTGTGGGAAGAAACGTCATATAAACGTAAGTCATGGGAAGCATCGTTAACAAGTTATGGCAAGAAAAAATGATATACGAAACGTATGGCAGCGTGCGTTACTGCGGTGCGAGGTATGAACAGGTGAGGAATACTTACACCTGGTAGCAGTCGTTTCAAAATGTTCATTGTTCCTGTCGGTACAAGATCAGCAGCCGCAAGAGATTGAATTTATTATTTTTTCCAGGCCCTCGTTTATTTTACCCGTTGAAATTGGATTTCTCACTACTAGCAGGTGCAAGTATTTTTCGTCTATTCATATTTTACAGTAACAATATTTTATAATAATAATAATAATGCATTTTGTAGTAAGTTCTTCTCGTGTGTCATTCGTTTTTCATGCTTCCAATGACGTTTATATAACATTTTGTTCTTATGTTGGCCGATAGAAGAAAAAATTGAGATACCCTGTACATGTAAATAATATAATGTACGTAATATACAGAGTGTCTCAAACTTAATCGGCTACAGTACGAGGTTTCAATTTACAGGCAGAAAGAAGGAAGAAATGTCGTAGGAAGTTGAATAATAAACAGATATTGTGCGCGAAGTCACTGTATTATCGTGTAATTTTATGTCCTTTAGCATGTTGCAACAACTGCGTGTGGTTGATAGTAATAAAATATAATAATAAAGCGAGTATCTAGTACTTTTAATTCCACGTTTGAAAATGTTGTCGTTGCGCTCGGATGCAAGCGCTTTACATCGACCAACGATGGAATTAATTACGTTTACAAAGAGAATTTTGCTGAGCCTCGATAAGTGCGTCGTTACCCGCTTCGTGCTTGCGACATTTATAACTCTGCAACAAAGCGCTAATTCACAGACTTTGCTTAACATTTTGTTCGTCTTTCTGTCTGTAGATTAAGTTCGGACACCGTGTACATTATATGTTATATCAAGTGATAATTATGAATAAATATGTGCTTTAAGCGGATAGATGATGTTTGACGATATACACGTAGCGCGAGTTCGATGCACATTTTATCATTAAAATATATCAAATACTCGATATTTTATAATATTTTATACATGTTTTTATATATTATAATATATTTTATTATTACAATAAACTGTAACTGATAGCGTCACGACTGTCTTGGAGAAATCCATTAATAAATAATTCCATAATAATAAAACCATTAATAAAGGTTGTTAGTAATTTAACTACAAGTTAGCAGAATATACAAGAATTTAAAAACCAGTAGAATTTATTATACAAGGTGAGCGTGTTATTTAACAATTAAATTCCTGTCTACGAGACTGATCCCTTTGGCTTCTGAAATTTCCCCTTATTTACGTACGAACTAACCTGTGGGTAGGAAACGTCGCACGAACACAAATTACTTGAACGCCATTACCTAAATGTTAATTACATTATCTGTTACGGATGGCCCTAATTAAATTCGCTGAAACGATAAATACTTGGTATCTTTACGTCACGATTAATCGACCGTGATAAATGGACGATCAACAGCGAAACCAATTAATCTTGAATTTCTCTTCCAAGCTATTTCTAGTCGCCATAAATTTCTAGCACGCCTAATACCTATAATACATTAATTATTTCGTTAAATATGTTAATTCATAGGAAGAACCGTGCCAGTCAGATTTATCATTCGCGCACCCGCTGCTGAATCATCATTGTCACGAGCTTCGAATATTTTACTTTACAACGATGAAGTACTATGGGGAACAGCAAGTAGTTCCAACATAAAAATTCTTCAAAGCTTCCAATCGAAAACTCTACGATTCTTAATGGATGCACCTTGTTATGTTACCAACAAGATACCCACAGTCAAAGAAGAAGTATGAAAATTCAGCAATAATTGTAGCATAAAAATTAACAATCACCAAAACCCTGTAGTTACTCAATTACTTGACACGTCGGATCAGATCCACAGGCTAAAAAGACTTTAGATTTAAGCATTAGATTCAACTAGAATCAAACATACTATAAACAATTATTAATCGTGTCATAGTACCACGCCAGAAAAACTTACTTAAAATTCTCAAGAGAATTGATTGTAATGTGCATCCAAATAAAATAAAAAAAAAAGATGAAGTAAAGCTTCAGCCCCGCACCCCTCTGCGTAATAATTAAATTTGCCAGAAAAGTAAAACCAGTTCATAGAGTTTCGTAGAGTAACAACACGCAAATGTAATTTAGTTCGACCATCGATGTCGAAAAATCAAGCTAAATAAAATAATAAATGAAACGAAGTAAAAGTTAAAGTAACCAAAACGGGAGTAATCGAAGTAAAGTTCAAAGTTTAAACAGTAGATTAATAAACTAATAATACTGAAACATAAAACACACGGTGAGTCTCTACGTTTCTTAATTGTATCCACGTAGAAAGCTCGCCATATGCAAATACGATAACCCTTCAACGATATCGAACGTTTCACCGTCGAACGGAGCAATAAATTCGTCGAAGAAGATTCGACCGATAGAAACGATTAATCAACGCCGTACCTCGTTACGCTTTTATTAACAGGTATCCAAAGAAGAAGATACGCGGATAAATCAGTTTGCCTGTTCCATGCCGAGCAGACGATAAATGAAAATGTTGGTGGTGAGATAAAAACGAGCGGGAATCGTTGAATTACCGTGACTCATATTGGCGAGATACGGGAGCCGTGGTAAAAAAAGAAAGAAAAAGAAAAGGAACTACGCGTATTATCGATTAGTAAAATACGAACGATTGCCACGGACACGAATTCAGCTCGTAAACGCCTCGTGTCCTTCCCCTTTTCCCTTTCTTCCCCATACACCTTCCCCCATGGCGACCGCCTGCTTGTTTTATCGCGTCCTGTTTTTCTATTCTCGCTCGTCCCACGGGTCTTCCGTTTCCTCAACTTTCTCTGTTTATTTTGTCCCCGCGAACGACCTCGTGCGTGTTTTTCACGATTTGTTTTTGATTTACAGTGGCATTAACGCGTAACTTTTTCGGACAATGCTCGCGCCGGAGTTTCAACGAAGCCGAGAGCAACGCGAGCTTTCGTCCACCCGATGTAACGTCGGGGAAAAACATGATAAATTCCATCTCTGTGAATTTTCTAATTTCGATAGCACTCGGTTTGTGAGTCGTTGAGGAGGTACATTCTACGGTTTAGTCATGGAACGACAGCGTTAACGATTATTATTGTTAGTATACTTTTATCAGGTTGTCCGTAAAGTTCCTACATTTTTTCTTCTATATTATTTAATTGAATTAATTAATTAATTGCACGCACGTAATAAAAAGAAACTTACTTTTGCCACAACGTAACAGATGAAATACGAGAAACAATATTCGTTTCATAAGCAGACGAACTTGTAGAAGATTTTCTAATTTCGTTCGTACGTCACAAGACGTAGCAAATTTTCTGTTTACATATCTATTATAATATTATAATATTATTATCTATTATAAAACGTTCAAAAAATTAGAAAATCACGTCGATGACGAAGCGCTGTCTGCCGTGCTTTTATGCTTTACGTCGACGACATTCTGCCAGGAGATTCCACCACCGAATAATCGCGGTTTTACAAGCAGTTTACAGAATTAATGGAGGAATCGTTTACGACGATGCGTGCGACGATTCAACGCCGACGGAGAAGCTCGTTTCTCGTTGCAGACGAGCTGAAGAACTTCGTCATGGCGAATGATAGACGCATCAAAGCAAATTGCCATTTTGTAAGGAAATTCAGCCAATTTTTCTGTCGATAACTCGTCACAAGGAACGATAATTTAAGGGACTGCGTGAAGCGATGGTTGTGCGAAGTGGCGACGCAGGTGTATGGCGAATTGTGTGTAGAAAAACTCGTAGAACATCGCGATAAAAAAAGATAGGAGCAAAGTTGCGAAGAAAAAACTATTTGAAGCACATTTCTGTTTGTTGTTACTTGAAAATGGCAATTTTCCTGCCTCTTTTTTCTGCGTTGTAACGTTTTGAAATTTCAATAGCAAATTTATAAAATACGAATCTACCGATTAAGATATTTCTTGAAAAAAAGGGAATCTCTAGAGAGTAGGCGGAGTTTCTCACAGAAGAAAATCGTGAGATTTCCTTCGCGATCGTTTACTCAACGAATCCAGCTAATTTCGTATTCGTTGGAAATCACCGGAGCCATTTGCACTTTTCCTTCACATCGAAATTCTATTCCCTTGCAGGATTCTCTGCCGAAAAAGATTTTACTCGCGGGCGAAAGAACGACGTGGCATAGAGGCGACGAGAGAAGAGAGACAGGGCAATGTAACGAATCGCTGTTGATTCTACGGTCCTTCTTCGGCAATAAGGTCCCATTGCGAATGAATTAGCATCATCAAGATAGTAAAGTCTCCTTACAGTGAATTCAGGCTGGCAATTTAGCCAGCTACATCGTCGAGCACGTCCCCGGAGAATAAATCCCCTCGAGATCCTTCCATAGGATAACTTTCACTCCGTCCCTTATAAGATTTTATAGGATACTTTTGTACGATAAGTTTAACGAGCTAAATCGTGCCGCTCCTTTCGGTCTTATGAACGAAATATGCAGCGGTTTGCTATTAAAAATGAAAATCCTTGCGATAATTGAACGACGTAGAAAGAAAACATTAGACTTGCGCGTGTGAAATGCTACGTGCAAGTTTGAAGGGGAAAAAATGGTAGATTCTTCGTGTCTTTTCAATTTAGACGTTACTATCCATTGTAATGGATAATTTAATTTTCCATCTGATAGTTTTGTTCTTTATATTTTCTATTGATAAAAAATCCTCTAGAAATTTCTGTTAATAAAATTCAATATTCGTAGGGATTGCTATAATTGCAATAATTTTCCTGAATAGAATTCTAATAATAACAATTAATCAAAATAAGGTTTTCTAATAATTTTCATTAACAAAATTCCTGTAACTTTGAAAAATAACTTCTGCTAATAAAATTCTGTACTCGTAGCAATTGCTACTAATGCTGTTCCTTAATAAAACCATAATAATAATAATTATGCTAATCTCTTCTAGTAATTTCAGTTACTAGAATTCTATACTTGAATTAATTTCTTAAGCTAACTTCTCTTGATAAAATTCTCCACCGCTTAATAATTATATCGCACATTCTGCACTGCGTGTCTCGTGGCTGAATTGCAAAACCGATTTAAATTCTTCGAAGCTGCACTGTCGTTCGCTTCGAATTCCAGCCGATTATTCAAATTGCCCGAAATCGATGCGATCTTCGTTCTAGCAATTTTACGAGGCAGCTTCTAACCTGATAAAATAAATGATTATCGCTCTTGAAGTTTCCTCTGCTACGATAAACAGTCTGCAAGAATGTACGTGAACGAGCCTGTTTTCGTGCAATTTAAAAGCGAATTATTATTTTAATATTCTTGTTGCCACAGATTTTGGTATTCTTCATTATTGTACTTATTGTTATTATTAAAGTTGTTATTATATAGTTTTTATGATCTCAGAATATGCAGTTTCTTTTGTAAGATAATAATAGATCAAAAAATATAAAATATTCTATTATTACGTATTTTTTAAAGACCAGACATTTTCACTGGCTTTGGTAGACATAGCTACGTCTCAAATATCGGTAGCTCTAGTGTTAAATGTTCCCTGAACGATGCGTCATCGTCGATGGAGTCTGAACAAGAGGCGGAGGAATTGCAGCAAAGTTTCGTCCAGATTTTCGAATTATTTCGAGCGCGACGTTTTCGAGGACGTCGCGTAAGCTACGGTCGTTGGGACAACGTTGCCTCAGAATTCAATTAAAAATCTTCCGCCAAACTAAGATTGCTCAAACTAAGATTGAACCATAAATTTTAAGACACCTTATGGTATGGTAAGCTCGATAAAACACGTGAAACGGTGAAACAGAGAAAAATATGAAATTGTATCGACGAGACATCCTGAAGATTTGGATCCCTTTGTCTCAAGTAGAAGCTTCTGAGTTACCATCAAATCCAAACACGAAGAACATTATGAAAATTAAATCCATATTAAACGATTGTTAAAAAAAGTTTGCATTTTATTTCAAAAGAAAGCGAATTAATTTGCATACTGAATAATTATGACTCTTGTGAATTCCCTGGATTTGCAGATTTATAATTTGCAAACGTTCCAAGTTAGCAGCAATGGTCCAATACTGGCTATTTTCTCGTATTGTCCTTTCACGTGGAAACAATGAGATTCTTTCATTACTTGCTTTCTCTTATTCTCTTTTGTAAGATAATAATAGATCAATAATTATAAAAATATTCTACTATTACGTATTTTTTAAAGACCAGACATCTTCACTGGCGTTGGTAGACATAGCTACGTCTCAAATATCGGTAGCTCTAGTGTTAAATGTTTCCTGAACGATGCGTCATCGTCGATGGAGTCTGAACAAGAGGCGGAGGAATTGCAGCAAAGTTTCGTCCAGATTTTCGAATTATTTCGAACGCGACGTTTTCGTGAACGTTTTCGAGGACGTCACGTAAGCTACGGTCGTTGGGACAACTGGAGGCTTCCGCGATTTCGTGACTGATTGTGCCGGCAGTCTATGCGAAACGCGTGCACAGAAATATGGATAGAAATATGCGCGCCGCATACATCGGCCTCTCGTCTTCCGCGAGAATTCCAATTTTGATGAATATTATCGAGCTGTCGCGGAATTGTTTAACAATGCAGCTAGCAAGCCGGTCGGAATGGCTGATATAAGAATTTCTGTTTTTATGTTTCCATATACTAAAACCACTACACGCATCTTTGATAATATCAATGTTCGCTCGTATTGAGAGAGAAACGCGGTTATTATACGCGTGACGAACATAGTTTTTGGCGAAGAACAGCTTTTCGTTCAAAGCGTAGCTCGACATATCGAAAGACGCGGCAAATTAAAAACTGAACGCGTAAAATATGTAGACGTAAAAATTCCTAAGATTTCCTTTCGTCGAAATATTAAAAAAAAGAGTAGAATATTCCAGCATCGTGAAAACAAATCAAAATTTTAATTGATTAATGAACCTAAATACACGTAAATACAGTACGACTTAACGTTAATACTTCATTGCAAACGACGATATAAATATAACTGAGTATAAATCTACTGCATTCATAGCGTAAGTTTGAAATTAATAACAAAACCAGTAGAAGATTCGATGCAAATATAATTCAGTATAAATCTACTAAATTATTAACAACGCTAATTTCGAATTAATAGCAAAGCTACTAAGACATAACCGAAAATTGACTTCAAATTTCACCCACGTTTCCTCTCTTTTTTTTTCCAAGAAATGCACTTCCACTATTTATCAGCTAAGCGAACTCGAAACGAATGAAAATTCCCAACCATCACGTAGACCAAAGCCTACCAGCCTTTTTCGAACCTGTAGGTTACAACGAGATTCTCATCTCGACCCGAAGCTCATAGTTAGAGCTCGAACTGGGGTATAAAGTGGCACGAGGAGAAGCAGCACGAACAGCCCGTAAAAATGGAGAACAGGGACAAGCGGTGCACCGGTATCGTTTATACGTACAATATTTCGTGGCACGTACGTCACGAGCACGAGCTCGAGCTCGCGGACCCGTTCGTTACGTAACAGCTGCAGTCTGATAATGAATGTGAAATACAGGCAGGTTGAGTTACGAGCCGTTATTGCAGGGCCCGCAAAACGCTAACCGAACTTTGAGCCTGTTCGACGAAGCGCTTCACGCGAGAAACATCGAGACGACTGGAAATAACGTATAGGCAAACCATAACATGTAATATGATCCATGTAGTATATCGATGCCGATAAGGAGAACACGGCTTCCTTACTTATTTGAACGCCAATTTCCAGGCGTGCAAGGATCAAATTTCAGAATGGCAGAATTTCAAGACCACGGGAAGAACGTAATTTGATCTTCGCCAAACGCACAACACGGGACATTCCAATTCACGCGCCAAGTAACACGTCCAAAATACAAAAAAGGAGAACTTGTTATGTTCCCTTGTGATCTTGGAATTCTATCCTCTTTGAGTGGATCGTCGGATATTTTGAAATGCTAGAGGAAATAACGAGCCGTGTTCGTTTCGTCGAATTAATTAAATTACCAATTGCAAGAAGTTTAGATTATTGTGTCTAACGCATTTCTATAACAACTTTCTCATTTATTTTTCAAGGATTTAAATGGAGCATTTTTATTGTTAAGAATAATTACTCAAACACGTCAAAGGTTAAAGTACCAGATTGGCCCACAAGTTTCTTTCGTTTTACAAGGAAAGTTGCGCAATATTTTTTATATTCTATTGGAAGGAAATGCATCACACATAATTTAATAAAATAACACGAAACAGAAGCTATTGTGCATCTATTGTTTCCTCGCGAAACGAAGGAAGCTTTTGCTACAACTTAATACGTAAACGTAAGTGCACCAATAAATACCTTCTTCGACTCGATTAAATTTCCGGTTAGAGAAAATAAAACAGCCATGAATATTCAACCGCATAAAACGGTGACACGTTTCATTTTCATGGAGGCATTAAACCCTCCAATTCTTTCATTCCGCGACCCTCCGCGAGCCACTAACTCTGCGAGTTTCGAGCAAGTCCAGAGTCATATTACAGCGAAAGCTTCTTGCGAAATCCACTCGGTCGTCATAAGGTTAGCATCATATACGTTTGGTGGTGTGCTTTACTGTCTTAACAGCTGTCAACCGTCTATTCGTCGTAAACCACGTTTCAGCCTGAGATCATGAACAGAGATGAAGGTTGCACGTCGCGTGGAACAACGAGCGTGGCCGTTATTCAACCGGGTTAACCCTTAACAGCCGCCCTTATATTTCTTCTCGCCCCTGTTCGTCGCGTCCTCATCCCCTTCCGGGATGCTTTTGCGCGGCGAAGAAGAAATCTCAGCCAGTTGGAAAATATACAGCCCCGGCTAAATAAAATATCGTCGACCAGGTATGAGCGGTATCTTTAGAATGAATCTCGCAGACTCGAGACGACGAGCTCGTTGTATACGAGAGTGCCGAGGACAATACTAAAAAAATATGGCAGCGTTCCTGCTTCATTTGCCAAGCAACTTGTACATATAATTTTTTTTCGGCGTTTTTCACTGCGCGACCACCCTTTAAAAACGTGACTTGGACTTTTATGCGCGCAAAGCCGCTTGTTTTTCTGTTTGAATTATTAATTTGGATTTTTCGACGATTTAGTATCGCGTCGAGTAAGAACAGTGTTTTCTACTTTTTTTCCTGTTCTACTCGACGTCCGCGGAATTTTGCTTTTGAAGAAAAAGCATGATACAAGCATTTGAAATAAGTATTTTAAACAAAACGCGGGTAAGACGATATAGTAAATTGTAGACTTTAATAATTGGTTTTAAGAGTAACAAATATTGCAAGATTTAATATATTAAATAAAGGAATTCATTTGTTCAATCGACTAAACGATCGACCAAATTAATTCAGATAATTTAAGAGAAAATATTAATTTTGACGAGTACTAAAATAAAATAAGATAAAAAAACGAATCAAATATTTTCATTCTTTCATTTTATCAGAGATATTTCATTTATCTTCCTTTCATTTAAATACAACGTTCCTACGTGTGGAACGTTACGTGTAAGTAACTCATACGTGTCGTCATACATATGTATATTTTGAAATATTCCTGCTTCGTACCATGAATTTTCCATTCGCGGTTGTTATTTCACTACATTATTCGTTGTTGAGGAATAAGCTAAACTTCTTAAACGTCTTCGCAAAGAGACACAAAGTTACGTTCTACAGCGAGAAATATTGATTTTTCGAATCTACATTCGTTAAACAGAGAGCGCTGTAAGCTTCTGAAGTTTTAATAAGTCAAATAAATCGGGCTTTCCTTTCAAATTGCACGTTAATCGTTTTCATGATACAAAAATCTGAGAAACTGCATACATTTTGTAAGAAATACCTAATCAAATACGATATACCAAAAATAAACATACAAATTATACCGATTATATGACCTTTGATCTAATTTGTTACAGATTATGTAGAAAGCTTTGCTTTCTTTTTTTTTAAGTAAAAATTAGTACAAGACCACGAAATTAAAAAACAGCATAATTCTATGTTTTCTTTTAGCTTTGCGCTAAATGGTAGTATGGTTGTCTGACTAATGGCGTATCTGTTCTACTTTCAGGTATAGTTTCAGCACAGTTTGCTTCATTTTGCCATGCCAATATTATAAATGCTTTCCAGACAGAGCTTCGTTACGTCAAAATTTCACACAAAAGAACAATTCCCCCTCTCCGTACTAATATTTGACGTAAGAAAGAAAAAAAGCGAACCATTCGTGCACAAGAAATTATTCTCTGTTCTATAAATTTTACGTAAATTCCAATGTTCGCGGAGGTTGAAAGCGCGTTAATAAAAAAATAATTGCAATATTATTCGCAGCTACGATCTTTCCGATATTTAGAGCGATATAAATACTGTAAACCTAAGTGAGTTAATTTTGAAGAAATTTCACGGTTGATTTAAAGGAACAAAGCGTTACGATAATTGCGGTAACCCCTAATAAAAAATCTCTGATTTTCTCGTTTCCGTCTGAGCGAGTTTGAAACGGCGATTTATGAAAAGGAAAATGCTGACCAGGCTTTTGTTACTCCTGCATTGTTCCTGCTGACCGTTAAGGCAGGCAATCAGGTTCGTCATAAGACTAAAACGTGTCTGCGATCCTTTTAATTAACGCCACCGCCTTCTTATTCCTTCGCGCGACTCCCTTAATTAACTCGCGCGCCCACTTTTCGAGAGGCCGGCTTAATTGCACGGAATAAAACTCGAAAATATAATCCACTAACGAATTTATTTACATCGCGTGTCGTTGCCACGATCATCAGCCTTTTAGGAAACAAACCTCTGGCAGAGTTATTACGCTGTTTCACAGCTCTTACGATATGAGAAATTTTAATTAATTAACTTCCCTGTACTCCTTTACCTTTTTCGTGTCCACGCGTTTCAAATCTCTACATCATCGTAGGTAACATTTCGAATATTCGAGGCTCGAATGAAATTTCCACGGGCTGTCCCGCGAAAATACATATAATGTGCCTGTTAATGATGAATTAATGCGAGTATTATTCTCGAAACTCGTGTCGAATTTAGAATGACAATTCCATTGTTTCAGTAAATTGAGACAGTCGTAACGATATTATCGTGACGGTCGTAAATTGTCAAATTTCCATTTTCCGTTGTTTCCACGTTATTGAATTTCTCAAGACGTCGCGTTCAACTCTTCTCAAATTATTATAAAAGGCAGTTAAGGTAACGCGATTGCCTGATTACGTAGTCAAGCAACTCGAGAAATTTTCCAAGTAATTTCAAGATTTCGTTAAATTATCGTAATAGAACGTATATCAAACCACAAATCAATGATCGCCTGTTTGCAGTAAAACATAGAATAATTGATTTCCATTTCGCCACAGTGATTTGAAATTAACATTGAATTATTAGAACCAATCTCGATTGCAAGGATAATCAATATCGACCGTATTCCTAATTTTAATATGAAAAATGACTGCAGATTCCACCTGACGAATATCAACGTCTCTTAAATAATTGAAGAATCGCGTCAAAGAAAATTCCCAACTTCGAAGTTTGTTTCTAAAAAGAAGGTTGCAGCTGATATTCGTGGAATCGCGTCGCGAAAATTGCAGGAAGCAGTGAGACGATGAGGAAAGCGGTTATGGTTGCGCGAACGTCATTAAGTGTAAATTTCGCGGAGTGAACGTCTGACGAAGGCAACGATACGCGGAAATACGTTGCGCGGAATAGACAGTGACACGCCAACTACGTTGTTCGATGCGTTGAAACCGCTTTAATTTGGAGTTTCGCGGACGACTACGGAATAACCGAGCAACCGAGGATTTCACCGTTTCGTGTGAAAATACCGTAAATTGTCACTACGACATTTGTCCACGTGTTTCGTCCGAAACCCGTGTAACATAGGAAAATTCGCGAAATATGGATGAACACGGAATGAGCAGAGAGAAACAAGAACGATAATTGAAGTTGCTACTTTAAAATATCTTTCTGTCGATGTCCATGCGCGATTATCGCTGATATGCGCTGATTTTCTAACTAAAATACAATGAAAATTCTTAACTATATTATGATTCTCTCGTGTATCTTTTTATAAATAATTTCGATAGATAATTTTGCATCGTAGTTCGACTATGCCACAAAAAGATAGCAGGTTGCTAATTTCCAATTAGTTGCTCAGGCTGGATCTTCGCGTTACAACAAATGCAAGCAAATGACTTTTTTAAAAATAATCTATACATTTTTATCTAAACATTTATTTATTTAATAATCTAAACATTTTCTAAAAATAATCTGTGCACCTACGAACATTAATACACGTCGTTTACCATTCTAACCTGCGTGCCAATTATTTCCCTAACAATAATTTCCAATTGGCTGGATTTTCGCGTTACAACAAATGCAAGCAAATGACTTTTTTAAAAATAATCTATACATTTTTATCTAAACATTTATTTATTTAATAATCTAAACATTTTCTAAAAATAATCTGTACACCTACGAACATTGATACACGTCGTTTACCATTCTAACCTGCGTGCCAATTATTTGAATATAAACTAGAAATAATTTCCAATTGGCTGGATTTTCGCGTTACAACAAATACAAGCAAATGACTTTCCTAAACATTTTTTAAAAATAATCTATATACCTATGACGATTGATATACGTCGTTTACCATTCTAATCTGCGTGCCAATTATTTCCCTAACAATAATTTCCAATTGGCTGGATTTTTGCGTTACAACAAATACAAAGAAATGACTTTTTTAAAAATAATCTATACATTTTTATCTAAACATTTATTTATTTAATAATCTAAACATTTTCTAAAAATAATCTGTGCACCTACGAACATTAATACACGTCGTTTACCATTCTAACCTGCGTGTCAATTATTTCCCTAAAAATAATTTCCAATTCGTTGTTCACGTTGGATTTTTGCGTTACAACAAATACAAACAAATGACTTTCCTAAACATTTTTTAAAAATAATCTATATACCTATGACGATTGATACACGTCGTTTACCATTCTAACCTGCGTGCCAATTATTTCCCTAAAAATAATTTCCAATTGGTTGTTCAAGCTGGATTTTCGCGTTACAACAAGTACAAGCAAATGACTTTCCTAAACATTTTTTAAAAATAATCTATATACCTATGACGATTGATACACGTCGTTTACCATTCTAACCTGCGTGCCAATTATTTCCCTAAAAATAATTTCCAATTGGTTGTTCAAGCTGGATTTTCGCGTTACAACAAGTACAAGCAAATGACTTTTCTAAACATTTTCTAAAAATAATCTGTACACCTACGAACATTGATACACGTCATTTACCATTCTAACCTGCGTGCCAATTATTTCCTTAAAAATCTGTGATTACTCGTACAGTAATTAAACCATTGCACTGCAGATTTTCTTGCAACAATAAAATAGAAATTAATCGGCCGTCATGCGGCAACTATTCAAACGATAAAATAGAAATGAATTCGTTGGAACACGTGAAACTAATAGCAGCGCGTGTAAGGCACTGCAGAAACAGCGGGGAAACAAGTGAACGAACAAAACGATACGCCCAAGTGTAGCGGTGGGAAATTAATGGAAACGACTATTAACACGAATAAATACAAAGGAAATGCAGGACACGTAAGGAAAGCGGAACAAGAACACGCAAGTGGATGTAGGCGGTTGAAAAGCAATGGAAGAGGAAAGAGGAGAGAGGCGCGGGAGGACAGAAAAGGGACAGGAGGACGAAAGGAGAGAACAGAGACAAAGTGGCACGTTGAAATGGCAAATGTTTACTATACCGGCGCTTTACGAATTATGCTAATCCCACACCGTGGCAAGAGATGGTCTGTGGCCTGTGAGGAGGAGACCAGGAAATACACGCGCTAGTGTTAGCATAACACGTTGTAGCATTCTATTCGCGCGCGCTATTAAAAACGAAGAACGTTAATTGAAACTACGTTATAATTACACGTGGAACGTCGTTAGACCGGCGTTGATTTTAATCCGTTTAAAAATTAAAGTTAAAAAGCTGCTACGGGTATATTTGGCCATCGCTGTATTTGTTACAGCATTTGGATATCGATTCGTTCGATCCAAGTACATTAAATTTTGTGATCGTTCGTGTGGCTAGCAAAAGTTTGACGCTGTGGAAAATCAAATCGCGTTGGGTTACTTCTTAAGGTTAAGAAAAATATGACAAAATTCTTCGTTGGTGTGCGCTTCGATATTACGTCAGAGTTTGCCTCGGAATTCAATTAAAAATCTTCCGCCAAACTAAGATTGCTAAAATTAAGATTGAACCAAAAAAAACCCACAGACATTTTCACTGGCTTTGGTAGACATAGCTACGTCTCAAATATCGGTAGTTCTAGTGTTAAATGTTCTCTGAACGATGCGTCATCGTCGATGGAGTCTGAACAAGAGGCGGAGGAATTGCAGCAAAGTTTCGTCCAGGTTTTCGAATTATTTCGAGCGCGACGTTTTCGAGGACGTCGCGTAAGCTACGGTCGTTGGGACAACGTTGTCTCAGAATTCAATTAAAAATCTTCCGCCAAACTAAGATTGCTCAAACTAAGATTGAACCATAAATTTTAAGACACCTTATGGTATGGTAAGCTCGATAAAACACGTGAAACGGTGAAACAGAGAAAAATATGAAATTGTATCGACGAGACATTCCTGAAGATTTGGATCCCTTTGTCTCAAGTAGAAGCTTCTGAGTTACCATCAAATCCAAACACGAAGAACATTATGAAAATTAAATCCATATTAAACGATTGTTAAAAAAAGGTTGCATTTTATTTCAAAAGAAAGCGAATTAATTTGCATACTGAATAATTATGACTCTTTGGAATTCCCTGGATTTGCAGATTTATAATTTGCAAACATTCCAAGTTAGCAGCAATGGTCCAATACTGGCTATTTTCTGGCATTGTCCTTTCACGTGGAAACAATGAGATTCTTTCATTGCTTGCTTTCTCTGATTCTCGGAAAGATCTGGTAAAGATTAAATAAATACAATGCGGAAGAAATAAAGTTCATTTCTTGTGCACGGAGAATATTCATCGATTTGACCAGTTAATTGAACGTTCCGACCGTTTTCAATAAATTCCAATTCAGGCCGACCTTTTAATATTCAAATCCGCGCGTTTCTTCGATGCTTAGTGAAATTATGAACACGGCGGAGAAAATAATTGAATTATTCAGATGGTTCGGAATGCCTTGAAGAAATATATATGGTAATTGTTCCAGACAACTACAATGTTCTTGGATAAATTCAAATTCGAAGAATAGGAAAATTTCCGCCAGACACGTACTATGAACTGTGTAAAACGTGGTGGATAACACGAACTCTGCTTATGAAATAATTTCTTTCGTTTTAACGAAATGTAGAAAACAAATCGATCTATCATCCGTATCAAAATTATCTATCAAAATAATTCCAGTATTATAATTTCCTCGTCCAAGGTATTTTTTTGTCGACGATTCCTTCAATTTCTCGCTCCTTCAAAATTCGACAACCTCATAATCCAATTCCTTCTCTCCTTAATTGCTCATCGTCAGGCTAATTAGTAACGGATCAGTAACTTATGGTAGAAATGGAAACTAAATAAGCAACAGCGAAGAACGCTACCGAGGCATCCTGAACGTAGATTAAGTTCCAAATATCGTTGATCGTTAGTATCGCAGAAACCATCGAAACAACCGTGAAAACGCGACTATAAATACGATCGTGGCACGCTTAATTATTATAAATCACCGGAAAGGATAGCCAGCGGAGATAAGGTTTTTTTTTAAATCCACCAACCTGGTCACGCCCTTTAATGGAAATTATCGATCACCCGTGCACTGATGCGTTTCCCCCTTCTCCCGCAAGAAAATGTATTTTGAATTAGAGAGACGAAGCTGGTTGGTATTGTGTATTTATTGAGAAACAGCGCGGTGAAATATCAGGAAATGGAGAGTAGATGGTTGAAATCGAATAGTCAATATCGAGAAATTCGGTTAATGGTTTGTTAGGGTAACTAGAACTCGAAAACAAACGTTGTAAAATGAGATGTTGTTGGTTAACTGTTTATAATAACGCGTAAATTGGTACTCGCGTGCCTATTTGTTTGCATGTTTCGAGCATTACTTAGATTTTGTAAAAAATTAATTAAGAGGTATATGGTTCTTTATGATCGCAAGGAAAAAGAAAACAGAGTTTGTATGTTTACGTAAGAATTTGGAATAAACAAGACGAAGTAAAGTGAAACTAAAACGGCGTAGAAGAAGAATTCGAATTAAAATCGATGTTGGAATAGCAGAAGATCGAGCCAAAGCTGTTAAAAAGATAAGAGTGAAGATTTTCAAGTACCAAAATTAGGGTAAAAGCTCAGAAGTGAAAAGCGAGAATCTTAAAGAATCAGATAGCTGAAAAGCGAGAAATCAGAGCATCGGTGAATCGTAGCTGATGAACCAGTTCGAAGATCAAAGATATCAAGTGGACATGTACAAAATGCTAAAACGTTGGAAAATTTAAAAAATATGAAGCATCAAATTGTCGAAAAATTAGGATCAGAATATTAAACAAGATTAGATTAACATATTTTCTAAAATAGTGTTATGAGGTATATTAATTTAAATATATTTTTTACAAGTGCAAGAAATTAGTATACACATCATTGGTATTAATATATGCACCCGATTTTTGTTAAAATTTCCTAAACGCTACTGCTTGAATTAATATAATGCTAGTCTTTGTATATTCCAAGATCTGGAATAAAGAATTTTTTTTGACCGTTTTGTTACGACCTTTGTTAAAATCACATCATAGGAATAAAATAATTATACAGATCGTAATCATTATGTATCGACACGCACTATCAATTTGGTTGTGCAATTAAATAACATAATATCAAAAGTAATCAAATGTTGAGATACTTTTGAGGGATAGTGTATATGTATAAAACAATATGGTTCTATAAATTCATTAACAATAAATCAAAAACAATGTTGTGTTACTTATTCTATTAAATAATCCAACCATTTAACTGTAAGATATTTGGAAAGTTCATATAACAAAGATACAATATGGCGCCCGGAAAGTACCAACTACGTTATACTATATGAAATTAGTGCAAATGTTTCAAGACTTATATACGATTAACATTTCACGCAACGCTTTTATAAGATACGTTAATCCGTAGAAACGACCCGTCGCGGTAAATTTATACGCAGGACAGAGTTAGAAAATACAAAAGAACGATATTTTCTCTGAGTATACGAAGTTAAAACGGTGTTGGACGCAAATTAATTGGTTGGAAAGAGGCGCCTTGAAGCGTACTAAAAGAGGTGGCTTACCCCGTTGAAATACCATGGAACGAAACCCTGTTGGACAATGGGCATTCTGCTGCAGCCTGGAATTCCTTTTGCTCCCGTATTCTTCTTCTGTTTTGCGTGGTTTTTGTTGCAACACTCGCGACATTTTCACTCAAACGAACACACAACGCATAAACGGAGAGAAACGAACGTTGAAAGTTACGTCACGTTACGCGAATCACAGACGCTATGCTTCTACGTCGGAAACACGAACGAAACTAACGCAGGTACAACACGGGGCCTCGTGAAATGTAAACTATCGAACTACGTATAACAGCACACGAAAGTATTTCTATTGTATATATGTGTGCGTATATATTCGTGTGTACATTCATATGTATAGATATGTGTGTGTATATATATGTGCGAATGTATATATATGATTTATAAAATAAATGCTTGGTAAAATGTCTGTATTTTGATAAATAATTCCAACTAATATAGAAAAATTTTTAATTGCATTGCTTCGAACATACATATACATATACTTAATGCGGCTTACTTTATATGAGAAGAATTCTGTTTCTCAATTCGATATCGACAGCTGATAATGTTAATATACGATGAAACGATAACCGAAGAATCCGAATATTCAGAACTTTTCACCATATATGATAAATAACATTATGAAATAAGTTAAATAATTGCCTCGCATTGCTTGTGACGTACGAGTTTGAGGTTCTCCGCGAGACTAAATATGGCAGCAGGAAATCAACCAATCACAGCGCCGGAAAAAAGTAAAGCGCGGGAAGAAATCGCGACGTCAACTTCCTGCGAATCGATTCTCGATCTCGATATAAGCAGTAAATTTCCGATAGTCGTTTTGCAAAATGGCGTGTTTTAACGAAGTGTATAATAAAATTCGCATTTGAGAGACGCATAAGTAAACGATATCGAGATATTTCCCACGAGAAATTCACGTTTGGTTGCAACATAACAATTCACGTATGTATTTTCGTCGTATGTAAAGTATGGAACTACGTACGGTAACACACGAAAGTATTTCAACTATTAATGTTCTTTTTACTTCTTGATCAAATTTTATACTGTCAAATTAATATCAGTTCTTTAGATAATAATAATTGAATTTAACAAAATCGTATACTGAATTTCAATATACGTATATTGTATATATATGTCTGTATATTCATATGTATATATATATATATAAGATTCATGAAATAAATGCTTGGTAAAATGTCTGTATTTTGATAAATAATTCCAATTAAAATAGACAAATTTTTAATTGCATTGCTTCGAACATATATATACATATACTTAGTGTGACTTTCTTTATGAGAAGAATTCTGTTTGTCAATTCGATACCGGGAGCTGATAATGCTAATACACGATGAAACGATAGCCGAAAAATCCGAATATTCAGAACTTTTCACGTTATATGTTAAATAATATTATGAAATAAGTTAAATAATTAGCTCGCATTGCTTCCGATGTATGTGTTTGAGATTCTCCGCGAAATCGAATATGGCAGCAGGAAATCAACCAATCACAGCACCGAAAGAAAGTAAAACGCGCCAAGAAATCGCGGCGTCTAGTTTCCTGGGAATCGATTCTCGATCTCGATATAAGCAGCAATCTTTCGATAATCGTTTTGCAAAATGGCGTGCCTTAAACGAAGTGTATAGTAAAATTCGCATTTGAGAGACGCGTAAGTAAACGATATCGAAGTATTTCCCGCAAGAAATTCACGTTCCGTTGCAATATAACATGTTACGTATGTATTTTCGTCAAAAACTGATTTCGAGGGACGTGTTATGTACGTATCGAGTTATTTGGCGAAAGTTCGACGACAGACTGTGACTTTAAAACAGTGAGTGTGTAAGCCTGTGTTTGTTGTCCGAGAATTTGGAAAATATTTCGTTCATCTGTTATTTTTTGTTTACGTTGGCTGTAATAAAGTGGTGTTTATGTTTTGTGGCGACTCGACGTCTCAAACAACGAACTCGAGATTTCAATGGATCTTCGGAAAGAAGTCGTAACCATTGGCCTTAGGTGAGTTGTAATATTAATTTCATAACTTTTTAATTCATAATTGATAGTATAAGGTTATTGTAGGACCGATGAAAATATGGATAGCAACCAATTGCAATCGAATATCTGGCCTGCCTTGCACTATTGAAATTTTGCAAGTCACTAAAGTTGCCAGTATTAATATGTTCCCTTGCACAAGTTTGACGATAAAACAAATGAAATTTTACAAATTGCAAGTTATTTGACTATTCTATTTAACGAAAAATTATAAAATCATAAAATGGAATTCTATATAATCCGTAAACCGTAACTTGTCAATCTACTAGTACGTATATTATAAATTGGTAAATTTTTGAGTGAGGGGCGCTGGATGTAACACTCATGCGACATCTTGAAAAATATTTAATTATAATCTTGAAAGGCGTTATTGAAATATTGAATTCTTATTATTATTCCCTGCAACTTCGATTTTGCGTACCATATTTAAAATGTACATAAGATGTAAAGTATATAAACGAGTAAGAGTCACAAAATTGTTTCAAATAAGGATAATCATCCTAATCTCAACTTATCAATTGTGTTCTGATAAATAAGAATTCAAAATACAGTTAAACTGTGTTGCGCATACAATAATCTCTTTCGGATGAGATTTAAATATCCATATTGTGATATTGTATCCGTAATAACATGAATATATTTTTTAATATATTCCGTATATCTCATTTTATGACAACAGACAAGCAAACTAATTATATTCCCATTATAATAAGCTTCGCTCTAATTTCGCATCGTTTTACCTGAATTTATCGTGAAGTTTCATCCCGTTAAAACTTTGCGTCAATCTTTTTTATCTTAAAGGATTAACGACAGTTGCAGAACGCCGCGTTGTTTCGGATTTTGTTTAAATTTCTGCCAAACGAAATTCGTTTTAGGAACGAAACGCCATTCGTTCGTAGAGTCCCGGTCAAAAGGTGTCTCGTTATCGTTTCGTGATTACGGCAATAATGCCGGAATTTCGCTCTGCGGCGTGGAATTTGTACGGCAAAATTGCAGGCCCGATTTGCGGTTTAATTCCAGAGAAAGTGGGAGTCTAACGAGGCCTTTGATTATCGTCGGGGAAGGGTTGCGTCGATTCGGGATCGTCGTTAGATCGCGTCTTAATTAAAGCGTTACCGTAACAAGATTTGAAAGAACGGACGCCACGTTAATTGCCTCGCGTCCCTTGAATCCTGTTCAGATTTTCCAAAATGCAAATGACAAAGCTCCTTCTCATTGTGATATCGCGGCGCTATTAACCTCTTAACTGGTTACCGTCTCTCACGAAAGCATTTCAACATTATGGAAAATTTTGACGTGAATAGTAACGAAAAATAAATATTTTTGGAATACAATATATTTCAAATTAGATCATTACTGTCTCTAGTAACAGGAAGCAATGTGCTTCGTTTCCTGATCCCTCAATTTCCTTGTTAAAATAGAGAAATTTGCCAGAACTGGTCATTAATGTTAGGAACGAAACGTTGAAACAAAAAGAAGCGAGCGCGCACGGGGAAAATGAAGTTTCGCGAAAAATGGTGGTTCTCGAGTGGCTACTAACGGCACGTCTGGTTACAACTTTCGTTTGCAATACTTTTCGCGAGTAATTATGACGTACTGGGTCGAGAGTAAGTAGTCGGTCGTCCCTGAAATTTGAACCGTTGAGAACGAGATAATAACAGGGCAACTGGCTCGTTGCTGTGTGTATACGTTTCTGAATAGTTTTTTACTTTAAACGAAATTAACTGCTACCCGGCGGAGTTTCGACGTAGCGAAACACGCCACTGAAAAAAGCGACGAATGCGAACGAAAAATACGTAAAGGTTTTTTTGACAAAATAAAGAATCACTTTGTCAGATTTGAAGACGAGTTTGGGCAAATTTAGTTTATGCTATTTGCTACTTGACTTATATTTATGACGCTAAAAGTTATCTTTACAAGCAGTCAAGTGATTGTTTTATTTGCAATTTGGTTGCTTCCAATTTTCTCATTTTCTATTTTCTCATTGTACTAGAGGAACATGTTTGTAATTGAATTTTCTGTTTGTCCTTTTCTATCTTTTCCTTATTCTGTTTTTCGATTATATCAATGCTCGACGTTCACGATTCGTTACGTATTACGTAAAATCTTTCCGTAAACGTTTAACTTTACACTTACGTGCTTTTAATATCATACGATTACCTGTAACTACTCAGAGAAACAAAAGAGTTAATTATGTTCTCCTGGTCCGAATAAATTTATCTTTGAAAGGATTAAGAACACAAAGTTCTTCTACAACACGAAGAACAGCGTTCAATTGCGTTACAAATTGCCGTCATATTTGTTCAGAAAATCTTGTTGTAAGTAAGCTGTTTGTAAATTCGTATAATGAAGTTTCACTACTCGATTATGTGAATGATCCGTCCCTATTCGCGTAAAATGAAATCACCAGGTTTCAATTAAATTTCCATTGAAATCGACGCGTGTTTGCCAGCACGCAAACGTTTAAACGTTGCTTTACATCGTCACGACAAAACAAAAGCTTTTTTCGAACGCCTCGAGTTCGTCACAAACGACGCAGTCAACTGGCGACCCACGCTTTTTACTGTTTCTCTATTCTTTTTTTATTTTGTTAACGAAAAAAGAACGTGAACGTGTCTGCAAAAAATCAAAATTTCAACAAATATTTCCGGTAACGGTTGGATCCGTAACGATTGTTTATTTTGATCTCGTAGGTTTTGCGTCTGTATATTTTTACGCTTTCTGCATTCGCCTGCATCGATGGCGTATAAAGTGAACGCGGCGCAGCTAGGAAAAGTTGGTTCGACTTTCTTTTCACCGCATACGAATTTGCAAGTTGTAACGGAATATTCAACGCAAGTGTTTCTGTCACTCGGTAATAAAATATACACCGCATTCTACGTAACACTGCGACCATAACTACGACGAGATATTTTTGTTTCACTAGAGTCAACAAACACAATCTTTTACGTATCAAACCGTTTCATAAAATTTATTTAAATGACATACGTAAAGATAAAAGTGTTCTCCTCCCCCTTTCTCTTTCGTCTTCTTATATCATACTCCAAAAATTTGCAACTGTAACTCGTATCCTTATTTTACTACAAATTTTCCAACACTTGGAATAATAAATATTTCCACAATATCTTCCCGAACAGAAAATAAAAATACCAGGGCGTTTTTTTCTCTTCCCGGAGGAAGATAAATATCGACAAAGTATTCCCTTTATAGCGAGCATTTCGATTTCTTGGCAAAACATGTAGAATATCAAAATTCTGTTGTCATAGTATAATCACAGTCTTCTAATTAGACCAGTCGCTTCGTGTCAACTGTAGATTATTGTTGTACAATTTAAAAGTCGCTTTCCTCTGAAATTAATTCAACGTATTGTACTATTAGGTTGTCCCAAAAATATCTTTCGCTATCTGCACGCAGCTGCTTTATTTGGCTATGTTGGTACAAACATGAAACCGAATGTTGTGGACTTTATCTTAAATCGTTTTCTAACTGTCGTAGAACACGTTTCTTAAAACAAAAAATGTCATGATCTAATATTTTCTTCTAAAACGGACGAAACTTTTACGACAACGTAATATATCGTTCGGACGAATCTCGAATGACTCGTAAAAAATTCTGTTCGCCCAGAAATGAAAGATAAACACCGAACTCTCGATCGTTTCGTTTCGCGGACCGTCCGAATCGTAGATAAACTTCGACTTCCGATTTCTTTCTGTTCGGTTAGCGTTCGTTAGTTAGGTAATAAATACACGGGACAGCGCACACTGGCGTGTGTCAACGTGTGAAACGAGCGAACACGGCAAATCCGGTAGATAAATCTGATGGCTTCCGGGAAGGTGCATGTCGTAAAACAAATCAGTCAGTTTTTGGCTCGCGTCGATTTTTTTCTCCCGCTTTTCGAGCGCCTCTGTGAAATTGCGTGTTGCCAACGAGCGCAAGACACGCGTGCAATTTTCTATATCGATCCATCGATGACCAAGCAGCGAAATCGAGCGTAAGTTGAAGAATTGGAAAGTCCAAAGATGTAAAATTTTATCTAATCGGAATCTTTGAAATCGGAGAGGAAGAAATTCTCTTCTTAAAGAAATGAAGCATTTGTACGTGGAAGAGGCTAAAAGAAAAACGTATCTCAAATAGTTAGGGATCTGTATCGTTTGCTTTATTTTTATTGCAGCAATAACGCAAGAAAGATGAGGGGCTCGTATGAGAATCGAACAGAATAATGCAAGGCCATTACTTACCGAATCAAATGTATCGTATTTATAAAGTTTCCTTGCGAGTCATAAAAATGAATTACGATTGCGTGAAATGAGATTTTCCTTTGAATCGACCGTTGCCAAGTGTTTCTACGATATTTACGCGAACGCTATTACGCGTTCGAAATTGTTGTTAAAAATATTTGTTTGCGCGTTACCTTTAAAAACGAATCGGCAAAGTATTCCATCATTGAACGAAATTTATAGAGGGACATGTATCAGACAATTTATTCGCGGAATATGAGGTACGTGCGTATACTGTGTGGTGTAATTTAATTCGCGATATTCACTAAACTCGTCGATATTCTTGTTTATTTAATATTACCGACTTTAACAAGGGTAATTATTTTTCAACGTGTACACGATATCGCGATATGATACGTTGAAATTTGTTCCGATAAAGGAAAAATGCGCCCGAGGTTTCTCGTAGAAAATTAAACATTTTATAATCAAATTAAAATATATAACATGGAAATATAGATTTTAAACGCGGCATTTTATTAATCAGCAGACTAAAAGCGTTTTAGACAACACCGTGTATTATCATTTAATACCATTTTCCATTAAGCTTCCTGCAATGTCTCCATTAACCGACTTGTTCTCTAATTTCGAAACTTCAGACGGAATCAAACGTTAATAGAGACAAGTAAATTTAATTACGTGCTGTTCGATGGATCTTTAACAAAGTAACTGAAAATCGTAATGATGTAATCGAAGACTTTCAGAGTTTGAATTTAATCACACGCGTGTTTAATTTCCCAGAAATACCGGCTATTTAGTTATAGTTAGTTTCATAGTTCGCAAGATGACCAGGATATCTCCAGGTTATCCTTAATTAGCGTTAAGCGACGGAACAATAAAAATTCACGCTACGTGCAGCTATAAAATATGAAAGTATGGTAAAATGGAATTATTCAGGGTCGGAGGGAACGGTGAAAATCAAATAGCAGTTAGGCGAGTTACTATTCCACTGGAACTGTATTCGAAGGAGCAGCGTTCCAGTTGGAGAAGAAAATTTCGCGTCTTGCCGCATCCGGCCGATAAATAATTCAATAGTTTGAATGGTTGCGGTCGGGGTTCGATGGAAATGGTAAAATTGAGATGCATAATTCGCGGGCAACGGCCCTTTCCCACCGATTTCGTGCAAAATACACGTACAGAGACTGTGGGGGTGAGCAACGCGAGCGCAACCATCGGTGTATGCGTTAAATGTACGATAGTGCTGGCATTAAATAAATAGCAGACCGAGTACAGCGATGATAATTCGACTCGTAGCTGAAGATTTACATGGATTTGGTGTAACGTGTTACGGTAAACATCGCTATGCATCAAATAATTACGCGTTTAATAAATGGATCAACGTAATCGCAGTGTTAATAACGAGCCTCGAATACGCCTACGTGTGCGTTTAAATATTTGATACTAATCCGTAATAATTACGGTTTGATGTTTTGATTTTGAGGTATGCGATGATAACGATGGTAATGGGTTAACAACGGTTCAGAATCGCCTGCTTTTCAAACGAGGTTCAAGAAAATGGTTTAGAGCGGCGTTACATTGTCAGAATATTTCAGAATTCTTCCTTAAAATGATTTATCCGCAGCTTTCTCAATCTTCCTCATATACCGAGACGTTTCAAGTTCGAATGATATACGGGAGTTTTTTATATGTTGCAAATAAAATTGTATCGTGCAGATTATAATGGAACCTGTTAAACGTAATTGCTGTTCGACTCTGATTCGTAAATTACGACGAACCATCATTCTCTCCATTCTATTTGCATCTGAACATTTGGACATCCAAGAAATTTTCATAAAATTTGGTCGACTTGAAGCTCTTAAGTATCAATCAACCATTCGAAAAATATCTGCGCGTTTGTACGCAGATTATACGAAACTATAATTTAGTTCTAATCCAATTTTGAGAAACGTACGACTCGTTGATGCATAATAATCAGGTAACGTGGAAAACCCGCGAATTTTTATTCCTTTTCGCGTTCGATGGCCGAACGAGTGGAAGAAACTGGCGAACGTTCCGACAACTTGCAACAAGGCGAAACGCGGGAAAATTAAGACAAACGCTGGAAACCGTGAAATTCGCTCTCTCGTTCGTTAACTCGATGCAGGAAGCGCGATCGCGTGACAATAGCATTCCGTTCGGCTTGGTTAAAAAGCTTAGCGACGACAACTGAACGGAACGCGAACATTAAATCGGTAATGCGATAATGCGAATCAGGAGCAGTGGGAATAATTCGGGATATAACGAGTTTCAATTAGAGTGGTCGGCGTGCAAATGACAACGAGCTGACCCGCGTACTCGCGAGTATGCAAATAGGGGTTTGCCCGGCTACGAAAATATTCCGCGACTGGAATTGCTTAACCAGCGATATTAGTAACAAACCGAGCGATACTGCGCGTTTATCGCGCTGTAACCACCGTAAATTGCGCGCGCGGAAGGAAGCTGGCGAGAAGACGAAACGATTTTTCCTAGTTACATCTCTTAATTACTAACGATTTTTTATTAACACTATTATTTTATTTAGCCTACGTTATAAGGGTAGTATTTGTTTAAATGAAAGAAATGTACGATTTAATACAGGAAATTTTTATAAAGCCATTACATTCTTTGATAAAATCTTATAATTAAAATAGGTTTTAGTGACAAGTTTGATACCGTGTGATAGCATTTTGGGAAAACTAGAGAAGAAACGTGATATAGCGTACTTCGGTTGTAACAGTAGGAAAATACTTGTAGAATACGCGTTGTACATTTATAATTCGACTATTAACACTTTGACTGCCACGTTGGTCATGTATGACCCGGCCACCGTTTCTCCTGTGAAGTCACAGTGGTCATTGGTGACAGGAGTGCTTCAACTTCTTACAATTGTAAAAATTGTATGAAAATTGACAGTTAGGGCATTTTGAATACAACCGATAAATAGAAGATACTTTGAAACAAAAAATGTCCCATTGAACAGTTAAACATTTTTATTAGAACATCAATAAAAAAAAATGAGGACTAATTTTGTATCTAACGGCGCACTGTGTTAAAACACTCTAAACATAAATGTGGCTCGTCAATACAATGTGGACAATAGGTGGTAACCTTTTTGGTCCGATTCTTAGCGATTTTTGATCTTAACTGTTTAACATTTTTTTTATAACACTGCAAAATTTTCGTGCCACGTACGCTTGCCCTTCTTTCTTCTGTATTTCGTGTGGCAATCTTTATCGAAAAAGTATATTTGACGGTTCTGGTGAATGGCACTGTGTAAGGTGTATCGCGAGTGCCATTCTAAGATATGGTACCTTGATTTTTGTTTTTGTTGCTTGTTTGTAGAACATCATCGCGTTTGAAATTGACGTATTTAGCAATAACTCTAAAGCTAATTTTATACACCACTTGAGGGTCCTTCTATGTGGTGTAGAATATGCTATCATTTGATCTGATAAATCTATAGCACATTTTCCACTGTTGTAATCTACCACTACCATTGGTTTATCGCAAACATAATTTTTTTCCGGACCTCAACCATTTCAGCCGAATGTTTCGTCGAAATCATAAACATAATCATAATACTGTGCACTAATAACTTCTACACGTTTCAACAATATATTCTACACGTTTTGCTTACGACAAAATAACAAATGCGAATGGTTTGTTGAAATAAACGAAGCCTTGTTACAATATGTCGCTATCAATTGTCACCAAGACGCCACGGTGGTCACCCGTGACCACCAATAAGATAAACGGTCCATTGGGGAAGAATGTTGTCTTACACCATCAATTTATTGTTATTTTGCCATGATATGATTTGAATAATAAAAATACTCCCGTGGCGACCTGAGCGAAACACGTGATTTTGGCGTGGCAGTTAAAATATTAAATGTTATAAATAAATTGTGATATTAGTTTCCAATTTTTTAAGCAAAATATATCCAACGATTATGGAATTACAAATTAAGTTCCAGTAAATGTTGAAAACATATATTGTTTCAACTTGTATAAATTATTTAAAATAAATATCAAAACATATTTATTAGAATATTACTAATTTCATGTGAATATTTTCTGGAACAAACGGTCCATTGGGGAAGAACGTTGTCTTACATCATCAATTTATTATTATTTTGCAATTGTATGGATTTGAATTATAAAAACACTCTCGTGGCGTCCTGAGCGAAACACGTGATTTCGACGTGGCGGTCAAAGTGTTAACACGTGTGATAAATAAATTGTGATATTAGTTTCCAATTTTTTAAGCAAAATATATCCAACGATTATGGAATTACAGATTAAGTTCCAGTAAATGTTGAAAACATATATTGTTTCAACTTGTATAAATTATTTAAAATAAATATCAAAACATATTTATTAGAATATTACTAATTTCGTATGAATATCTTCTGGAACAAACGGTCCATTGGGGAAGAATGTTGTCTTACATCATCAATTTATTATTATTTTGCAATTGTATGAATTTGAATTATAAAAATACTCCCGTGGCGTCCTGAGCGAAACACGCGATTTTGGCGTGGCAGTCAAAGTGTTAAGAATAGTTTTGTTTCTCGATTCGAATAAGTAGAACGACCGTGATCGTGTCAGCCAGTAAGACGCGTTTGCTCCGAGTTCAACGTGCAACTCGGTTAATCTCACTTTCATTTCTACCTTTAACTAGCTTTAGCTTAATACTCTTAAAACACAGAAAAATAGATGGAAAGCAATTTTATGGAAAAACGTCTCACGGTTGTTTTCGAAAGAAATATAAAAATTGTAGAGAGCGATGCTGCAACTGCTAAAACTGTGAAGCACCCGGTTGAGAACTTAGGATTCTCCGGAAGGAGGAAGAATGCGGATTAGTCGGTGAGAATATCCGCACTCACTTAGCTGCCAGCTCGAAGATCATCAATTTATTATTATTTTCCCATTATATGCTTTGAATAATAAAAACACTCCCGTGTTGTCCTGAGCGAAGCACGTGATTTCGTCGTGCCAGTCAAACTGTTAACGCTAATTTTATCAGATTTGAAAATTGCATGTCAAACTGTACGTGAAGCTGCAAGTTCCAAGATCAAGTTTCCAAACGTCGACTAATCAATTTGCGTTTAGTCGCCTTAGAATCCACGTGAAACCTCATCGCCACCTTCGTCGGCTTGCAGGAAACTGACATTTTCGCATTATGGCACTACGGTTTTACCATTTTACCACAAGTCAATCGGCAACAATTTCGCATTTATGTGTTCTTCGTATTTATAGCATTTAATAAATATGTTGATTGTGTAAATTTGATCGTCGTGGCCCTTCGCCATGTTGGTGAGCTCGCGCGAATAATAAAATGAACGCGACAAAGGTTGCCGCACGATAATTAGTTTTTGCGCGATCGTGAAATTCCCCGAAGGACCTTTCGACCCGCTGGCCAATTCTCTCGGCTGGCAAATACTCGATATTGCGCCGCGGCCAAAGGGTGTCGCGATTTAATTGAACCCACTGTCTAGCGCGACGAAAGTGCTGGCCGACCCCCTTTTTTTTCTCTCTCTGTAACCCCATTCGCTGGCAGAGATTGCCCGGTACCGCGTGCATTGCTCGTTAAAGTGTTAGATGATTATTTCATATACGAATATTCCGCAATTTAATAGTTTATTCGTTCTACGACTTTATGTGTAGTAGATACAACGTTATATGAGCCACGCGTGTCTAGAAACATTTCTCTAAATGAGATTTCGAAAGGTACGTTTGTTAACACATCGACGACGAGAGACTATAATTCGCGTTTAACATATTTCACGCGATATTCTATAGCAAAGGTCAGTTACTGTTAAAGAAAACAGTAAAGAAGGTTATCGATGATTAAACAATTTTTTGAGAAGCTTTTATTTGCGATAGTAAGGAGGAGGCAGTCAAAAATGCCAGACGAGTGTTCGGAATTTTGAGTGGCCGTCTGTTTATGGCACGGACAGGTTCATTCCCTTCTTTAGGAAATTCAGAATTACATGTCCTCGGAGAGTTGTAATCTTAATGACTCCCAGGGCAGGTAAAAATTCCCAGCAAAGGACCAGCCGGAAGGGCCAAACGGCTGGGAGGGCGGATCAGCAACGTAGGAGGACAGTTGATATTCAACCATCGTACAGTACAGTTCAAAGACTAGACTTAACACGGTAGTATTTCTCACTTCGTTTAAGTTCTACAACTAGTGCAAATAAAGTGCTGAATAAATCTAACACTCGATTTACTTAATCTCCTCCACCTTGAACGTTAAGTGATTCGAGGTACGCGATATCGACCGATCGGTTTGACCTGACCGGTTGCTCTTTCGTCGATAATTCGCAACAATGAGTCTGTGTAATTATCATCAAACTGATGATTTACTTAGGCATTTTAATTCTAACGAGACATGGACTGTAATAATATTAACAATTTCGTATCTGTTGATCCGCTCGATTGTTAATAAATCACCTTCCATTAAGATATAATTTTTAGGAAAATTTTATCGAAATTGCTGGTGCAAGTTATCGAATATCTGTCATATATCGAGGCTCAAACGAGTCCGAAAACCAGCCTAATTAGATGGTTTCGCGTGTAGTTCAGTAATTAAATGTCTTTTAACGCGCTTGGCTAATTAGCCGGCCCGTGTTAATTACGCGCACACTGAAAAACCCGTTCACAATAACCGACATTATCGGTTCGGCGTTCGCATTAATTAAAATCCGGCCTATTTGCTCCTTAATTGTTCAGCCACGATCATCCAGAGTGTCTTGAAACGTGGAAAAGTCGGCTGCCATCGTCGACTAATCCCCGAAACTCTGGCGAATAAATCTTGAGATTTTAATTGGGACGTCTGGTGCGAACGAACATTCTCGCTCTTTTCTCCTCCTAACCTCTCCCCCTTTACGTTTCACCCTCCTTCGTTTTTTTTCATCTTGAGAAACGTGACGAGTTGTTGGCAAGGTTTCGTTTTACGGAGAACCAATTCACCTGAGCTTTTTAGTTAACCGTTTCATTTGCAATTCACCGTTTCGCATCTCGCTCACGAAAGCGAAATTTGTGAGCTGACGTGCACCAAACAGTGGACATATTTTGCAAATTGTGTATTATCAATCGACAAAGAATATAATTCTTCCAAATCGTGCAAAGAATGTTCAAGATTGAAATACGATTGAAAAATGATCGTTGGTCCAAGTAACGAAAATGCTAACGTAGCAACGTCAATTTAATCGAATGGCGTTTTCAAGTCTCAAATTTCATTGGTATTTTATCAAAATATTCACATGCACAGCTGATGAAGTTTCAAAATGTTTTGTATAACGCGTATGTTAGTTATTGGTTTTGGAACAATAACTTTCTCCAGCAACTTTATGATCAGCAGCGTAATGTAAAATTCGATACACGTACAGTCGACACAATGATCGATTTAATTTTAAGCTGAATAGTTAGCAGTTCGAATGACAATTGCTATTTCCGCGACTTTTACCTGTGCGGATTTTTGTTCGTCGCACCTCGTCGTTTATCGTCGAACACAAGCCGGACGGAAGGTGTAATTATTGCCCTCCACTGGCTATAACGATCGCGCCATTCAATTAATTAAAAGGGCCTCTTTCACGGAGCTGGAAATTTCCTTAAAGTTCTCGTTTAACGCTGATAGAAAAGTTTCGTCTAGAGTCGAACCTGGAGAAAATAACGAGGGCGGATAATCGAAGGGACCATTTTCGACAAGTATAATCGACTTCGTTATGTTAACGATGATTACGTTTGTCTCTTTAGTCTTAGAGGAGATTCGTTTAATCTGGCAAATGTTCGTAACGTTCTCGATAAAATTTGTATTCTTCTGCTTTCGTTGCTGCGAATACGTTGCTGTGAATAATTATAAAGTGAAACAGATTTTCTGTGTTGCTTCGACATTTTTAAAAAATCACTGATCTTGTCTGGATATATCGAGTGGAATTGTTTTTGTAAAAGGTAAAAATCGAACCCTATGGGATAACAGGAGGCGTTACATGACGAATTATTGTCTTTTGTAGTCGAAATAAGAGACAACAGAATGATTTTTCAGCAGGACAATGCCTCTATTCCTACGGAAAAATACTTTTGGAATTTCGAAATAGAATTATCGCCAGCATCGAGTCCTAATCCGAACACGATCCTGTGGACAATTCTAGCGAGAAAAGTTTACGGTCAGGGGAATTCACCTGTGAAAGATATCGTTCAACTTAAGAAAAGAATACAATCCGCCAATGTGGATATTCAAAACGAAACTTTCAATGAGTTAGCTGATAATGTACCAAACCATCGATTAATAGAAGCGATGAAAAATAAAGAAAAATCCACTAAATACAGAGAGAAAATGTAAGAAAATTAATATCGAGTTCGCATCTCTTCATAGCGAAAAACCCAATTTTAACAGGAAGTTTAATCTTCCGTAGACTTCGAAAGAGGAAAATTGTTGTTTCTTGTGTCTTCGGTTTAGTTTTACGTTATAACACGGAATTATACGTATGATTTCGTCAATTTTCGTCTTAGTATCACGAAAGGTCTAAAAATATTTATAATTGAAATTATAATTATTCACAGCGTTGTATATCTTCTCTTCTTCATAATAAAATCGACTAAACTAATCGCGAGATGATCGCATGGTACAGTTGTTAAATCGACTGTTCTTCTCTTCACAGCGAAAAACCCAATTTTAACAGGAAGTTTAATCTTCCATAGACTTCGAAAGAAGAAAATTGTTGCTTCTTGTGTCTTCAGTTTAGTTTTACATTATAACACGAAATTATACGAACAATTTCCAAATAGTTGACTTTATAATTATTTCCAGCGCTGTATATCTTCTCTTCTTCGTAATAAAGTCGACTAAACTAATCGCGAGATGATCGTATGTTACAGTTGTTAAATCGACTGTTCTTCTCTTCACAGCGAAAAACCCAATTTTAACAGGAAGTTTAATCTTCCATAGACTTGGAAAGAAGAAAATTGTTGTTTGTTGTGTCTTCGGTTTAGTTTTACATTACAACACGGAA
>JACXIL010000119.1:0-46253 GCA_014737365.1 Bombus soroeensis | reverse complement strand
AACTAAGATTACGAATGTTTTGTGGCATCAAACGCATGTGAAAATGACAGGTCTGTTGAAAAAGACCAAGACAGGAAATCAATATATTCTCTCTATACACGACGAACTAACCAAATATTTAATACTTGTACTCTTAAAAATACAACAGACCCAATCAATCTGGAACGCTTTACTGAATCATTACATTTATATATTCTCCGCGCCCAAACGTATATTAACTGACAGAGGACAAAGTTTTATTAGCGAATTAATGCAAATAAATATTTAAATTCATAGATTACTTCTGCAACACTTCAATTTGCCAAAACCAAAAAAGAATATGAAGAAACAGTAATATTACAGCCTTTTTTTCAAAAACCGATCGAACTAATCCGGGTTTGCTCTATACAAGTGCCCTTGAGTCAAGTCAGAATGAAAAACCAAATATGTTCAAAATACATGTAACCAAACACGTTTGACTTAATAGGCCAAAATAATTACCATTCACGTGCAGTTAGTGGCTCCAGAAATTGTACTCATTGAAAGATCCAGAATCCAATTTATTGCCAAAGTAAAGTGTAAAATACCAGACAAATTTTACATAAGTACGACTCTGTACCACTGGATCCCAAAACTTAAAACTAGGATTTTCGAATTCTCCGTTTCGAAAACTGACAGATTGCGAAAAAAGTGATTAATTCTTGAGTTTGTCCTAAAGCAAAGTTCAGCCAAACACAATAATAACATAGATCCAAAATTCGTCCACATTTTCCAATTTGGACCCGAAAACGCTATAAAAGTACTGGTTTATTTCGATGTATCCGGAAGCAAGTAACATCTTTCTTTTTTTTATTAATCTTGTGATTTCATGTGAACTAATATCTCAGGTAAAACAGAACACCAATACTGTTGTGTACAATAGAAATGCGAAAGCAAAATTAGAAGATTCACGCAGTGGCACATTTCAAGGAAAAATAACGTTTATACTGATTTACGCAAAGTAATGGTAACTGCATATGGTACATAGGTGTTACCATCTTGCCGAGTCCCACATAACTCAATGACACGGTCACTGAGTATGCGTAATGTATTTTCCCCTCCTCGAGCAAAAAAAAGAAGAAAGGTAAAAAAGCGGTGCAACCTTCAAATATTTAAAGTTAAAACATCCAGTTTCACAAGAAGCAAAAATGAAAGAAGACGTTTTTATAGGTCCATACGTTCGTCAATTAGCATAATACATGGAAATTGAAAATAAAAGGGTATCCACAGAAGAAATAGATGTGGATCTAAATATGCGTATTGCAATTTTCTTGCATCATATCGATCATTATACTACGTTCAAATGTTAAATGTAAAATGTTAGAAATGCATTTTCTCGATAGCTGTTACTATAAGAACACAAAACTTCAAACTTGAAAATTTGCAATCTTTTTAAAATTGATCTTTTCGCAGATTGAGGGTTCTAAACAAAAACGGTTGTTTCTTAGCTGATAAAAGATTACAAGTTGAAAGCAAAATCGAAAAAATATTAAGATTTATTGAACAATGTAATCGACATTCAAAAGTCAGGATATGGAACAGCAAACGGTGGCAACAGAGGGAAAAAATCTTTTTCAAACTCTAAGTTAGCATCAAACACAACCGACATAGATGACGATCTCATTAGAAGTTTTAATATCGTTCTACCAGCCATTAATAGTAAGTATGTAATAAAGGTGAGATTGTAGACAAGTCCTCTCCGATATCAATGACTTTTCTATGTTATAAACCTCAACGCTTTAAACAGCTTTTTCCTACAGGAGAAAGTAGGGCACAAAACAGTAATAAAAGGAAAACAAAAAAAATACAAATTCTGACAGTGAATTCAGTAAGAAATCAAGAAAAAGTAAGACAGACGTTAGGAAACTATAGCAAAATAAAAGAAACTCAAGAGGACTGCGATAACCATAATAATAAGAAAGAAACACAAGAGGAAGGTCACTAAAATAAATCACAAAGTGTAAAGTGACAGTAAAAGACAAAAAATAAACAACAACAAGTACGAGCGAAGAAAATACAGTTATACAATAAAGGAAATGAAGGAATGACCTTAAATCAAACCTTAAATCCTACAGAAGGTACATATAATGTTAAGATTTTATATTATAATAGAGAGATATAGAAAAAGATAAGAGACAAGGAAAGAAAACGAAGAGAAGAACAAAGCAAAATGGGCAGAAGAAGCAAACTCGCAAAGAAAGTGAGGTACTAGAAGAGACAGACAAAATTAAAAGAAGAAAAGAGGAGGAAAGCTATTATTATAAAAAGATTGTAAATAAGAGATAAAGTAGAAGAACCCAAAATGATCTTGGACATAAATAGGTTAAACTTTGTTTCAGGGCACATCTCCCTTCTGGTCATTGTTTGTATCTTGTAATGTTATTTCATGAGTATGAAGATGAATATGAAAATGAAAAATAACAGTTTTGAGTTTATCGATCCATTGTTTCACAAGTAATGATCACATGATACACGCATGATAAACTCAAATAGAGTTATGCAGGGCCGGCGCAAGGCAGGTTCATCGCATTCGCCAGAACCCGGCTCCGCGTTTTGAGAGGGCCCGCGGTCTACGAAAATTACCCAATCAAAAAACACCGATTTCGATTAACTTTTCACAGAATGATGATATCGTTAATAGATGCAAATACATTTTTTTAGTAGCGATGATACAGTTTAAAGGAGTGACAAAGATCATCAAAGTTCAATGTAACTCCATAAAGTCTTCATATCCTGGAAACTATTTCAGATAAAAAAAATCTAGGCGTTTTCAGAGAAATGTACTTTTTAGAGAAATTAAACTATATCAAAAAGTTTTACATGATTACAGATTTTGTACTTTCATTGAATCTTTCGCTCCTTGAAAACGAATTATGGATGCGAAAAAATATTACTTGGATTCGTTTAAAAAACTCCATAAAAAAATAGAGGTTGTATTATTATTTAATACTCATCTTATAAAAAATATATCATATGTAACAGCATTTGTAAATAAATAATTCCTCGTTATAAAATTTAAGTGTAGGATTTGAATGTGTATTTAGTGAAATAATAATAAATTTAAACTGAACAATAATAGAAGAAATAACAGAGATACTTTCTGGAGAAAAGAAAGAAAGGAAAGAATAGAATAATCTACCTATAGTGAAGTATATAGATATGATAAAAATATAGAAAAAATAATTAAAGTTACTTACTTAGATATGACACTGCTGTTAATAAGTAAAAGAATAATCAACGTTAGAGTAGCAGAGAGACAAGAACGATCAGTGAATGCAGAAAACAGCATAAAATACGAAACAGATGAAAACAAAATATATAATATAAGATGTAAGAAAAATGTAAGAAAAATAAATTGGATACAGTATTTAGAATTTACAACAAAATTCATTAAAAAACAACAACAAGATGGTCATTTCCTTATCTGATAAAAAAAAATAGTTATGAGGACTGACAAATTTTATTAAAGCAGCAATAGCAGCATTAAGCTAAGATCATTTTACCATAGAAGAATAGAAATTCAGATAAATTCACAAATTATAGTAATCTAAGAACAACTTAAAAACTTTGTTATGTTTGTCTTGTAGTAACCAACAAATTTAAAGTCTTTAAACCTAAGTAGAAATATGCCACAAATAATTTTATATAGAAATAAACATAAATAATATTAAATAAATAGAATTTTTCTTATTGAAATGTGACAGTCTGTAATAAAAGACGAAGTAAACAAGAAAAAATAACTTTAACTAAGAAGAAATTTATAAAAATTTATTCCTAAAAAAATTTGGCCGATCAGATAAGTGAAATAAAAATACAAAAGACAACTAATATTAGATGAAACATGCAATGTATTCTCTCAACGTACATTTGCAAAGCGGTTTATTTTATATTTCGTTTCCGAGCTTCTTTACTTCCACCAAGTCATGGCAGTTGAGAATTATTTTATGAAAATTAAGAATTTTCTACATCAAATCGTTTCATTTGCCAGACCTTATATATTTCTAGATTATTCACACAAAATTAGTACAGCGGGCAAACATTAAAAAGAAATAAGCGATACGGTAGCCCAAACAAACAAAGAACAAAGATTAAAATAAGACATCAAAAATAGCAGTTATTATTCAAATTTGTATGAAAAGTCCTTGAGAAAGTAAAGTCTTCTTTAAATCAAAGACGGTTATATATATGAAAATCAAAAATGTAATGAAAACACAAAAAACATAAAAGAAAAAAACTGTATTTGTTATTACGACTTACTTTTAAAACATGTAGAATAATTTCCTTTCCGGTTACTTTACTACCCCATCCATCCTAGAACAATTTTTTTGGTTAAAATTATTTATACAAAACTAAAATGTATGCGAATCTGTTCATTTTATAAAATTGCATGTATAAAATATTTACATTCGCTAAATCTCCTTTAAAAGAAACTTCTTCTCCACTTAGTACTCATTACCAAGTAATGCTTGGTAAATTCAAAAATTATAACGTTCAATAAAATTTTATACCATGTTCACTCTACCTTCACTCGAATACGAATGACGATCGAACAGTACTGAACCCTATGACGATGTGCTAGTGTGATATAATGTCGTTTGCTGATAGGTTATGCTTCAGGACAAAAAGTGGGACCTGTGTACGATCGCCGGGTAAATCGGTCACTTTGCGACATGTTTATGAAATCTAAACGCAATTCTTTTGTTAACATTTTCAGAATTGTACTTCAATTTTGGGATTAATTAAACAAATGTTTAATAACAATTATTATAGTGCGAAATTTTATGTGTATATAGTATGTTAAAATATGCAAAATAAAATAGTGAGCATATGCAAAATATGTTACATGTGTGTATATCTACATTCAAAATATGTAACAGTTATACGATATTTTAGATTACGAATTTCATTTTAATCGTTCATTATGTTCTTTTATTACAATTTAGTTGTCAATTGCAAATAGATTCATAAGATTTATAAGGGAAGAATCTTTTTATTGCAAACAGATTAATGCAAATAGATAATGTAAATAGATAATGGAAAGTTTTTCTCTAAAATGAATTGCAAATAATAATTTTGAACAAAAACGGAAGAATAGACGTCTCTGCTAAAGGAAGAGAAATGAATAAGGTATGAAAATCTAATGGCTAATAAAATTTTATTCGTTATTCCTTATTAACTGTCGATATTAGACCTTGATAGGTATCCCTATCTCTGACATTCAATAAGAAAGGAGAACATTTCTTTAGAACTTTACATCCTCGAGAATGTTTCTCGTCCCATAATAAACAGTTTTTGTAAACAAAATCTTATTTTTAAAGTCACAGCCGCCACTAGAGACTGCCAAGCCCGGAACAAGTCTCGCTCTGACAAAATAACATCATTATACACATGTATAGTATTAAAAATTAGAAACAGAAAAGACATGTACCTCTGTAGCTCATAACTTTCTTGCCAGTACTGCTATAGTGAATTCTATGCGGTGCGTCCGTGACAGAATGTGCGTCAGTATTGCTCGCCGCTTATACTCCGTTTACAACCGAGGGTCGGACGAGCTGGAAGCCTCTGTCACCTAAACTTGAGGCTTAGGTTATAAAAAACAAGAAGGTTGAGCCGTAACAAAATTATTAACTTTCTTTTTATCACACTTTAATCACAATCGAATATACACTGAATTGACACGTATAAATCACAGATTACGCCAATAACTTTATATAGAAGCTAGTTACACAAGCTAAGTACGCGAATGATCTAAGAGTAGAAACTCGGTAAAGAGATGTTGACTATTCTAAAGATAGAGAATAATTAAAGTTTAGTGACGATGTTGTGGCGGAGGAAAACTAGCGATGGGTGTGTCTAAAGACACAAGATGAGCTGATTCGTTAAGGACAATTTTGGCTAGGAAAGTGAGGGCAATAGACATTGCTTTGGATTGGATAATAAGAAGGTTGCTGGACTAGGAAGGGTCTTGGCCGCCCTCGAGATAAAGTTGCTAACGGAAAACACCGAACGTGAGAAAAACCAACCTTCCCGTGTCAACCCGTAGTAAACAATAAACCTTAGAAAACAGTTTAGTAAAAAGATATTTGTTTGGTTTGAAGGACTTTAGCTAGAAAATGCCTGAGATTTATGGTAGGTCCTTAAGGCTATTGAGGGTACGCGGTAAGGATGTCATCTTGCCCGCCATGTGTGGCCTGGTCTCTGATTTGGATTAAGATGTGGTTGATGTCACACCTCCGTGCACAACTGCATATGCGAGACTGCGAAAAATGTCTATTTAATTCGAATAAAAATGAACATCGTCGAGGTACGTCTTGTGTTTAGATTCGAGTCGGTCTTTTTGATCCAACGCTTGTATAAAATCCTAACAGTTATTCTTTCTGTAAAACAATATCAATTATTTATTAGGATACTATTTTTATAAATGAATTTACTATATTTTCTATATAATTGATCGCCATAATGCTTCTCGTAATTAATCGGTCGTCGTTTCCATTACTGGGGGGAAATAAACCTACAGAGCCTTAGTGTTGCCTTTAACGCGCCTCCAAGTTCGACGGTCGAGTAGCGTAAAATGATCCGAATTCAATCGTCCATGAAAAAATTCTAATTATCCATGAGACACTGGATAAACTTTACGTTTGACATTTTTTAATTAAATTTTTACTGGCGATTTTGCGAGATTTTTCTGATTAAAATGAGACCAAACACGATATAGTTTAAATCACATTTACATGTATATATAATAGACGGGAGAAAATAAGTTTAATGTCACGCAATAAGAAAACATGTCCCAACTTATATCATATGGTCTTGTTTTAATCAGAAACAGCTCCGAATTATGCTTCTAAAAATTTTATTCAAAAAACATCGAAAATAAGAAAGCTTCGTTGTTGCGTTAACATTGTCCGACCGATATGTATCTTTATCGAGCCGACTCTTACACCCTTTTCTGTTTCGCCTGCGCTGTCTTTTCAAAGTAATTCACTACTGTACAAAGCTTTACTGTAATTCATCGCTAAGGAGACTCGATTTTCGAACAACTATGGAGGCAATACATATATATGTGACTTTATATGTAAATGCCCGTGAAGATGAACGATGTGTATGCGTCCATCCAAATGTATGGAATTTTGCCTAGGTAGAATTAGATCCATTAGTCTCTGGAAGATGGCTGGTGCATTTTTTAAGTCAAACGGTATTCTATTGGATTTATAGTGAAAAGAACACCAAGCTGTTTATGTTTTCTCCATCCAAAACATTTTACGACGGTCAGAACGTACAGTAATTGATTAGACGTATGAAATGAATATTCGGTATCAAATTTGTTATATATTCACAAATTTATTATGTCGTCATCCGTGGAATAAAGATTGGAAGAAATATATATAGCCATTTTGTGCAAACGGCAACTATAAAGTGTCGAAAGTTAAAACTACTGCAGGAATCAGTACAACAGATGCATAGATAATTGTTGTACAGTTCATGAATTATAGCGCACAGTACTGGCGTATAATGTACACGAAATTACACTTATGTGGTAGACAAAAATTTATAAGTAGTACGTGACTCAGCAATAGTCTATTGACTTTCAAACAAGCGTACTTAGATAACCAAAAGCGTGGAGAAAGCTGCGAATAACCACGACTTTGACATACGCGGTAATACTAAAAGTAGATTATTAACAGGACCTAGATGACCATAAATTATTAAGAAAATAGGAAGAATTGGAAATAATTTAAAAAAGGCAACACCACATGGATACCCAAGCAGTCACCCATCTAAGTACTATCCGTGCACAGCGCTGCTTAACTTTGGTGATCGGACGAGAACGAGTGCTTTTCTTTTTTATAACGTTTATTGACCAAGAAAATATGTATTATATGAGTATGATATTCATAATAGACAATGAATTTCGGTTGTGGGGTGGATTAGGCAAAAGTACCGATACGTGACGGTACAGCATAGCCATACAATATTTTGTGTGTAGGAATTACATTTTTTTTAGCGTTTCGGATTAGATTTAAGTCGCTGTATGGCGGTGCTTATATACTATATTGTTTTCTTTCTTCATATCTCCGTCTTGAAAACTTGGTCGCAAAAACAGGACAGTTTGGTAGTCTACGTTTTTTCACAAACATTAGGAAATTTAAAGATGAGAAATGCGCGGAGTGCACGTAATATGGAAAAATGTATAAAATTATCGAGAATTAATATTAAAAATTCGTAGTTATTAAGATCTAATGGCAGAATTATCTTGAAATAATATAGAAAATATAAGAAAAATTAAAAAAAGAAAAAAAACGAAGCCAACAGCACATGGAATTCCCAAGCGGTCACCCATCCAAGTACTATCCATGCCCAACACAACTTAACTTTGGTGATCGGACGAGAACCAGTGGACCTTGTGTGGTATGGCCGTTGGCTGCAGTATAAACGGTACTACCACTATTCCTGAATAATTCTTTACGTATTTGTTAATAAGACATATAGAAAATCATAATAATCTTTTCACAATCTTTATTAGAAATAAAAAGTGAAGAATAAAATATTTCTCACCTACTATGTACCTAAAATCAATATTCAAACACTGAAAATATACTTTTTGCTTATGACAATTGCTCCAATCTTGAAACAAATACCGCCTCCCAATTCAAATAACATTCAGCCTCGTTTCAGCCACCTTATAAAATTATTGAAATTAACTGGCACTGAAGTTATTCTTCTTTCTTTGATATATAACATATATAAGATTTCTTTCACAATCGATCTATTTCTTTCCTTATGAACTCCAAGACACTAACGTGGTATGAGAGTTGGCTGAAATAAGTAGTTTTGTTATTTGCTTTTAATGTTCAAAAAAAAAGAAAAACATGTTAAAATGAGAATGATATCATTTATGGTAATAGTCGCGTAATCCTAAAACATTTCTTTTTCTCGATACTTACATTATAGATTATTAAAAATAGATTATTAAGGGAAGGAAAAAAAATTGGAAAAATAAAAAAGCCAATACCACGTGGAGTTCCCAAGCGGTCAACCATTTAAGTATTATCCGTGCCCAGCGTTGCTTAACTTTCGTGATCAGACGAAAACGAGTGCTTTTTTAATCTTAATTATAACGTTTATTGCTCAAAGAGATACATGTTTTGTATATGAGGCGTAAAATTCATATTGTATCGAATGCTTTTTAAGCCAGGGGTTACTCGTTGCTTTGCATTCAGAGCCCAGAAATTGTCCGACGTTAATTTATTTATTGCGTGGAGTGTGGAACGTTTGTGTCGGAAGCCGATTTGATTTTCTGGGATTACGTTGTTTTTTGTGCAAAAGGAGACAAGGGGCTTGTTTATAACTATCTTTAATACTTTGCTTATGTTGGGTAAGAGGTTTATAGGTCGCAGGTTTGACTTTGTCTTTGTTTACCGCGTCTTCTTTTTTGATTTTGCACTCGCCTGGTCAGTGTATTTTACGCATCGGTAATTAAAATTACAGGTTTGTGATGTATGACCTCAACGCTTTGGTGCTTTCGTACAAGAAAAACTGTTTTCATCGGAATAATCATCCAAAAGAATAATTCGAAAAGACACTCTTATAATATAAATGTGTATAATATCTGTACTATATGCCAATTCACCGCTAATCTACATCGACCTCATTAGCACCTGTTCTATAACTGACCATATACCAGATCAGTGTTTTTCTATTCTTCGGATGAATTTCTGTTTCTCACGAATATCTATAGAGAACTTCAATTCGAGTAGTATGACTTTTACTTGCCATAACACAAAATCGAATATCATGAGTTCAAATAGGCTTTATAATTGTTTAACGTAGTGATAGTTTATTTTCTGGTGGATAGTTTACTGGTAGAACGTCTACAGTGAGTCAGTACATTCCTTTCCGTTTGAGTCTGACTTGCTCGATTTCTTTATTTATATGTTTTTTCCAAGCAAATTTGTCTGGATGTAGGTGATCCGGGCAAAGACCCGACTGTCTAACTGTTTTGATTTGCGGTATGATGTGGTGGTTGAGTATGATAAAAGGTGTAGTAACTTTCCTTAATGCGAATATAGTAAGGCTGCATTTACCCGTATTTTCAGTTATTTTCTATTTATTTAGCCGCTCCCCGAGTATTTCGATGTGAGTTTGTAATCATCGTGAGTAGTTAATAAAGCTGAGTCATCATCGTGTATCTGTAGCGTAAAGAGTGAGCACTAGCACATTGTCCTGCGGAACGCTTGCATTGCTGCGAAAATTGATACAGGATTTTAAAGAACGTATATTGATGGATTATTCTGAGAAGTGAATGCGTACGCGTGATGTGTGACTGCAAAAATTAATCGACATATTGCAAATACTCTTTATATGAATTGTAATATGAATGGGAGAGTGACACGGCAACCATTTATCTAGTACGAGTGAACACCGATCTTATTTTCTTTTGTCCAATTAGTAACGGCCAGTTTCTAAGAGTCTAATCCGGAATATAACGTACCTTGCTCAGATAGAAATGAATTTGTTTCGTCGGTCAATCGCGGGGAGACGCGTTCGCGAAATATCACGTCAACGGGAGTCGTAAATTCCCGTTACGATTATAATAATCGAAATGATCAATCTCCTGATTTCCGTTAAGACAATAGGGGTGGTTGAGTTGATATAACGCTGATTATAACACGTTATAATATATATATTTCCAATAACTTTATACGCTAGATAGTTAGTAAGTAGACGAATGGTTGACTGTTCTCAGGTTGGAGAATCAATGTAGAGATGTGTAGACTTGATCTGTAGACCGAGATCGAGTCCTGGTAGATTTGACTGTCCAGTGGAAGCCGTTCGAGATTTTGGCTGATCAGATGTGAAGGAAACGGTACAGTTCGTTCTCGTGTTATTACGGAGGGAAGCTCGGTGTGGGTGTGACATGTGGGTGACAACGAGGAACGTCGCATGGACCATCTTACGCGACGTAACAGAATTAAATTAAATAATTATTACAAGAATTATTACATCTTTTAATTTATTGCTTATAACAAAAAAATCGCAGATAATTACCAAAAAAGAGTTTCGATAATTGCGTCGTCGTCATTTCCACCAATGGTGGAAGGTTCTTCTCGACGTACCACGAAGCTCGACGGTCGATTAGTGCAACATGATCCAATGCCAGATATCACTGAAACAATGTATGTAGCTATTAATTCTAAAGTGGAATTTGTTTTATTTTCGTCGTCTTTTTTAATTAAATTCTTACTAACGTATTTGTGAGATCTTTCTGATTAAAATGACACCACAGCCGATGAAATTTGAATTACGTTTACTTTACTCACGTTATCTTTTTCTGTATTTGACACATTTAAAATCTCAGTTTCGAGGAATAGAATCGTTTCTACCTCTGCATAATCGCAATGCTTGGGTCCCGATTCCAATATTTATAATCGAAATTAATATTGAAATCCAAATTATTTGATATTCTATTTGAATAAATTAAATTTTAATAGAAATAATAGTATAGTTAATGTGATTCATTATTTCAAGTTGTCATTTTTATCTTTATTTCAAATAGACTTTGTCCACACAAGCCTGTGGATTGACATACAACTACATAAATTGGGATACTATAAATTTAAGACGACTGGTTTTTTTCGTTTTAGCATCGCAGATAAAATCGTAAGTATAATGTGAAACGTCATCTAAACTTCAACTACAATCCAGAAATTAAACTAATCTTTATTCCCTGCAACTTTTACTCACTAAAAAGTTACAGTAATAATTCATTCACACGAATTATAAATAACTTTAAATTATAACTTAATTACATGATATAAATTGCTAATTTTTAAGATGATAGCGACACAAAGTCAAAAAAATGTTACTTGCATATGTATGTACAATTTGTATATAAATATAACATTAATGGATGATACAGCATAAAATGCCAATGTTATCGATTTAAAAAACGCGCGCGGGTCTGTCAGGCGGTCGGCATCTTGGTAGGGGGCCCTATTATTCATGGCAGGATCATCATTAGCCTGGTGTCGATATACGAACTGGTGGTGCCATCTGTACGTACAAGTATACGATACGTAGCCCTAGATGAGTATACTGAACGTGTCGTGCCATCTGGGGTCTATTACAAGTCATGACGGTTAGGTACTCGAGCACCGAGTGACACCTATGGAGATGGGCGCGTACTACGGTGTAGCGAGAGTCATATATGATAAGCTGCAGTGTTAAGAGTACTCATTCTCTTCGCTTTGCCTAACGCCCTTTTAGTTTAAGATTGGGAGAGTGGGTCCTTTCCAATTATAAGCGTTAATAGCATGGAATAAGCCGGATTGGGAGGAATTTACTAAGCGAAAGTTCCCGACAAAGTGGCGGTTTAAGAAGTATTGTTCTCGATACGCCATGTTGTTGTACTGGTCGGTATGTCTTCAGGCGCGGTGCTCGAGGACCATTCGCAACCTCGAGAAGAGGTCGCCACATTACGGACCGCTTGTTTGTTGACAGAAATAGAGTCTGCCCTAAGTAAGTTCTACCGCTGTTGAGCTGTTAGCTGTTAGCTGTTTGGAGATGTTTTTTGGGGATTTCCGAAATTTTCTCGCGGTTCTAATTTATTTTATATAGCGTCTTACAGTGACAGCTATCTACTTGCCAAGTAGCATTACGAGAAAAAACCTGCGAGCACGGGAAGTTACTTATTTATTGTGTCTCCGACGTGACACTTGCGACTCGGTTAGAGATATACATGTAGTGTAACCGACAGTTTTTTGCGAATATCTCGGAAACCGAGACCGAGCGGCGGTAAAATGCCAAGGAAGAAGTTGTTGAAAATGTTGATTTCTACGGCATATCGTGGAAATTCAAGCTGCCGGTAACTTTTTAAATAATTTATTATCTAAAATTGTATTCTCGTTCTTATTCATTATTCATAATTTTTTTCTTTAAAAAGAACATTTATTCGTGCGTTTCTTTTTCTAAATAATTATGTTCGATACGTTATTGTTTCAACCGTTCGCGGAGAGACGCGATCGTGAGATAGTGCGTCAACGAGAGTCGTAAGTTCCCCTTACGATTAAATAATCGACGCCACGAACTGATCGACCCCCTATTTCTATTATGATAATAGAGGTGGTTAGAATGAGTGCATAAGAGAACTACACTTGACTTTTTAACAAAAAAGAGAATCCCAGTCAACAATTAAACGATTAACAATTAACGACAAAGATGGCAATCAAGGGTTTGAAAACGTGTTTGCTTATTATGAGGCCTTTCGTACTTCGCAGCTCGAGATAAACTGACTCTTTTGTTCGAAACCACGGATTCTTTCCTTTGTCGCCCCTCGATGTCCCTACGCACACGCGTTTATTAGATATGCCGCGGCGGTCGTCGCATATGCGTTCTTCCGAGAATTCGGCGGAAGAAACGTAGGGATATCGATGGTACTGTCGCGACCGGCGCGCTTCAGAACCGATGGGCCGATGACAGAAATTAAGATGTGGGGGCACTTGGCGACGATGTATGTCGGCGATGCGAGGTGCCTAATGAATCCTCAATATCCCAACGGTCCTTTCGCCGGATATTCGAGAACGACTAACAAACGCATGGACAGTGGGGATATTGAGGGATGACAAAGAAAAGAAACAGACCAGTTCGAAAGTCAAATTGTAAGAGCTTCAGTCTTGAAAAGTCGCGCCTGGAGTTCAGAAGTAAAGTGTAGTTGGTGTAAACCAAGTGTTAAGAAATAAATTCTCTCTTTTTTGTTTCTTTATTTTTATCTTTTATTTTTCGTCTTCGATTTGTCTTTCCTTTTTATTATTTTACGTGACAATGGCGATGTCACTTGACGTACAGATACACAGTACGAGTAGAACGTATCTGACTGAATCCTCGATGCCAGTGGAGCTGCCCTTATATACTCCCCTCTGTACCTTCCTCGGGTCAATCTTTGTCTTTAAGGAGAGATATTTAATTACTCCGTACCTCTGTTAGGTACCTGTCCCTCCCGTGACCGTGGCTACGTCCCGCGACCCGTTATCTCGCTTCGAGCCCAATCCCATTGTCATAATTCTCGGACACCCATAATCGTAAACAACTATTTCTAAGTTTTATTATTTAAGTACGGCTATAATAAAACGTCTAGCCTAAAGTATCGGGGTCCTTCCCAACATTCGAAAAGAAAGCCCGATGTCCTTTTATCTCCGACATGTATATTTATATAAACTTCTTTTCGTGTTTGCCAAATCTGTCCCTGCTATATTCGTTACGAACAACAAAATATCCTGCAGAATTCTGGTATTATCTCCTCCATCTGAAGTATTGAGATACAAAAATTGCTTTTAAAGTATTGTCGTGGGGATACGTAAAAGTACCCTTCTTGTATATTGTTGACAGTGAGCAAAATATGTATAATACGGCTTTGTATATACTGTTTCCCAGGGTCATGGTTTGGTCATGTGAAGGTTAGAGAATTGTTACGCATAGAGTATCTTCTTGGATATAGCTATAAGCATTCTAGCGGTTTATGCCATGTATTATACTTACGTATGTGTGTAGCAGTTACACAATTTTCAGTGGCGATTGCAGATATAGACTCCATTATTTGCCAAATATCTGTAGCATTATTTATGCTTCAGAGGAGAACAATCATTAAATTAACTGTTTTCTTCTTTACACAATGTAAAACATTGTACAATTATTACATAGTTTGAATATATTCTGCATTTACATATTTTATCCACTTTGATGTATAATATCGATATAAAAATCACTAGCGTAATAGTGACATTTTTCAAGATGTAAAGTCGCTAATGTATTGTAGTAAAATTGAAATATTAGGTCGTCCGAAAAATTTGTTTCGTTTTATAAGGAAATTAATTTTTATAAGGAATTATTTTATCGAATTACGTACGATCCATTTTGTTTTATCGCGATAAAAATCACAACGTTTGAGACATTAGGTTTCATGTTTGTATAAAGATGCGTTATTGTAAAAGACGTGTCTGTAAAAGAAAGACACTTTTCGGGCAACCTTATATAATCGGCGCAGAGACATTTGCGCAGCGTACAGGATTCGCTTATAGTCCAGAAAAGAAGCCAATGAACAAGGAGTACGAATCTGCCTCTATTAGGGACGGTATTGTTCAACAGTCTTTCATACTCGATACGCGGTAGTGTGGACGTGCTACGGAATAGTTATCTATTTGAACGTGCAATTTTTGTGTTTAGCAAGTGTTTGAGTAATTGATAAGAAGTGCTAGTTGCTAGATAAAATATAAAATCTGGTTATTCGAAAGTTGACTTGCAATTTTCTATAAAAAGGATTTATTCAGGATAAATACTTTATACTTGTAAATTTTATGAATTAAAAAGTTTCTGTGAATTATTTTAATCTAATAACTTTGTTCTGTCTCTAGGATGGGTCATACGGCAACCAGGTAGACTTTTCCACACGTGGAAGCAAGTCGTAGAAACCAATACAGCTTTCTTATTTATTTTTCTTTTTTTTTATTTTTATTATATCTTTCGTCTCTAATTTACTACTTGCATTTATACATTTATATTAATCCAAGAGTGATGATATACATATGTATGTTTTAGTTTTAATTACACATACTGATTATAAAAGTTAGGTCGTTCTTCCTATTTTATTTTCTTCCGCTAAAAAATGTTTTCATCAAAGATAATGCTTATTCAGAACCAAAACTAAAATCGGTCATCGATAATGGTTACTAATAACAGAACTTAACGTATAATTATTTCTATAATTGAATATTATGTTCTTGTAAAATAATTATCTTTTTGTTACTATTAATTATTCTTCGAATCTCGTATTGTATTTATCTGATTGATAGCAATTTTTTATGAAATTTGTTTAAGAATCCTCCCCTGATGCACTTCGTGATACACAAAGAAGCTTATTCCAGTAACACAATTCTTCGTAAATTCTTTTCCATGCTGTTATGGTAAGTTTTTTCCCTACTTCTTTTTTATTATCTACTATTGCTGTATTATTCGCTATAATGTCTGCATTTTAATCGCAGAATGCATTGTTTCATTTAAGAAAAGTGATACCAGTGTATTCATTTGTTATCTTTTCTATTTATTATCCAAAAATTATGATTGAAGAAAAACAAATCTCAGTTCTCAGATTCTGTTGCAAGTTATTACAATTAGATATGGACATGATTTAAATAATATACCGAGTCTGATATCTACAAAATCCTCTAAAACAGTCAATTTTTATATGTATTTTATATGTAGATATTTTATTATATATAGAAATTTATTATACATAAAAATATAACCTCAATATTTAAGCAATGGCGAAACAATAAGCGGTAGAATATCTCACGTGATATCGATGTTATCAGAAAAAAAATTGTTTAGTTCGAAAAAAGACATCTCATACGGTGCAAATTACTTTTTCGTAGATCCAGTAGTAGGGTCTCATTTTAACTTCATTTTTGCAAGTGGAACCATATTTCTTTTTAATACATTCATCGATCCATCTTTGTATTGCTCATAAAAAAGTGAAAAAGAACTTTTATTTCACCAGATATCTTAACTTGAATTCGTCGTATGAAAGCCAGATAAAGACGCGAAATGGTACTCTTGTGTTTACGTTGTCCTTGTCTCTCCGTTTGTTTCAGCGTAAACACAATACCGCTTCGTGTCCTATGCTTATCTTTCATACCACAAATTAAACGTAAGATATAATCTACATTAACAGTTTCTCGACATAAATAGGTTAATACTTTTGTATATGATATGAAACGTTATGATATCGGTTATACCACTGTTGCTTACAAAGCACGAGTTTCGACTGATTGGTGGATAAAAAAAAAGAATAACAAGAAAGAACCGATTCGCAAGGACGAACCTTTCGTTTACCTCCGAATCTCTCGTCAAACAGGTCATATTGTAGGATGTCAGCATACTTTCCGCGGTGAACGTATGTATATATTGTTTATATATATATATTGTTTTGATATAGTTATTAACTATACTTATTGTTATGTATATTTGCATTGTAGTATAAGAATGTAGCCGAAAAATCCGCCTGTTTTAAACCTCTTCCCTTAATGCATGTAATTAGCTTCTTGTAGACATGAACGTACAAAAGATGTATGGATGCTAACATTATTTCGTTTAACGGAATCATCGAACAACACAAACAATTCTTTTTCACATTATTTTCCGAAATACGAAGCCGCAGTTCTGTTCTTAATGGGAACTACGACGGTTGACTGAAATGAAAGGAAATGAAAATTCAATTCATTACCTATAAAATATGTTGATTACTTTTCGACATAATTACCATTTGCATCAATCCATATTTGGCAACGCGTGACAAATTTCTTCATTTCGCCAACGAAGAATTCTGCTGGATACTTCTAGTAAACTTTTGATAAACAACTTCACTGCTTTCTTAACTTCATTTTCACACTTGAAATGTGTTGTATAAAATGAAACTAAATCGTCACCGCGATGCGTGTATTATCGTCTGCTTATACTTTAACTCAGTTCTGCACAATTCTTGCACTTTGCGCAGCAACTGACGGTTTGGGACGTCGTAGCGTGCGGACGTGTTGATCACGAGCTCCCGCGCGGTAGTACAAATTAAATATTAATACTTGGTTTGGTTAACTCGCGTGTCGAAAGGCGTGAGGAAATATGCGTAAGGATTTATTGGGGTCGTTGTAAGATGTGCGAGTGCGATAGTGCGTACAATTTTTGGTATTTAGTGTGTCGAACAGGCGTAGCCATTCTTGGGGACGAGAATATGACTCTCTATGAAGGAGAGAATGTAGCGTATATCCAGTGTATTATTGGTATGTACTATTATTATCTATAAATGCCGAAATGCGTGGTATGATAGTGAACATTGTAGGATTTCGTCTTGCTAGGAGATCTAGGTTATATGTAATTGCGTCTAATTCCGATTCCAGTCTCGCTTCTCTTGATTGTTGGATATTTTAATTTTAGATTTAAAGTTATAATTTTATAATTTTAAATTTGAATATTAATCGTTATTTTAATGTTGGTATATTTCAACTTTGAACATGTAGAGGCGGGGCTGCAGTGGAATTAAACTCAATAGGATTTGGAAATATTGCGTAGAAATGGTTTTACATTAGACAAAGGAATAACGATTAGGCGTAGATCAAGGTGGATCTAGGTCGAAAGGCAATGGAAGGTGTATGGAAATAAGCTTTGGTGTATGTTTACAATAAATTACTTATTTAATATTTATTATGAATATAGGCCATATATAGTGGCGATAGTTGGGTTACGCTATCGTAATTAATTTTATACTGGCTAATGGCCATACGAAGGAGAATCTTGATAGCTTCGAGTCGAGGTGGTGATCTGGACCTATAACACATAATTGAAATACTATTAATATCGTAAATAGATATCGGAATATCGTTAGTTTTTGGGTTTAATTCTTTAGATAGAGTTTATCGATTAATTTTGGGTGACGTTTTTAGTTCCATTAGTGTCTGTCATTTATGGGTGGTTTGGTAACTGTGAAAATGTCCGATTTTTGGACTGTAACATAAGAAAAGTTAAATATGGCTGAATGACTCATCGGCTTGTAAGAGTTTAGGGCTATAACAATGGCGAAGAATACGAAAGATATGAAACATAGGAATGACTGACATTCAATGTCATGGTCGATACTATCCGTCGTTCGGACGGTGTTTATTATAACTCATAACGTATAATTTAGAGTTAAAATGATTTTTATTGGTTTAAATGATAGAGTGTCAGCGTATAGGAGTTTAATTGGGACAGTTGTTAAGCATAGATTCTAATTTGAAGTCTTGAAGATTTTTAGTACACCGAGGATTTGTTTAGCTTGGGTCTGAGTTAAATGACTGGGTGACTGCGGTTGACCGGTGGCAAACTCGCGAGAATGCACTTTCACTTCACTACACCCTTTTGTGTGTGGGGGACCACTGTATGCACTTAGAAATTGTTAATGACTTGATTGGCAATGACTAGAAATCTGCGTGATTACGCGCGTGCAGTTAATACTCTTTGTTACTGATAAGAGGTAATTGAGTGATCGACGTTGGTTAATTATCGTAATTTGCGTGTTAATATACAGAATCACTACATTGAGCTATTCAATTGTTTCTATGAAGCCACGTGGCACTTACGAGAATTTGTAATCGTGGCGCTGTTCTTCGGTAGGAATGAGTTGCATGGAACTAATGATACTTTGCGAGAGTTATTTTATGTGTTTTACATGGTGCATGACTAGTTTGCGTTTTGGTATTAATTTTTTGAGGCACTAATTTGTTACGATGTGTACGTTGGATGATAGTCGGCGCCATGTTGATACTGATGCGGACGCTATCATGAAGTCATGCGCAAGCGTTTTGGCTTGCGTGTCGCGCATGGTATGTGGTTCGCATTGACGCGGCGTGGCGTCGCCACTTTACGGGCTGTGCAGCTGACGACTGTACAGTCTGATTAGCGATAGCTCCTTTTATAAATAAATAAAGTCGGGTCGACCAAAGTTCTTGTTAATTTCATCCTCACCGTCTGGGACTGTCGACTTCCGGTGCATGTGCAGCGTACCCTGGCCTCCGCGCAGGACACGAATCCCGAAACGCGAACCCCGATTGACGATAGCTTTCTAAGCCCTGCCATCTCTCCAGGATGGTTCCGGAACAGTTGGGACGCTGCTCACCATGTTTTTCGGTGGTTTTACCGCCATTTGTCAAACTTTAATATTTGTCATTTTGACCTTTTCAGCGTACAAGGGCTGTTTTGGTTCAACCTTAGCTGTTTTCTTAACCGCTATTTCAAGCCGCTTGCTGACTCGCAGCGACTTATTCGAAACGCTTAATATTGCTGTTTCCATGTTTTTCGCCTTTTTCGCATTTCGCCCGTACTTTGCTCTAGCCTACCGGCCAGATAGCTGCTGTGGAGCAGGATCACCTTCACAATGCCTCCTCTCATGCCTTGAAACACCGCATGATTGTTGCGGTTTGTTCTTTATTAATTTTCTTGCTTGGGTCGTGGCAGAACGCTAGAACCTTCTTTTCCATGTCCCGAGCTTGTACCCTTAAATTGATTACCGGCCGGGTTTTTTCTTTTGTTTCCTTTTCTTTGTCATCGACCCGCTCCGCTTTTTCATTTCTGGGATTTGTTTCTCCAGTGTTTTGGGTTTGACCCCTCAGGCTTTTGTGTCTCCAGAGGTTGCAGGAACATTCCCGCCTTCGTGGCGGGTGATATATGCCCCCGCGACGACATTTTGGATTACTTCGCCAGTATTTTGTAAGCACAGACACTCAGTTGGGTGGTGCGCCGCTTTTCGCACGCAGACACTACCGGTGGCACTTAGCTTTTACACACACTCTTTTATGATCGGCGACGTACTATTTTGGCCAGTAGCACTCAGTCGTGTCGGTGTGGTGCTTAGGGCTAGAAAGTTTAAAGTTAGTTCTATTGTGACACACTCGCGCACTAAGCGACGTATCGCTTTACGCGCACGCGACTAAGTCGCCAGATCCAGGACATGTATTGTGTCATTTTATTTTACGGGAACTTACCTCGCGTATATAACGCATACGTACCCCGGGCACCCCTGACAGGGACATAGGGGTCGGGATACGCTCAACCAGCGGGCAGGGTACCCAGTACCTTGCTACTTCGATTAGCTAAGCGTGCAGGCGCCTTCGCTCGTCACAGGTCGAACGGGGCGTTTTCTAAGCCCTCCCGTCTCCCGGGACGGTTCCGAAGCAGTTGGGACGCTGCTCACCCGCCGCGGGCCATTCGGGGATACCCCGGCCAACTGCGCCAGCATCTTGTACATCAACTACTGCCACCACGAGTCCATACCCAAAATTGGTCGAGCCGAGGGGTCGCTGCTCCCTCTGGGCTACTCTCGGCCGCCCGTAGTACCATCTTTAGTCGTTGGTGGGACTATCGTGTGGATGTACGGTCACGTCACTACCGGTCGGCGACCTGCTAACCGAACTCGGTGGACCCAGATTGGTCTCACGTAAGCGGGGCCTCAGGTAGCGGGGCGGTCGCTCCTGGGAAACTTATCCCGACGGTCCAACCTTTCGCATCAGGATCATAGGTGCACTACTTACCCATGACCACGTAGAAAGAGTGTACCCGCACTTAAGCGCCTTACACTCCCGGCGACCATCCCTGCCATGTACATGGGAACTTACGTAAGCGAAACGCTTGTTCCGACGGTCGCCCTGGCTGCGGGATCGTGGGTTTGCCAGCCCATACACTCGCAAAAAGCGAGTGCTCACTGCGGGAGCTGGATCCAGGACAGATTGTCGGGGACAGCGCAGACCGAATAACTGCAGTGACCAATCGACCTGAATAAAACATCGGAGCAAGCGATCCTTTCGCCGCCGCCATCAATGTGTTCAACGAGCGGATGATACATATGCAAGTGGAAATAAACGCGCTGAGCATCGACAAACATCGTCTACCACGACCACAATCACGCATGCGTACACGATACCACCTCTGTTCGCTCTACTAAGATCCGTCGCGGGAAGGCGGACTATGTTTCTACCACGCAACGTTCCGAAAACGCGCGAGGAATTGTAACTCCCCACGCACTTGGAAATCGGAAAACGGGATCTCCCGTCCGTAAACGTGGCAAACGACGACAGTTTAGTATCCCGCCGCATATTCGTAACGGACAGGTACTCGCGAATCTCTTATCTCATCGACAGCAGCGCCGATATTTGCGTTTACCCTCGCAACAAGGTACATGGACCCGTGAACAGAAGCGAGTCCGAGCTGTTGGCGGCCAACGGGACACGGATCACTACATACAGCACCGTCACGATTAATTTATACTTGTCCATACGTAGAGCCTTCAAGTGACAGTTTACAGTAGCTGACGTCAAAACGCCCATCATCGTCATGGATTCTTTGAGTTACTATGGGTTGCTCGTGGACCGGCGAAATAAAAGACCCATCGACAACCTAATTATCATCAAAGGGATAAACTGCTACGAAGAACGAACTTTCGGTGAGAGCCATTATCAGCGAATCAGCATACCACCAACTCTTAATAGAATTTCCAATGCTTATCAGTCCACCGGCTTTCGGAAGAGAGAAGACTCAACACGGTGTGGTACACCACATCGAAGCTACACCCGGCCCACCAGTCTACTACAAAGCCCGCCGCCTCGCACCTGATCGACTTAAACAGGTCAAGGCGGAGTTTGAACTTATGATCGACCAAGATGTGATGCGACCATCGAAAAGCCCGTGGGCATCAGCCCTGCACGTAGTGCCAAAGAAGGACGGGAACCCGCGACCATATGGCGATTACCGTGCGTTAAACGCTCGCACAATACCCGACAGGTGCACGCCGCCACACGTCGATGACTTCGCACACCACCTATACCGTAGCAACATCTTTTCAAAATAGATCTTGTTCGCGCATACCACCAAATTCCGATAACACCCGAAGACATAAAACAACCGCGATAACAACATCTTTCGGACTTTTTGAGGCAACAAACAAGATGTTTCCACTTCGGAACGCCGCCCAAACATGTCAGCGATTCGTCGACGAAATCACACGTGGTCTCGATTTCGTCTGCGCCTATCGATTGTTACGACCGTTCGCGGAGAGACGCGACCGCGAAGAAAGCGCGTCAGCGAGAGGCGTAAATTCTCGCTACGGTTCTGATAATCGACGCCACGAATCAGTCGTTCCCCTGTTTCGATTAAGATAACAGAGGTTGTTAAAATGATTGTAACGCTGAATTAACAGGGTTAATATAATCTTCTATTTCCAACAATATTTAAAATTATAAAGAACACGTCACAAATGACTTGTGACTAAGCGACTTGTACTTTATTCGTTTAAACCTCTCGATGAATTCCGATTGAGTCCTCAAATGATACTGATTGCCCTTCGATTCTTTCTTTTGTCTTCTCTTGGAGACGACCCCCACCACGCTAGGGTCACGCCACATTTCGAGCCTATGATGACATATTCCACCTTCTTTGTATGGATAAATAACAGGCGAATCGAAGTTTATAGAACTCGCTGCTTGACCGATTATGCGTTTGTCGCTACATTGCGTATATTTTGCCGCTCATGTCAGGCGATCGGTCGGCGATACTGTGGTACCCAGAGAGACGGTTAGGAACATGGCCAATAGTAAGCCTGAGGGCGTAACATCGATGATTCCCTCATAGCTTCGGAAGACGAAAATCAATGTCGCGAACATTTGCGAATCCAGTTCAATCGCCACAACGATTACGCTGTAGTGATAAATCCCACGAAATGCGAATACGGCGCGCACGAAATCACATTCCTCGGATACACGGTAAACTCTGACGGAATTAAGCGCTGGCCGAACGTGTCGAAGCGATTGTAAATATTTCGAAGCCCGCGAACGTGAAGCAGCTACCTAGGCACCTCGATTTTATAAACTTTTATCGACGTTTTATACCGGAGGCCGCAAAAATACTCCAGCCACTCAATGACCTGTTAAAAGGTGCAAGAAAGAGCAACGCGCTCAATGAGTGGTCGGAAGAATCGGAAAACAGCAATCGAAACTTGCCCTCGCGGACGCCACGATGCTGTCGCACCCGATACCACTGTGTCGTGCCCGCCAGCCTCACAGTAGACGCGTCCGACTACTCAATGGGTGCAGTACTGCAACAACGCGCAAACAACAAATGGCAACCTCTATGATTCGCCACGAAATCGATCTACGATCGCGAACTAAATCGTTTTCGACACGCCGTAGAAGACAGAAATTTCGCAATATAAACATATCACAAACCCCTTATTTACGAAACGATTACATAAACGATTCGAAACATCTGTCTTCCTATTGACTGAAAAATGCAGCATTCATGACATTTCAAATCTTGACATTATATTTTTCTGGAAAGTTTGCAGGATCATGGGATCAATATGAACGTAAAGATGGTAGTCTAATCAGCCCCATCCATAGAATCAGCTCAAAAACTCTTTTCGTTTTATTTTGGCTTGTCATAGTCAATCTAAACGAGTGCTACGAGTTTTCAATCCTTAGGTTTTGCGGCGCGTATAAGTTCGATTGTTCCGCGATATCCTCAAACAATTCATCACATACGAACAGTTTATAAGAATTCCCACCTTTGGACACGACTCTACATTCAAATCTTCAACCCTTCTTTTTTTCATTAGAGATGAGGGGAAAATGCAACTACGCATATCCAGGTACGCCAACGCGACCCTGGTTTATGTGAGGCTCGGCAAGACGATGACGCCTCTACCCATTAAAAGCCCCTCTTCTATCTCTCTTCTGTATCTGTACAAGAACCAACCCCGGAACTGCCTTTAGGCATTGCTTCAGAGTTAGCCCTAACTTGTGCCCCTCCTTCGCTACATCTTCAGTTTCTGTCTCGCCTTCATAATTCTTCTGCACAGTGGCTGGAACTTATCCAGTTGTCCTCATTCTTAATTACCTCCTTAATAGTATTTTCCATCGTCAATGTCGCGCCAACATAGCTCTCCAGTTCGGTCCTATCGAGGATCCCACCTAGGGCAGTGAGACAACTTATGGTCCGCGTCATCTACTTCCGCGTCGCAATCCTAGCATCTGAAGTGAACCTCTTCGCTGATCGTTCTACGGTAAACGTTGAATATCCCGCGTCCAGTCAACAGTCCAATGATCAATATGTCTTTTATGCTTCTTAAACGTACAAGCGTCACTTATTCTGTCTTACACTGTCGTCTATGCGTCCTTCCACTGCCCTCATCCTTTCCACAAAATTTTCAGCAATTCCTGCTCTAAACCGGGTCTCATAATGTTCTCGTGTATACATCTTCTTTAGTTCGAAGATCTCGGCTCGAAGCTTCGCTTTGTAATAAATTGGCATTGTGCCTGTCAATACGCACAGCGCTGCATGCGACACAGTTCTATAGGTCGTAGATGCCGTAAGGGCCGTAGGGCCCTTCGTGCCCTCTTTAAGATGTTTCTGTTCCTCTTAGTCCACAGCGCCTTGGCTCATACCTTTTTATGGCCGTCTTCAGCTTCCCTGCAACCTCGTCCGCCGATATCTTATTGTTTATTTCTATTGACACGTTGACGCCGGCGTGACCCATCCGCGGGTCACACGTGTCTGTCCTGAGAGATGGCGATGGGCCACACGTGTATTTCACAAAGTAGGTTTATATTGTTTTATCTCAACATTATAAGCCGACATACAATAGTAAAAACATGACAATTCAATATTATAAACTTAACATAATTATTTTCTTTTTTCATGTAATTTTTCAAAACATTGTGGACAGAGTACCGGCTGGCCCTTACAACGCTCACAATATGTTCTTACTTTTTTGGTTCTTTACGCGGCACACCCTCTACCTTTTATTCTAGAAATACGTTTATAATATTCTTTACACTCGTTTCGCTCGCGGGCCTTTGGTACAACTGCAGAAAATGTGAATGTTTTTTGGGCAGTGCTACATTTTCACTTGGCATTTCTTCTCTGTTGGGATTCGCTATATTTAAAAGGGAATAAATAATTTCTTCGCGAAAATTTAAAATTGTAATACTTTTATTACACCATTTTCTATGTACATACCACGCATTTGTGAGGCAAGTCCCGCATATTAATTCTATTACAATTTTTTTATACCATTTTATGGCTCTGCGCAAACTCCTACAATAGGATGATATTTGATCGGATAAATCGACCCCCTTTTTAGCATCATTATAAAAAAAAACAATGTATGGCTTTAATTTACAATTTTTCCCCTGAACAATTTCACACTTGTGATCTTTTGATGTAGCCAGCATACATGCTGGCCTTTTGTCAGTCCATTTTATAAATTTAACGTGATCTAACACTATTTTCGTCGTGCATGTTCCTTCACGCGCCGTTGTTCTCCGACGAACATGCACGACTATTCTTTTTTCCTGTACGTACTATAACAACGTAGTATAATTAAGACAAGTAAATAGTTAATTAGCAACCCTCGTCACCACGGATTCAACGCTCTCTCACGCGGACCACACTCTCCCGACAACACTAACGACACTATCTACCTGACTTTTCGATTCACACTCTCTGGTTTCTCGTTTGCATTTCCCATTCTTTTTTTTTCTTTTTTTTTTTTTTGACACACTTTTGTTACTTACGTTATAAACTGACACTACATTTGATACAGAATTCAAGGAGAAATGAGAACATACTTAATATTTATATAAATTTTATATTTTATTCTATGCATGTCACGCAAAGCATACGGAAAATCGCTGTAATAAGTTGTGAAAGTTATAGAAGAAAATCTAAAGTTATAGAAGGTATCTTATTACATCTTTTATTAATTACTGTTGAGGTATTATGCAAGCAAGCTAATAGAGTACAAGTCTACCAAGAATTTCATTCTTTTATTTCTTACTAAATTTTGGAAGTAAGTAAGTCTCCTTTCAAGGGAAAATTTGAAGTAATAATGAAATTGACAGAATTCTGCTATTACAGTAAACGCTTAATTACACCGTCATAGAAGTTACAAAATTTGTTAGTAGAAATGGAAAGATAGAAACATAATTGCTTAGAAGTGCTACAAAATATAAAACAAGAAAGTGCAAAGAACAATCGCATTGGCAAAAAAGGATTTGCTAAAATAATAGATCTTGCGATACACATTTGCAACATGCAACGTTCTCAACACTGCGACGTTCGATATCACTCACATCTTAACGTAAAGAAAAACGTATAGAATTCATAAAAATACGCGTACGGTATACAATGTAGAAGAGTTGTATAGAAAAGTTGTATTTAGGGATGAAAAAGAATCCGACTCCGACGCAATCAGTCTAGTTGAACGGAATTGTAGAATATCCAGGAAATTCCTAGCCAACAGCGTATCATCTACTATATTGTAATTTGTCATATATCAACATATGTTGCAGATAGCTGTAACAAGTCCAAAGATATAGATATAGGTCATCATATCGCGTAAAACTCTATGCAGATTGGACAATGACACAGCAACGTTTTGAACTTGTGATATCTATTTATGTGATGTGGAATTTGAATAATTTGGCAGACTCGTAAATAATTATTAGCAAAAAATAAAAGAAAAAAATTTGCGTTTTGAAGTTTGACATAATAACGGGAAAAAGATGAATAACGTAATTCGCTTGAAACGTGCAAAATTATATACAGATACATATATAAAAAGAAGAAAACTATAACGATTGCAATCTTCCGTTCGTGCACTCAAATCGCATGATCGCGTAAATAGTATGCAGTTTTGTAACAACGTTACTCAAGGAAATGGACCAAATTATTTTCCTCAGATATGCAATGCAACACATTAATTTTCTAATCATGAAGACGAGATTTTCGTTATTTCACAAACGAATACATTTGTATACTTCGAATGTAGAATCATGCTTCATCTGTAAGGAAACTATATCCAGAATTTTAAAATGTTTCTCTTAATACAAGGATTGTGCAATGTAATATAGCAACGATAATATAAAATAATATCAAGTTTCAATTTGGATAAACGAACAAGCGAAACATTTGCTTATATAATATTTGCAAACAAAACTATACGCAGTGAGATCGCAATCCGTGGGAAAGGTTGTAAGATGCAAAAGCTTCTTGAAGAAAATTAATGAACTCCTCAAAAACATTTGAAAATCGAAAACCTTATCAAATATCTACTTTTCGATAAATATGCGCCATTTACTACAAACGTATTTGCATTTTCTTCTACAGAAAAATGCAATTCGCGTAATTTCACCTTCAGTTGCTAAACAGGAGCACAAAGTTTCACTGCTTTGGCTGCAGGCAACGCACTCCGTAATTTTCTCTTTTATGTCGTTGCAGTCTTCCTTATACGAGTTAAAATACTCCTCGTACCATTGAAAACTGACTATAGTCACGGTGTAGGTGACAACACGTATTGTCAACAATTACGTTTCTCATCAAAGCACAGGTGTCGAGCCCACCCGAAATTTCCAAACCAACGTCACTGCACTCAAGACTGTCAATAGATGATATGCAAAGAAAAACCTAAAGACACCTGAAGTCAAAGAGGTTTCAAGTGAAAACATATTTAGTGCTTGCACACGAGACTAAAATCAGCCATCTCTGTATGAAAATTGCAACTGCTTGTGAATGCATTTTCGACTTGGATTTGAAAATCCTTTAAGATGTTCTTGTTGGCATTTGGGTCTATTGGAACAACCATCTCATATGGTCTGCCCTAAAATGTATAAAGTTCTGGAGTTCTGGATAACCTATTCCTGAAATGGGACTCCTGCCAAATTGTTAACTCAGGTCGTTTTGTGAAGTTACGTAATCGTATGTCGCACTGTAGTAAATTCGGATATCAAAAATTTGATCCATTTGTACGTCTGCTGAACTCGATGTATGTTTTTATTATCATCATATGATATTAGTCCATATCATGAAGCATATATCATGATGCTGTAATAGGAATACTATCGACATGATGATGTTTAAAGAAAACTAAATCAGAATCGTTGCCTCTCAAATCTCTTCAAATGAGCGAGTGGCGAATGACGATGCGTATTGACAAGGTTGCTCGATGAAGATCAATTACGTACTGTGTCCGCGGATTCCAAGAAATAAGCTCCTAAGCAGGTGGAAAAAGAAGAGGAAACGGATAGAACACAAAGAGCTAATTAATGTAAGGAAGGAAAGCTAAAACTCCAAATAAGGAACAAAAAGGAACAAGCTGCTTATGACGCTATCGTTCCTGGTCTTCTGTGTTCCGTCACAATTGTCTATATCGCTCTTGCGATATATTATAGCAGATTGAAGTATATTTGAGCATATCGTATTAGATTTTGATGCGTACTACCTCTTCGATCGCTTGTTTCCATCATTAAGGCAGAAGAATAAACTGAAGATGCTTACTGTGATCTCAGCTTAAGAAAGGAGACACTTCTTTGGTGTATATTCGAAACGGGAACATGTACCAAACTGGATAATGACCTTCATTGTTAGATTGAAATTTAGATTTAAAAATTTGTATTTCAAAATGTGGTAAGTAGAGGATAAAACAAAGTGCAATTTTCGGAAGAATATGTTAATTTTACCAGCGAATAGAATTGTTAGTAATACTGAAAATTACTTTTATTTTTACCGAAATTACTAAAATTGATGAGTTACTAAGATCAGTGAAATTATTATTTTTCTAACAATATTCAAGCCTTGAGCTTTTTTTCCTGGGAAAATCATCATAGACAGTGTCGGGATAGTGTCGGACTTACCGACTAAAACCCCATGATGGCCCACTTGACGCCTAACAGAGGTGTACTGGGACCTCTTTGGAAATTCAAGCCTCGAACTACTCCGCATATTCATCGGATCTGAGTATTGGATACAGAAAATATATCAAAAATATGGTCGCAGAAGGAAGTCAATTTCAAAGAGTAAATTAACTTGAGACAATTAAATTATAAAGTTCTGGGAGAATAACATAATTTTGCATAAAAATAATACAAAAGTGAGTACGTCGAAACATTTTACAAGAGAAATAAAGCATGAAATGTTATAAAAAGTGAATCGTTTATTCGTTTTACAACATATTTTACATAACATGCTCTATCAGTTTGTTACCTCAAATTTGTCTGTTATTTAAATTTTCTTACATAATTTTCACAATATATTCATCAAGTAATGTTGAATATATAGTACAATGCTATGGGCCTACTGCGAGAAACACATCTTAAAAACAGCAACACTAGTAAAGAAGAAGTGTTGAAGCCTAGATCCAAATATGATACGGTGCTGAAAAACTAAAATTAATATATTATAACAAGTAAAATGTACCTTCATAATCTATGTTCTACTAGCGATTTTCCACATGTTCGTCGAGATATGCAATTCAGAGGACGCTTAAATTTGTTTTTTTATTTATGTTGAGTCACAAATCAGAATATCGAGTATGTTATTTTCCCGCGGATTGTAAAATCATAAATTGTAAAAGTGTCACGGCTCATTTTATTATCGTAACATGTGTTAAAAATTTGTCAATGTATATCGCGACCTGGGGATTACGGTCGTGAATATGCAACGATCGAATGCCCCCGCGAGAAGGGCCAGGACGTTATATTTATTCTTATCGTGGGTTCCATAATAAAATATCGGGTTTCTCAGTCGTAGAAAGTGCTCGAGCGTTGTGGATTATAGCCTCTGCCTCTACGATTCCTTCTTGCTTTTGGCATTTCATCTACATTGTAATAACAGTTTTGCGGGTTAAAGTAATTTGACGTAACAGTAAGTGAATAATTCTCCATACATCTCCGGGTGATAGGCATGAAGCTCTCCATCCCGAGGACCGTAGAATTCCTTTCCTCGTTCATGTTCATAAAAAACGACGCCCATTCTGCATATAATAGGGAAAATTTTCATTATTAACATTTTGCTTGTTGTCTTTGGGCCTCCCGTTTGTCGGCTCGTCACTATCTATTGCGACTGCGCGTTAATTTTAATTTATTTATATGCTCTGATCGTAGCATTCCCTTCACTTCGATTTTAACGTTATGGTACTTGAAAATATTCGGAACTTTATGAGGTGCTGTATATTCGTTTGACATTTCCCTATACTGAATTCTTTCATTAAATGTAACAAATCTATCATTTTGAAATTTTCTTTATTGATCCGTCTGTCGTAATATTCCTTAGATTTTATTTTCGATTTTATCAGTGAGGCGGTAGGGCGTGTAGGGTGCCGAGCAAATACTCCGCGAATTGATTTAACAATGAGTTTGTTAATTATACGAGGAAGACCTGACAGTTTTACCAGCGCGCGTTACCTTTTCTTTTTACGCGAGGAGGGGAAAATGCATTACGCATACCCAGTGACCCGCGTCACCGGGTTATATGGGACTCTGCCAGATGACATTTCCATACCCACTAAAATCATCTTCTCCTTTCCGAATACGCAGCGGTACTCGAGGTTCCAACCCGGCATAACCATTCGACAATACTTCGGGTTGGCCTCTACGCAACGTACCTCCATGAGGCTCCATGCCACCTTCACCTGCCTCTTCCTCCACGCACTCTTCTATTCAGCGCCTCTCTCGCTTCATCACTCTGGTACAGAATGAGGTAAAGCTACGCCATATTCGATCCTCCGCTGCCACCCTTACCACTATGTCATTGCCCAGCTAAAGTTCCTACCCCCACTTCGGTCTCAAGCACGGATCTCTCCACTATCCATCTAAGGCACCTGAACAACACGTGTTCAGCGTCATCCTGAACGTCCCCACAATCCCAGCAACTGGTATGAGACTCCTTGCCGATCCTGTGCTAGTAATAGTTAAAGATACCATGACCGGTAAGGATCTGCATCACATAGTAATTGATCCTCCTCCGCTTCTTAAAGAAGATCAAGAAATCCCCAATCAATCTTCTGGTCCAGTTCCAAGGATCGTGGAACGTCCATTCGAGCCTCCACTTGTACTCGGCCTCTAACTTCAAGTTCTTCAACTGCTCTACCAGCTCCTGGACCTCCACAGACAGATTGTCGTTAAAGCGCCTCTTCGCTCCGTATTCCTTCCGCCGAAGCCTAGTCTTGATATGTATGGGCATACTGCCCGTAACCACGCACAGATCTCCGTGCGACACCGTCCTGCACGCCGTTGACGTACGAACCAGCACCGCCCGTTGCGCACTCACCAAGATCTTTCTGTTCTTCTCCATACCGAGGTCAGATGCCCATATCGGCGCTGCATACAGGACCACCAATCCCCAAACACCGTAATACAGTTTCCTCACGGCGTCGGCGGGTCCGTTGACGTTAGGCAGCAAGCTCAGCAAGCTCAGCATGGCCCCCACGAATCTCTTCGTCTTGTCGCATGCTTGCTCCAGGTGGGGGGAATACCTCCTGGTGTTGTCTAACAGCAGCCCCAAATATCTAACTGTGTTAACGTGCCTGTAACGTGCCTCGCATTTATCCCCTCGTGCTTGCAGCACATTGTACACCTTGCCTCGTTGGTACACTCCCTCATCACGTGGTCGTTGCTGTCGCATTTCCTACATAGCTCCCTACCGGGGCACACTACCGTGCACCTCGCAGCCGTGTGCTCCAACATATGGCACTATCACGCTAGCTGGTAGCACCAGCACCGCTATCTGCGCCCCCCAGGGAGCCATCCTCAGCTCTGGCTCCTCGACACTCTGGCTCCCCTTTATCCGCCACTCTCGTCTCATATCTTTCACCAGCGCGCGTTACCTGAGTTGTACTCGTATCGCTCTTCGCGTGCTCACCGTCGACTCCACTTCACTTGACGGTTTAATGCACGTGAATCCGGCTCAAAGCATCAAAATGTTCGACCGTTATTTCGCTTAAGAGTGGTTCACTGATTATAACACTGGGTTAACAGCGTAAGTATACACTTTACTTCCAACAACTTTGCAGACTTGAGTATTTGCGCGTGGTACGTATCGATGTGTTCTCAACGATACTTCAGTACCAAGTCAAGATATTGACCGATCAAAGAACGAAATATGAGAGAAGTTCGGTGATGGTGATGTCACGGAGGAAAACCAGTGATGGATGTGTCTAAAGCATGGGACAAGCTGATTCGTTGATGACAATTTTTGGTTCGCAAAGTGAGGGTAACGGTCATCGCTGCTAATTGGTTGAGAAAAAGGCGGGTAAGGATGGGTACTGGCCACCACTAATTAAAGGCTTTTCCCTATTTCTCCGAAATGATCAACAACCTTAAAGAACGCTTCGATTTAAAAGGTACTTGTGTGGTGTTAAAGGCCATAAAATTTATGATGGTTCCTTGGGATTATTGAGGGTCCGAAATAATGATATTTAGACGTCTGGAGGCTAATTTTGCCCGAGGGATCGAATCTGCTTTACGTAGAAGATCACAGGACGTAATACATTTCACTATTAACACGCTTTTAATTATTATTATTATTATTATTTACATTAATTATATATTTATATTATTATTTTTTATATTATTATATATTATTATTTATATTATTATTTTTTATTATATTACATATAATGTTGAAATATTACCTACAAGGGATACGTTACGGTGTATAATCATCATTAGTGAATGAATCATTAGTGAGGTCACCGGTGACCCCCATGACGCTGTAGTGGAATTTTGCTCAATTCACTTGTTTTTGCGATTATCAATTATCTCATATTGTTTCTTTGTGTTGCTAAATAATTGTTCTATGTCATTACGTCCCAGGCCCTACCATAAATCATAATCCATCCTTAAGATAATACTTATTCAGATCCGCACTAATCCTAAAGGACCGTTACAAGATTTAGCATTTATTACTTTATTGTCAAGGCCTTTAATTGTCATCAAACATCTTTCAAGTCGAAAGGTTCCTTAGGGTTATTGTTCACTGAGGTAAAAGCGGGTTTTCCCATGTTCGTGGCGCACATAATAGATCTATATTTCATGTATAAATAAAACTATTTTTATATGTTTTATACTGCATTAATTTCGTCACACTATTGTAGTAATAATACAAAATTTATAAATATTGACATTTGTTCAAAGTATGCTATACATCTTTTTAAATGCCAAGGGACGAATAATGCGAAGAAGGTAACTTTAATTAAAACTTTTAATAATTCGAATTTAATTAGAATTAAAATATCATGTAATTTTTATATATATTTTATGTTATATGCATGTAAGTTAATTAAAATCAGGAAGATCGTCAGATATTTGAAAGACAGACATTACGAGGAACATGTTATCGAAAATTAAAAGCTGTGTAATATATTTTCAACGAAAGATACCCCGAAGCTTGTTCCTCGCGTATTTTTTCGAATGAAGCGAATTCTTTCGTAAGGACTGCGTACGGTTGAGAGGGTCAGTGTATGCAATTCTGGACGAACAGAGAGTGTTCGAGGCAGATTTATGGGGAAACTTTTCTTCTCGAGCACTTTGCGGAAACCACCTTGATTCTTTTAACCGTAGAAATCCGTCACATGGAAAGGTTTCATTATCGACCACGATGTTCGAGCAGACCGCTACTCAAATTGTTTCACGCATGGTCCTCGTGTAAAGAATAAGGAAGAACGAAATTTTCGGGCAGTTTGTCCGAGAAAATGTTCGGTGACGAAAAACATTTTGAACTGAAACAAAGGATTCATGGATTATACGATTCATAAAAACAAAGACTTGAAATTTGTTTCATACTAAAATTCAGAGGATGAACGTTAAGGTATTAAAATCGTGGCTGTCTGAAATTTTGTAAAGAGATTGCATAAAACTGTGAGAACCAAATTTGAAGTGTCACTTGGTTAAAGTTCGTTCGCCTATCATTAGCTATTTTAATGTTTCATGCAATTTACTTCCATGTGTCAGAGAAAACAAGTATATTAATATTGATATTCAATTTTTCTCGTTTCCCTTTATACAGGGTGCCGAGGTCCAAGAAAGAGAAAGTTTTCTTCCGGGGTAGGGAAACGGTTTTCTTTGTCGAATGCCTCGCGTCAGAGTTCATTCTTTTACAACTTCCTGGCCAGGGTTTTCGTTTCGCAGGCTATGTGGTCAATACATGCGCTTAAATCCTGGGACGTTCTTTATGGCCTTAAGTCGCTACATTACATTTTCCTTCGCTGCGAATTGCGTCGTATTGATCTTGTCAAATAGATCCCTTAAAAATCTACATAGGTCGGTTCCATATTTTCTTCGATTACTACTTTACCGGACGGTTCTCTGGCCTGGCCAGACGTTCGAAAATTAATTCATTAGGAGAGAACTTTCTTCTTTCGTGTACAGAAGTGTTATAGGAAATCATGGTTAATTCCTACCATTCATTCCAATACCTTGCTTTAGCTGCATATAATTTGAGATATCCGACTGAGGCGAATAGGTCGGTGATGATAGGTACTGCTGGCGTATAAGATTTTTTTCTTAATCCGGGTTACCTTCTTCTCAGTTAGAAATTGTGGAAAAAAGTCGAACTATGAGCGCCGGGATTCGAACCTGATCTGGAACGTTCGTAACCAACTGCGCTAACCACAGCTCTACCGTCTTCCGGTAGAAACCGTTGAAAAGTTTGCTGTCGAGTGCCGCTACGGTAGGAATTCCAATAGAGCACTTGATCGATAGACCCTGTGTGCTCAGGATATATTTGTTTCCTTTTTGTGTTCTCGATAATATAATCTAGACGTCCAGTGATAACTTTCTTCCCTTTGCCATCTTTCAATATTCCCAGTACACACGTGTTCGCAGCCGTCTACTATTGTGATTATACAAGTCTTCTTCCGATTATTTGATGGAAGGAGCAAAGGGATATCGATGGGCCATCAGGCCTATTGAAGTTTCCCGACACTTTCGGCCTATCGGCACCTACGCTTTATCGCGACACGCTATGTGTTCCGACGGTGCTATACTATGTACCGAAGAAACCGTTGGAGAGAGAATTGTTCTTCGAGGCCTAGTGAAGCTACAGATCTTTGAAAAAGCGTACACGCTCGGAAGATAAACGAAGGTAAGCTCATACATTTTTATTATAAATTAAAATTTTTTAGCCTCGTAACTTAACAGGTTGATCGTGGGAAAATTAACGGATCCACTCAAAATGTGCGTTACTTATCACAGAGTCTCGATATTCTACGGCAATTAATATTACATACGATCTAAGAAGAACGAACTTCCCGCACTTTTTACTTATTTTTAACCTAATAATTGGGCTCATTGTAACATAATGGAGCATGTATATCTATATGTATGTATACAAGCATGTATATAAAATATACAAGATAGATATATAAGATAAATGTGCATATGCCTCATCCATTCTTGTAACAGGAAAGTCCTTGATATATTAAGGTAAGCACATACATAATTGTTTGTGTAAAAAGTCGAAAATACGCTATCGTTGTCTTACGACTTTTCATGGAAAGGGTTCTTGTTTCGCGTTAATCCTGAATTTTCCAGAATCCAAGTCAAGTGAACAATCTTCAACTAAGGAAATTGTGCGATGTCAACGTAACGTAACGCAACGTAATGAGCAGGGGCAGCAGGGACAGTCATGTCGCGAGTCAACAGAAGTCGCCATGACTCGCGAATAGCGCGAGCCACAACTCTAGGCGAATGGAACTAAAAGCTGGAAACTTAAAGGAGAGGAACATCGGGGAAATCCGCAATGGGATACGTTTGTCGAAGTACATTCATTATCGCACTACGTGTTGGTCGAATACCTCAAATAATATACGGAGAATGCTAGGAATTGGGAAGAGTGGTTCGAGTTAGCCATGTTTTCCTACAACACTTCTGTACACGAAGGAACGACGTTCTCTGCTCATGAGATATTTTGCAGATATCTAGCCAGATAACCAGTATACAGTTCACCTGACAAAGTACTCGATATTCTCAACAACTATAATGTTAAAATAGAAGTAAAGGGAATGTCACGGAAGTATACATAAATAAATAAAAATTAGCGCACAGTCGCAATAGACAGTGACGCACACAGTGACGTGGGGGCAGGTTTAAATTAATCGTGACGATGTCATATGTTGTGATCCGTGTCCCGTTGACCGCGAACAGCTCGTACTCGCTGTTGTTCGCGGGTCCGTGTACCTTGTCGCGCGGGTATACGGAAATATCGGCGCCGGTGTCGACAAGATAGGAGATTCGTGAATTTCTGTCCGTTGCGAATATGCGGCGTGAAACTAACCGTCGTCGTTTACCGCGTTTACGGACCCGTGATCCCGTTTTCCGATTTCCAAGTGCGTGGGGAGTTACAATTCCTCGCGCGTTCTCGGAACGTCGCGCGGTAGAAACATAGTTCGTCTTGCCGCGACTGACCTCGGGAGTGCGAATGGCGGCGGTATCGCATACGCAAGCGTGATTTTGATCGTGGTCGACGATGTTTGTCGATGCTCAGCGCGTTTATTTGCGCTTGCATATGAGTCATCCGTTCGCTGAACGCATTGGTGGCGGCGGCCAAAGGATCGCTCGCTCCGATGTTTTGTTCAGGTCGATTGGTCACTGCAATTGTTCGATCTGAGTTGATCGCGACAATCTGTCCTGGATCCGGGGACTTGGTCGCGTGCGCGTAAAGCAATAGGCCGCTGGACTTAGTGCTCGCACGCGTAAAGCGATACGCCGCTTAGTGCGCGAGTGTGTCACGATAGAACTAACTTTAAACTTTCTAGACCTAAACACCGCACTGACACGACCGAGTGCTACTGGCCAAAACAGTACGTCGCCGATCATAAAAGAGTGTGTGTAAAAGCTAAATGCCACCGGTAGTGTCTGCGTGCGAAAAACGGCGCACCACCCAACTGAGTGTCTGTGTTTACGAAATACTGGCCAAGTAATCCAAAATGTCGTCGCGGGGACAGACATCACCCGCCACGAAGGCGAGGATTTTCCTGCAACCTCTGGAGACACAAAAGCCCGAGGGGTCAACCCCCAAACATCGGAGAAGCAAAGCCCAGAAATGAAAAAGCGAAGCGGGTCGATGACAAAGAAAAGGAAACAAAAGAAGAAACCCGGCCGGTAATCAATTTAAGGGTACAAGCTCGGGACATGGAAAAGAAGGTTCTGGCGTTCTGCCACGACCCAAGCAAGAAAATTAATAAAGAACAAACCGCAACAATCATGCGGTGTTTCAAGACCAGGAGAGGAGGCATTGTGAAGGTGCTCCAGCTCCATAACAGCTATCTGGCCGGTAGGCTAGAGCAAAGTACGGGCGAAGTGAAAAACATGCAAAACAGCAATATTAAGCGTTTCGAAAAGTCGCTGCGAGTCAGCAAGCGGCTTGAAATAGCGGTTAAGAAAACAGCGAAGGCTGAACCAAAACAACCCTTGTACGCTGAAAAGGACAAAATGGCAAATAGTAAGGTTGGGCAAATGGCGTTAAAACCACCGAAAAACGTGGTTATAATCCGCCCCGAAGGAATGGTTGGCGAAACGGAAACCAGCGAGAAAGCGCGTGATGCGGTTTTACGTTGGTAAATCCCCGTAAAAGGGGAATAAATGTTACCGCAATTAGAAAAATTAGTGGTAATATTCTAGTATATTAATAAATAATATTCTAGTAATATTTTAATGTAAACGCCGAAGCCAGAAGGCCTGAAAGCGTTCACCGGGTACGCGAAATTAAAGCCAGCACGCCACACAGAAGGTTGCCCCGGATGATTATGTATAACGTTCCCGGAAAAGGACATATTGGCCTGCATGAAGAAGCAAAATCAGGACAGGCTTAAAGAAGAGGGGGCCAACTGGGTAATGGAAGTACCCCCTCTCCCTCAGGTAAGGGGGAAACTTTTCATAGGAAGGATCTACGTATCTCGAAATGCATGCAGAGTCCGAGACTATACAGCAGCTAGCCGCTGCTAGAAATATTGCCTCGTTAATTACGAAATCTGCTCGCACTGCGCAGAAACTGGGGATAGCACGAGAGCGTGCACAAACGGGAAAGAATGTCAGCTGCGTAAACTGCAAGAAAGCAGAGAAAAAGGGCGATCACGCGACCTCCAGCGTGAACTGCCCTATGTATAAAAAGGCGCTAGAAACAACAGTTGCCAGAACGCGCTGTGAATAAGAAGACCAACGAAAATGGAAGAGGACATGGAGGAAAAAGGAGAATAAGGATTTTGCAGTACAGCATGCAGCGATCTAAAATTGTTCCCCACGAAATCAGGACGCAGATGGGAGTTGATGGCGACGAGATCTTGCTAATGCAAGAGCCATACAGCATCGATGGAAAAATACCTGGACTCGGAACGGGAGTCGCGATCGCCTGTCGAGGCTCGACATACGACCCGCCTATGGCGGCAGTAGGAGCGAAAGGAAGAAATATAACTCCATTCGTAGTCGCCGAACTGTGCACAGCGCACTGCGTATGTGTTCAGATAAGCGACGGGGAAACGGAAATTTGCGTGATAAGCCAGTACTTCCGCCGACCGAGAATACCGAAGTCGGCATCGAACAACTCGATAAAGTACTGAGGAGTCTCAGAGGCAAGGAAATCATCGTAGGCACAGACTCGAAAGGTAAATCGCCGTTGTGCTGTAGCAGGACCATTGACGACAGAGGAGAAGCTCTGGAGGCCGTTATTGCACAGTACGGTCTCCACGTCCTTAACCAGTGCAGGCTCACACATTCGAGACAAGTCGAGATCGATCGAGTATTGATGTGACTGTGGCGAGTCCGGCGGTAATACCGCTCGTGAAAGAATGAAGAGTTCGCGAGAACGGAACCTCCAGTGACCACAGGATACTGGAGACGCGTCTGGATTTCGAGGAAGGAAGTACCCCGCCGCAGCTGCACGAAGGAAGCTGTAATACGCGGATTGCCAACTGTGAGGTGTTCCAAAGAGTTGTCATGGAGAAGAAAGAGGCACTCCGAGAGACAACCTTCCAGCAGTTTAGCAAGAATACACATGGGAGATATATCAGAAGCCAGTATCCTAATTACCTCAGAGGAAACAACTCACACGGCTAAAGACCAATCAGTCCTCCTCCAATACCTCAGATGCCACCTCAATTATCCGAAGACAGAACTTCCACTCAACGTTTTACACAACCAGAGCTTAAAGCTAAAGACATACTAAAACACATCCCACAAGTTAACGGCGAAGACGATATAGGAGTAGGAGAATTCATTGAAGAAGTGGAAGAAATTAGGGCAATGTGTAACGAACAACATTTATTATTGAAAATGGTCGAGATCGAGAAAATTTCAGGAAAAACAGCTATGGCAATACGTAACGTACATATTTCGGAACACGCACATAAAGTATCAAGCATTACGATAGAACGTAGCAACTCAGGCTTCGGTTCGTGAACACAAAGACCAACTACGAAAAATTAGACTAGGATTTAACGTAAGCGTACAAAGCTACGTTATTCGCCTTAGGAAATCACTCAACAAACTACAAAATAATATCACCGACGAATACCCAGAAGAAATAACCAGACGTGCCATGAGCGAAAAAATTCTAAAAGATTCAGTGAAATATTTTATTCGAGGATTAAAAACAAAAATAGGACAAGTTCTACTCTTCAATCCGCCGTATAACGTTATCGAAGCCGAACAACGTGCCGTCGACATCGAAAAATATTTTCGCGAAGACAAAACACGTAAGCAACAGATCGTTCGCTTCGACGATCGACTACAGTATAAGCCACGACCAATAGCTAACTCCGCAGCCGCTCCACCCAAACCAGTTCAACGTGCTTTCACTCAGCAACTAAGAACTACGTTTCAATAAACCGAACGCGCACCACTGGCAGAACGAGTTCAATTACGATGCTTCAAATGCATCAAATCCGCGAACGGAGAACATGACACAGAACATGACTTTGAATATGATATTCTATTTGAATATGGACTATGGATCGGATCAAGCGAAAAACTAAAATATTTAAAAATCTGTCCTAACGACAAAAGCTTCTACCAATTGAAGAAAACGCAATTTTAAGACTATGAACCACGGTCATGGCTCAACAAAATAAGGAATATCCTTCAAAAGAATAAAAAGATAGGTTTCGGAGACTACGATTTCACAGAAACCGAGAAAAATGAAATCGAGCGAATGATTCTATTCTGTTGAAATGATGGTCCTTCCATCCTTTCCTCCTAACTGAGGCAAACGGAGTCATTATTGTTGTTGTCTCCTGCCTTCCATCTTCCTCGTTGAAGTTGACGTGACCGCGGAGGAGTTTGCTCCACCTCAAAAGGCAAACCCACCCTCACGCGCGGCGATCCCCCCTGCCGTACGAAGCGCTCGCCATCGCTCTGTTTCTCCTTCTTACGGTGGTAAACTGCACCGACGATACGATCGCGAGGTGTCCCTCCCCGTTTTGGCCCTCGAAACGGGAAAGGCGCTCGTGTCCAAAGAACTCCGCGTCGACAGCGGCAGCAGCAGTTCGCGCCGCAGATCCTCTATTATATGGAGAATTATATATATGGAGGAATATTATATCGAGATCCTTCAGCGAATCTCGAGGCTCTGAACCTGCGGGCACGCAGGAACAGCGATGACGGCTCGACATTGCCCGGCAGTGCGGTGGTGGTGCGGGAGGGAGGTCCATGGTAGCCGTTGGAGCTCCGAATGTCAAATTGTTTATCCCCCTACTGCCCCTCCCTGAAGTTGTTTCCACTGTTTCAATACCGGCACCTCCGTCGAAGGGTGAGAACACCCTTTTTCTCCATTGTCTGTCGCTCCACCGTCTCTTGGAGACGACCGACCTTATTCTCATGGCAACGCACCCGTCTCCTCAGGCGTGCGTTCTCCCTCCCTCTTTCCTCCTTCTGCATCTGTCTGCTGCTGGCTGGAGCCCAAAAGGCGGCGGTCGTACGCTACTGAATCTCAGCGCCGACATATGATAATTTCTTTTTTCAGTTTCAATCATACTAGCTATGTGTGTATTAGACAGCACTCAGAATTTCTCCCATTTCGCTTCTATTTTTACCAACAGTTCCAAATGCATTCATTTTGTGTTCCTGTAACAAAGTGTACAAACGCTTGCTCGTATATTAATTGTCCGTAATTAACGCATGGCGTACTTTTCCCAAGTACGGTTGAAGAAATATCATAACAACATTTCCGGAAATCTCAATAGTTGAAGTACTTTGATTTATCTCTGTTTCATTCTTTTTTCAGTGTAAATTATAAAACCTAATATACTTAATTAGTTTCACAGTTGCAAAGAATAAATATCTTGATGCGAAACCTACTTCTCTTAGAAGGTATAAACTGTTCAACATAACATCTGCCTTCGTATACTGAAATGTTTTCGTAAATGCACAGGTTTTCATATGGTGTAAATGATCGCGAAAAGGATTTCTTCAACTTCTGTTGACTACTGGTCGTATTTTTATTATTGGGTCATTAATTACTATTGTATTATCATTGATGTGTAACATTTGTCATAATAACATGTACCTGTCTCGAGCCATTATTTTCCGGAATATATCGGTTTTCAGCATTTCATCGGCGAACCAATGCTCCAAATGCTGAAAAGGAGTTTCCTTACCCAGGGCATCAGCGTTGTAATAGATGAAAATCCGTACATTTCACAGATTGAAGCATTCTGCCAATTGTCAAACTCGAATGCGTTTTAGATGCTCTATGATCTTTTATATATTTGTAATGGTCGTTCTTCTGTCCGGCAATTTGAGAGACCAATTTCTCCGAGAAGAAAATTCGAAAAGCATGAAAAGGTGCATTGACTGTGCATTTAGACGCCCTTTCTCTCCAGAATTTTTGTCATCAAAGATATGTAATGTGAGCGTCAAATTCTTTTCTAATCACAAGACATTCTCGTCCATTCAGAATTCTCGATGTTTTGAGTTAAATCCGGATCTTCCTTCTCCGATGAGGTACTAAATGTTCTGCACCGTTTTCTTTTTTTATTTCTATGTGTAGCTCATTTATTACTTATATAGCTTCCCACATATTTAGCCTCCAATGAATTGTAATCTTCATCTACTTCACTGTCGTCCCTTGTAATACATTCTTCAAAATTACTTCGCACTTTTTCGGTTATTAAAAATAAAAAGTAACATAATGATCTATATACGACACTATTATAATGTTATTCACAATCGCAACTCTTGCGGTGTGATAAGATTTACGACTCTTCGTGAAGCATGCAGAAGATGAACGGATTTTCATTCTTCTTATTTATTGCCGTTGCTCAGGAGTGCAACATGTATCATTTCGTACGCCGATGAAAGTATCTCAAACGCGAGACAAGTCGACAAAATTGATAAACGTATACATGCGTCCTCAGTTGACATAGATAGCTTTCGCATATATGCGTCCATAGCACTGAAAGGGTTAATATCCATCAATGACAGATGAATTAGATGTTATTCTCAGCATCATTCGTTCGTCTCGTGCAAATAATTTTCCCGGCCGACCTAGCTTCTTTTTTTCTCCATGATTACGTCTTCTTTGACATAATATGCAATTGCACACTTGCATCGATTTAGAATTTTTGCAATATAACCATATCCTCTATCTTGAAGCCAAAGAGCATCTGTCATTGCCTTCCATGTATCGGGAAGTTATTTTTACAAGGCATTCCAATTTATAGATATCGCAACGAACGCCAAATGTCAAAGACACCGAGCAAACGAATAAACGGCTGCAGTGTCGATAACAATACAAACGACAAAGGTTAGTACATTAATAAAACGCTCGAAATCTAGTACTGTTTCTTCTATAGTAGTTTTATTTTTCTAACTAATTCTACTACATGCATCAATTTTTAGTTAAAACTTGTATAAACTATCTTATATACTACTCTAAAACAGTGCATGAGCATGATTTTCTTTTAATCACGCGCCAAATTTGTTGCGCAGTTCATGAACTATAGATCATAGTTCTGTGTATAATGTGTATGAAATTATGATTACATGCTACACAACGATTTATAAGAAGCACACAAACGTACTTGAATGTGTAAACAAAAGTATGGAGGAAGAGATGGCGGATAACCATAACGTTAACATTCGCGGGTAATACTAAAAGAAAGAAAAATTGAGAAAAGTAGAAGAAACGACAAGGACATTTAAAATTTTTACTTCTATAACAAATACATAAATATATTATATTATTACATTAACGTAGGAGTTGTCTGAGGCTTGTACACACAGAAGTTTCTGCTTGTAACTTAACTTTCAATTATAATCTTCAATGTTACATATTGTTGGTCTGTTGGCTACTCCTTGCAGTAGCATGGCAATTCAGGTAACATGTTTAAAAAGAAAAATCGAGTTGCTATTTGATTCTATTTCCTTATCACATTGTAAGTATCGCATTATAGGAGCATCGTTTATATATTATGTTTCACACATTCGCGTCTTATCCTGTAACACACTAACTTGTGGCTGTTTTGTCTTTCTCGTTTCCCCTTTTGTCGTCATCGCGTCTCCGTTTCTCATCTCGTATCAGTGTCATCATTGTCGCACAATAACATGTATCTATTTTTTGCAGATATTTGAAAGTCATTAATTTTTTCATACCATCTTTTTCGTTTCCAGCTTCAGTTCTCTTTTTATTACTGAGGTGTCTCACCATCTTACCGAAACCACGTGTTTCATTTTCACTTTTGTTATTATCCTCTCCTAGGATAGTTGATAGATCGCTGTTTTATCTTGCCCCTATTTTGTTTCATGTAACACTCACTTCCCCACTGCATACTGCTAGAAAGTGATGATTCGCGCTGAAATATAAGACAAGATAAGTTAACCTCAAAACTGTGGAATAGGACTATGTGCACGTCACCTTGTCTATGTCTCACCCCGTTAACACAGTCGAATAAGGCGACGAGAACAAATGCACTCAACTCGATATGAGCATTGATAATCAATTGAATTCGCTTGCATCAAAAATGTTGAAATGGTAATAGATAAAATAAGAGAAATAAAGAAATAGAAAAATAGATACAGTTCGTGGACGTATCTATTTTTGTCCTTGTCGTAGAACTAGATGGCCTCTGACTTCGCACACCGCGTATCGCGCAGGCCGTTGCGACTTCACCGATGTGCAACGTCTCGTGCTACCCGCGGCCTCCGATCACGTCCACAGTGTCGTCCGCGTAGTACACCATGGCCGCGCCCGGAGGCAGCGGGCAGCGCAGTACCTCGTCGTACGTCCGGGCCAGGCGCCACGTCGCGGTAGGCCATCCCTTTGGTCGCCTCCCACAGCTCTTCCTCGGTGACTTCACATTCTTCCATCCACTCCACCGTCCGGGTTCTTTCCCGGGACTGTTCCACCGCGGTGTCCTCTAGCGGGGGAAAAGCGTCCCGACGACCTCTGTCGGCAGCGTCGGCTTCATCTCCGTTGTAGCCGAGGGGCCCTTCGCCTAAAGTTTTTGCGTCAGGATCTTGTATGGCCTTCCCCATGTGTCGGACTAGACTGCTTCGACCAGGTCCGACCAGACATGATCCTTCGCGATCTTTATCTGCTTCTGCAGCGAGCGCCTCAGTTCGCGATACGCTCGGTAGTGCAGAGAGACTTCTTCCTCGTCGCGTCGCCGCCTGCAGCGGACCCTCTTATACCGTTTCCGGACCTAGGCGCATCTCGCCCTCAGCTCCGCGATGTCGGCAGTCCACCACTACACGGCTCTGCTTCGTCCTGCCCAGTGTGGTTCGCGGCATGGACGCGTCATATATTGCCATCATGACTCGGCGGAGTTTCTCAGCCTCTTCCTCCACGCCTGTTTCTGTCGTCGTCGTCGAGGCGTCCCAGCTCCAGGCAGCAGCTGTCGCGGCAGAAGTAGATCTTCGTCCCTCTCCTTGACCTTCCACCTTGGCGGTGGGCGTGCACGTCCTCTCCTTAGAGGGTCTAGGTGTTTCCTTCACCTCCACGAATATGTAGAGGTGATCCGTGAATGTCTCAAACCCCCCGGCCACTCTCCAGCCTGAAACCCGTCTGAATGCGTCGGGGATGGTCCATGTGATGTCCACCACGGAGCACACCTTCTTATGGTTATTCCGCCGAATATTCGGAAGGATGCATACGCGGCAACTGTCGCGGACATCTAACGAACGCGTGCTTAGTGGGGATATCGAGGGGCAACAAAGCAAAGAATCCGTTTGGTTCCGAACAAAAGATTCATTCTGTTCAGAGCTGCGAAATGCGAAAGGTCTGGCGTAATAGCGAAAGGAACAGATTCGAGATACGTGATTGTTTACTCTTGATTGTTAATCTTTGATCGTTGATAGTTAACCGTTGATCATTGATTATTAATCGTTAATTGTTGATCGTTAATCGTTGACTGTTGATTGTTAATAGTTCAATAAACCTTTCTTTGTTGAACATCAAGAGTATTTCTTGTGGGCACCTTCACCAACAACCACCTCACAAACTTCAACATTCTACTTTTTAGTTTCTAATCTAAAAAATTCTCTACCGTATTTAATTTCTAAGGCATCAAATATTTATATCGTTATCGTTTATCATCGAAACATCTATGTATTTGTATCATTTTTATTCTAAAGTAGCCGTTATCTCAAAAGGAGGACAAAACTGTAAATCATAAAATCACATCGTCACATCTTAATTACCGAGAAAAATAGAGGAAAATGAAATAAAAGTTTCAAAATGTAACCAAAGCTTAATAGTCATAAAGAATGCCTTTCTGAACACTAAAAGCGCAACCGCGCTGTATGTGTGTCAATGCAAGTGTAGCGATTATCGGAATGTTTTCACTGCGCCACGTCGGTTGACGTTCGCGGTTTGACTAGCGAAAAAAGAAAGAAACCGTAAAA
>JACXIL010000118.1:0-46102 GCA_014737365.1 Bombus soroeensis | reverse complement strand
ATGTGGAATGGCAACGCATCTAACGGTACGTGAATGTTTGTGTGTGCGCAAATAACCAGGAGAGGTTGTATAGGAATCGAGAGTTCATTGGACAAGGACAACGTTTTTTAGGAATACCTTATGTTTACGTAAACTATATACCAAAGAATTAGAAAAAAGAAATAAAATCAGCTAACTAATTAGCTACCCGTAGAAAGAACAGAAAACATTCGCTTAACGAAATGGCGCGATCAACTTCGGAAAGCGAGGTTACGGCGGTTGGCGTTAACAGTTCGGTTGTAGGACACAGACAATTTCAAATTGGAGATCAACCGCTAACCGCGATAAGGCCACGGTGATTTCTACTCTTTTCTATACGCAGGAGACACGTTATAAATAGAGATCTCACTCAGCTAGTCCGATGCTTTTAATTATATTTTTAATACAGCATTTAAACATTCATTGGTAAAGACACGCAGTACATCATTTAAATCCGTCATAATAAAAAGGAAAACGCATAATCACATGCATCTAGTAATAAAGATAATAAAAAAAGACTCACCATACCAACGTAAGAGAAGATTTATAATGAATTACCTTACAGGAAAATAGGTTTAGTTGAATAACAGGAAACCCATGCACAAGTTTCTGGAGATCGAAAGACTTTGAGCACCTTAAGAAATTAAAGCAAGTTAGATAAATGCAAAGATTAAAATTGAAACATGATTATTTTATTAAAATATCGTATTGAATTATATATTTAATGCATACAACTAAGTTAGAATGTTACGATATTTTGTCATTATTTGATTGAACATTATCAAATGCATTTAAATAAGTAAATTTTGATAAAAACTAATAACTTACAGCTTTAAAATGAAAAATTGCATTATCTTTATAGCGTAATTTATTGATAACTTATAAATGAATTTATAGCTATAATATTCAGAATTTCGCAAAATATTCTAAGGACATAACTTGTTTCATTTGCTAAAACTTGTTAACGAATTGTTATCTAACATACATGATTAGAGCACACTCTGCTATTAATCATTGATCAATCAAATTGGTCCTGTTCTTAAAATCGTAACGAATTCCATAATCAATGTTTCACAATATATAGAAAAAAATTATTTTAAAGCGATCTGATCTATATAAAAAAGAGATCATTCTCGAGTTTAACATTGCACTGTTGTAATACTCTTACATTTATAAAATAAATGTGGACATATGTAAACAGAGTAATCCATCAGCGCTTTACATATTTTGGATTATTAAAATATAATTTCACTTGATACAATTCTTGGCGGGTCAAAAATTTTTAAAATTAACAAATGTGTACATTATTGTACATCTTATAATAATAATGATTGTTTGATTGGCAAACAAAGATTCGATACTTCAATGTTTGCTTATCATATATTAATGTTAATACTAATAAAGATAGGTTTTAACATATATCGACCCATTGAAAAATTGTGGTTTGTATATGTAAGCAACTATGTGCTTTAAAACCTATGTATTAGTATTAGTGGTTTCCTGCCTGTCGCTTCATATCTAATGCAATTTTATATCTATACTCACAATTTAATTTATGAAATGTAACAGTGATGTATGAGCAATCTGAATATCATTAACTACTGCTGCAATACATTTGAAACAATCTTGGCAGTTCCATCTTCTGATTCCATAAGAATCTATACATACATCTATACGTGGGTGCTACCTTTATCTATTCTGCAACATAAACAAATTGATATTCTAATTTTACCGTGAAACTTTGCAAGACCATGATATAACAAGAGCATATAAACATACATATACATATTTGCAAGTATATACAATTTTCTTATACACCTGAAATCTAGCCAATACCGCTTTATGACTTTAAGCACTGTTTAAACGTATATCCTGCTAATATAATATTTACATTGGGATGCCTTTTCATTTTTTTATAGACAAGAAATTTTGTTGTTGTTATATAATATAATGAAATGTGGTGAAAAGGTACCACGACAATATGGCAAATTTGTAACTTTTAATCAAAAAAGGAGGAAAAAGGAAATATTTTACATTTAAAAATGAACCGTTGAAACTTATTGTTTTGTGTTAATAGGGATAAAAATTAAACAAATTTCGTATATCGCATCGCAAACTGAACTATGAAAATTGGAAAGTTAATCGTTATCGATCGTCACGTAGGCCCATATCAATAATCACAAATAGGTATTTTATTGCTTAATTTTCTTCGGTTCTGTACATATCCCTAGGTAGTCGTGTATTAGTGTTGGATAAAAAAGTACGTTCCTATCTACACACTTAATCAAAATATAATTGAATTAACAACATAAATTCCGTATTTTTCAATACATATTACACGTTTATTTCTATCTACGACGTTATCTACGATCTAGATCTATGTCTAGATCGCCTAGATCTACGATCTCTTTCATTTATATTTTATACATATGGTTTGATATATTTGGTATACCGCAATAAGATAGGTAGGTTAAGTTATATAAAACATATCTGTTTCATATTAGAATAATTTAAGCAAAATCTTTAATTGTATAAACATATATAAAATATTTACCTTAAATAAATCAATGGTCGATCAAGTGTTACGTCTTTTGTATTTGTGCATTCTCTTCTATCAAAATTTAACAGGTTAACTTTATAACTCTTTGTTTAGCTTTCATTACTAACTGATATATATCCACTTTGTAAGCGTCCTTCAACACATCGCACATCTGACCATGTGCGAATCCACAGAACGACTGTGCGGTGCTTCGTGTCGGTCAACCGCTACTATTTAGAACAGCTTACAGTACTGCTCGTTGATTGGCTACAAATCAGCAGTACAACATGGTATCTGCGCACATGCTTGCGCGAATATATAAGAATATAAACGTATAATACTTTAACATTGATTAAATAGGTATGTAAATACAATTTTAACAAGCCGTTTTAACAAGATCTTTATGCACACATCATACATTAAACATGATACATGCAAAGTATGTACAACATTTAAGATACATGTATGTATGTATAGTGAAAAACAAAAGTGTTCGTACAATTGGAATGTAGAAATAAAAAGAGCAATATTTCCTACATTATTCAGATATATGTAATTCTACACCGTAAGAGACATTTATATAAATAATGTAATTGTATAATAAATGTACGAAAACATTGACGTTATCTATTGTTAGGGAAAAATCGATATAAATTTCGTTTATGTTGTCGCTTGTAATGATCGAGTTTATTTCGTTGATCGGTGATTCATCGGCTTATTCTGTTTTTGCTTGGCGGTGAACTCGACCTAGGTAGTTTTTGCATTACTTTGGCCTACGCCCTAGAACACATACTTACTCAACAGGAGCCCATCTATTTTTGCCGATCGACTAAAAATCTTGAAATGTGTGTGAATACGGTTAATGTTTCTGAATCATTTCATCCTCACACCCACGATTAGCTGCAAGTTCGGCTTTTACCTCACTCACGCTCTTCACTGACTATAAAGAATGTGATTTTTTTCCCGGCTCGACTCTGTAAATCTAATGATACATACGTTTGTTAGTAATAAATCTTGTAATTTCGATCGCTATTTACATACTAGCTCCCTCTTAGACCCCAATACTCTAAATGCAACTTTTTCCGTACATTTTTTTTATTTATTATATGATTATTGTATGATCCATTATATGATGATCAATGATAAGATGAAATGTCGTCTTTACTTGTCCCTTCATTATATGCCGTTTAGCATATCCCTAAAAATATTACGAACTGATGTCCTGCCAGGTTTGGGACTTGCATTTATCTTTTGCCAAACTGTTCCATCGAGCCCAATCTCACTCTCTGCTGCCAACGATAATTTCTTTCCTTTCTTCCCTTACGTAAACCCTTATTTATAATATTCAACTCTGATTCGGTTGTAAATAGCTTTTTATGCGTTTCCATGCCGTTTTCAATTGCTGAAGTTTCTTGTTCATCGCACACTATCTTCTTCTATGTCCGTTATTTTTTTTAATAATTTTTGTTTTTGATTGTTCTTAACATTTCTAGGGTAAATATTTACCACAGAATAATACCGTGTACGGAAAACAAAATTATTGTCAAATTTGATATGCTTTACTTTTCCTTTTATAACAACTTTACACAAAACGCTCTGTGATGCGTTCCGTCTGAGTTTTAGAGATAACAAGTGTAGATTAATTGACTAACAAATCGAGATGTATTATAGTCGAAAAGACAATAGCAAGTAAAAATATGATCTGTGACGGCGATATTTATACGAAAATATTGATAAGTATTGACCGTTCTCCACCAACGGTTACTCGAGGGTGGAGTTGGGAAAGTATTTTATCGCAATGAGCAATAACCCTAAGAAACTCCTCGTCTTTTAAAATGTTTGTAGTAGTGGACTGTAAAAAATGCTAAATTTTGTGGCGGTTTGTTAGGATTATTATGGGCCTGAGTTGATATGTCTTGACAGCTGGTGGCTATCTTGATCGAGGGACGGATTATGTTTTATGACAAGATTACGTGTATAACAGCTCTTCTATTTGTTATTACCGATTTTGTTCGTTATGTGACCTTGAGATAGTCTTTTCTTTGTACTTATAGCATTTATTTTAAGAATAACTAAAAATAACTAAATATTATTATAAGAAAAACTAAGAATAACTAAAGTATTTTGTCGGGCGGTCAAAATGACCACTCACGGTAAGCAAGGCAGAGTATAAATTTTTTTCAGAAAATAAAAGAGCAAACTAAAAGTAAATACCGAAAAATACATTTTATGCATATTTTAGGAAATATCAGAAATTATGAAGCGATACGATAATGTTTAGGTATGGTTAAATTTGTATAAAAGTTCGAAATCGGTCAATTTGACCACCCCTGGTAGGTTTAGTGTTATATATTCATATGTGATAAAGTAACAAGGCTGATTCTTCTATTAATAGAGAAATATACTTTTGTACTTCTTTCGACAACATTTTTTATGTGAACTATAATTTTCATTTTAAATAACATAAAAGAAAAGGAAGTGGAAAGAATGACTTTTAAAAAATAATCTGGTTGTAACAAATTTTTCTTTCTTGTTTAACAAAATTATGGAGAAGAAAAATTCGGGTTACTAGGAACAGTCAGTGCATATTTTCGTTACATATATTTACATATTAATCAAAGTAATTGAATTCAATTTTTGCTGATATTTGACTGGCGTGGAAAGGCACGTTTCTTGGGCGTTATGTATATGACGTCACTTTAATCCTTGTACAAGGTTAGGTGCGATCGAATCACTGAGCCTTCTCAATATGGTCTGACTTTAAGGGGAAATACACGTCACGTATGCCCTACTGTTCGTGCGCAGAATAGCAGGATAGTTTGCTACGAAGAAAAGAGAAGTTACGATTTTCGACAACAGCGCCACATGGTTGAAATCGCTTAAACTCTATGTAGCTGTTGTTCGATCGAAGCAGTCCTTTGTAAGATTCGATCGCGGTAGGACTTGTAAATCGCTCATGCGAAATAATTAATTTGCGAGTTAATAATTTGCGTTCGGATAAGTAAAACTGTTATCTTCGAATTAACCGTATCGTTTGTATCGTTCATTATATCGCACAAACAATCATGTTCGTTCTTTATTCATTCATTTTTCATTCAACTTCATTTGGTCTTATCTCGATAAAGATTCCCATTATTATGTTCGTCACATGGAATCAACGCAGCATCCTCATTGTCCTTCGTGTAAGTGTAAATTATCTCGAATTTGGAAAGACAGTTGGATTCTCGAATAACGTTATTTCTTTTGCATTAGATTCTCCACTGGGAAATTTCACCTCGGACAATTGAGTAGAGTGCTGCCTAACCTCAAGGAAAAAAGCAAGCAACTCTCAACCCCCTACGTAGAGGTCCAGGATGGATCTTTTAGGTCAAGACTAGCCATCATGAAGCCGATTATCCTCTTTCCTGCTGATATCAGAAAGGTTGTAAAGGAAAGAGAACTATACGGCGAAGAAGTTGTCCAGAGTGAGTACTTATGCCATACTTTAGTATGCCAATAACAAATCCGATACGTCACACAATCCAATGAAGCTTCCATTACAAAGACTGTCGAAATTCCGCGAAGATTTTGATAAATGCAAACACTTGGCGGATTTATTCGTAACGCCAATGATAGAGTACGAGTCTATAAAGAACAAAATGCGTTTACAGTATTTGATTACATTTTCCGAGAACGAAGCACGTGCGACAGCGTCTGACCTCAGTGTGACGATAATTTTAAAATCGCATGGAAAACGTTGAAGGAGAAAAATACGAAATCGAAGGAGTCTTGTTTTCTTCGCTGTTAAGCTGTACAAACTGTTCAGGCTGATTACACCAAGTTCAAACAAACGTCAGCTTCATTGCGCAGCTTTGATTGTAAAGTGAGCGAGGCAAGTCCGATCTTAATTCATTTATTCATGCGGAGATTTGGCGCTGAGTTAGATGGGGAATAGATGCGCATGGAAACTATGGAATATCCGACGTGCGAAAAACCAGAAGAGTTTCTAGTCGTTGTTGATCCGAAAAAAGCAAAGGATCTTTCACTGTCAAAAAACCAGCAGAAACGCTGAAGGAACAACACGAGCACAATTATGTCCGGTTGTATTAACTATTTCGTGTACCGTTACAATGTTAGAAAGTGTACGAGCAAGCGGACTTATCGCGTATGTGGTGCAAGGCATCATACCTTGTTGTACTAGAGGACAGCGATAAAAAATACCACAAAAGTCAGGCAGGGCCATTTTTCTTAAAAAAAAGGAAAGAAGGAAAAAGAAGAATTGGTTACCTTTGGTCACCTCCACTTCGACGACGAACGTTTCGATGAACGTTAATAAGACGTTTGATTGATTTAAGGAATATGATCGCTCGTAAGGGGTTCGTGTACATCACAAACGACGCGTGAATATGCCGGTATTATTATGGTACTATATTAATATTAAAACCGATGTTTTCGGCCATCGTGTTAATTATAAAATAGCGGATTATTATCGTTTGAGGGAAATGATCTCGCGGAATACTATGTTCAGTTGAATCCTTTCCAGGCGACTGGTCAACCACTTGCTACAGCCCGCATCCGCGTGAGTTTTTGTGGGTCACCCGATACGCTTAACATGACCATCCGTCAATTCTAGGAAATGCAATCGATTTCCGCGGAATCCCTTTTTATTTGTGAGGATGAGGAAAAAGTCAGGCATTTCGCGGGCACCTAGAAACGTAATGCGACTGCTTATTTCGTCATTAAGTTTTCTCTTAATAGATCAAATCAGGTTTTCGCCGTTAACGCGAATTTTCGCGAAAATTCGGTAACGATGAGGAAGTCCGACGCAAGGAATTCGTCATTCATTTTTACTCGTAATTACTCGGCCAATACAGTCTAACACGCGTTCGTTCAGTTTTTGATAAGTTATAGCCACTTCTTCGCAGTATGGATCGATCTTGTGACATAAATAGAATACGTCTTTAAGACGATTACACAGTTCTGCAAACGTATCGAAATCTTCGACGCGGCATAAGCGCGGCCGCGAAACTTGTTTGTTATTCTTTTCGTTAAGGTTCGTTTCTATGAGACGGCAAAAAACCGCGAGCTCAGTGGCAGACCCGGTTGAACGAGGGAACAGAGTCTATGGTTTCTTTCAACGAAAAAGTTAGGATTTCGAAATAAGAAGCGAATTGATGCGAGGTCGGAAGTGTGTGCGTATTTTCTTGTCAAACTTCTTGGTCGCAATGAAATTCACTGTGTTCGGGTCCGAGATACTTGGCGCGGAGACTTTTGAATTCGTTGGGCATTTGTTCGAGATCCATTAGCTCGTTTTGGCTTTCTGTCACTTCTCTTCCGAATTGTTAACGTTCCTTATCGAAGTCGCGCTACTCTTCGCCAGCTTTTCCCTCTTTTTCTATTAATTGCTGCCAGAGTGTCAAAATACCGTTTCGCTCGCAGCTGTGTCGGAGAAATGGTTCTTGACGTTGTAACAAATTTTAAGCAAGCATAATGCAAGATATCAGTTATTTAAAAAAAACCCAGTTATATATGGGAACAAAACTACGCCTGCTTTTTTCGAAGCAATTTCGACATGAAATCGTCAGGCGAAAACGTATGGTTCCCTTTTTCAGCGATCGTCTTCTTCTTATTGTTCTCGACTAATTATACTTCTAGCAATAGCTAGGTAACGGGTAACATTAGATTGTAGTCAAACGTATATGTCACACTGCTGCCATTCTGATACATTTTCTGCCTCTTGCGAGGGCTGGTTCCATGTTAAATGGACAACCCCGCGTGCTCCAAACTACATATACCCATAACGCGTATATGTAAGCTCCCATTTGACTAAAGGTCAACGGTAAAGGCACGGTAAATGATACGCAACTCCGTTGCTTCGCGTGAAATCCATTGCGATACGCGTGCTTCATTCTCAATTCTATTTGCAATGTTACTTGTTTATAATAACCTTCCTCCTTATATTACGTTGAAAATATTTGCTGGGAATCCGATTGTAGGAGAAAAGATTCCGCTAATCGAAATTCCAACAGAATCACAAAATATGTATTTACTGGAGTTCGGCTCGTGACGTCGTAGCGTGCGGACGTGTTGATAACGAGCTCCGCGCGGGAGCACAAATTAGACATTAATACTGAGTTTGGTCGACTTGTGTGTCGAAAGGTGTGAGAAAAAATGCGTAAGGATGTATTGGGGTCGTTGTAAAATGTGTGAGTGCGATAGTGCTTAAAATTCTTGGTATTAGTTTGTGGAACAAGCGTAGCCGTTCTTGGAAACGGAGCATGGAGGAGAGAAATTAACGTGTATCTAGTGTATTTTCGGTTTGTACTGTGCTATGAAATGCGTGCTATGATAGTGAACATTGTAGGATTTCGTCTTGCCAGGAGATCTATATCTAAGCTATATGTGTCTCACTTCTCTTGATTGTTGGATATGTTAATTTTAATTTTAAAGTTATAGTTTTATAATTTTAAATTGGACTATTAATTGTTACTTTAATGTTGGGATATTTTAACTTTGAACAGGTAGAGGTGGGGTTGAAATGGAATTAATATTGCACAGAAATGGTTTTAAATAAGACAAAGGAATAACGATTAGGCGTAGGTCAAGGTGGATCTAGGTCGAAAAACAATGGAAGGTGTGTGGAAATAAGCTTTGGTGTAAACTTACAATATATTATTTATTTAATATTTAATATGAATACAGGCCATATATAGTGGCGATAGTTTGGTTAAAGTAACAATCATTACGCTGTCGTAATTAATTCTAAACTGAGATAACGACCATACGAAGGAGAATCTTGATAGCTTCGAGTCGAGGTGCTGATCTGTACCTATAACACATAATTGAAATACTATTAATATCGTAAATAGATATCGGAATATCGTTAGTTTTTGGACTTTAATTGTTTAGATAGAGTCTATCGATTAATTTTGGGTGACGTTTTTAGTTCCATTAGCGTCGGTCACACATGGGTTGTTTGGTAATTGCGAAAATGTCCGATTTTTGTCAGTATTTTTGTCGGTATCGCAAAGCAGCTGTTATAGTACTCCGGCGGAAAGTAGAAACAGGTGCAGGAGGGAACCCTTAATCAGAGCGGCACTGAAAGAAATGTAGAGAAAATGGAGCAAAATAGGGAAGTACCGCGTGTTGGTCAAGCTTAACGAGTGGCAAGAGATGCGGAGTCTCCTCCTTTCAGCCTTTCAGGATATGAAACAGGCGGCGTCCAGACTTCGCATAATGGCTGGAAAGGATTCGAAACTTAAGGAATTAGCCGTCTCGGCCACCACCAAAGCGGATAGTGTTTGGCAAAAGTTGATGGCACTTACAGATAATAGGGGACATAGGGGCAGGAGACAGGTGGAGAGGTCTGTTGTGGTAAGCGTCTCTACGCAAACACTACAGATTCAAGTTTGAAAACTATCCTTTGCAAAGGGTCGGTATTGAATCGCTCTCAAACGGTTTGCTTTCAAACTAATAGAGTGAAAACACAAGCCCATCTCGTTAACGTCGCTTTGTATTAAACTACTTTTCCCTTGATCTTCATTACTTACGGGAACAGAAGCTGCACTGAAAACGATCAAATCGAGTTCAACAGTGTGTCGATACACTACAGATTTTGCAGAAACGTATCGTATGGAGGTGTTGGGCAACATCAATCGATACTGGCTACGATGTGGTAACATGAGACCTCTCGTCTAGTTCGATGATTACTACAAAATGCCCCAACTAGGCTTCTGGAGTCCAGGGGCCGGAAACGCGGACAACGTCGTCGAAGAACGACTCTCTCTCTCTCTCTCTCTCTCAAACCAGAACCCTGGATAGCTTGAATAGCTTGAAGTTTTAATTCTTCGCATGAAGCTCGTGCTTGCGCTCCTTCAAAAGACTTTACGTTCAGTCGTAACGACGTAACCGATGCGCAATTCTAAACTAGCGTTTCTATCGAAATTTGTCCGTTGAGTAACAGAGTGTGTTTGCGACGTCGTTTTGGTTGCACGTATTTGGGTGAACCACCGGGACTATAAGTGTCGACTACGCGTATCGAGTATGTTGAGCGTGTGGACTTGTCAGTTCGATGCATAATCGTTGGATATCTTTTGATGTTTCTTTGTAGCTTTTCATAGCGAACAGGCGCGAGTTCTTTGTATTGAACGAACTTAACGTTTGCGTGATTAGTCTGCAGCACATTCGTGCAACAGAAGCGGGGGGGGGTATGTTAGGAACTAGTGAAAATCTCTCGATTTGGGAAAATCGCTGATTAATTAAACTAAATCTTCCATCAATCTCGTAAACAACTTTTATGCGAGTAAGAATGAATGATTATAACCCCAAACGTATATTAAATTTTCGAAAGCAAATGTATATCCGATCTGAAGAGGTTCCAAAGTTACTAGAAACACACGAGCTAAAATGATTTACTGGGTTTACCAACGGAGAATCTCGCGTGCTTTCTACGTAAAGGAGGTCACCTCGCGAAGTAGCTGAAAAGCGTAGATATTCGCCCAAAAAATATCGCTAGTCCAAACAGCACCAAGATATTTTACGTGCTGTGCTGAACATTGGGAGGATATTCTGAGAAGGTTCTTGCCACCTGTATATCCTCGTTACGCTCTTTAAATTTCGTAACAAGTTTCCATTTTTGAAATGGAATGTCCTGAGAACGTACTGTGTCAACAATCTTCAGAACATTTTTCGAATGCCCGAATGTAATATTTTCTACGCTTTTACATGTTTACATGTTTAAAGACGCTGTGATAGTTTTTTCAACGACTAATAACAAACGGTTTCCGAATGTTTAAAATTTCTGGAAAAAAGTCTTCTATGCTTTTTGACAACGTTGTAATAGTCTAATATGGTACGACAGATTTTTTTAGGAAAGTAATGTTTATATGTATCAGAACAAATTGAACAAAAATTCCAGTTATTATAAGCACGTAAATTATATACTATAATTAATAAGTACTAATCATATGTCGGAAATGAGAGGACACCGGCGCCTTTCCTTTGGAGTTTTGGGAGGATCCCCTCGTTCTTTGATCTAGATTCTACCATAGCCATTGAGTAATTGTTTGTGATTCTACCCGACTGTATTTTTTTTTTCGAGATTTGTGATAGCGAGCTTGGGCTCGAGGCGACAACCAGTCGCCGAACGTGTCCCCTGTCATGGAATAAGCGTTGTGTCTAACAATGGGATGGAGTAATTGTATAGTTTTCCTTAAAAGAAACAGTTGTAGCGACATTGGACAGTAAACGTTCCAACGGTCTCTGTTCCGAGGGGCGATCTCAATTACCTTTCCACGTAGCAAATGATTCGGTGAGAATCCAGTGCTACTGTGTCTGGTGCTATTATATTCGTCCACGCATTCATCTGCGACTTTTGTCCAGTTTCTCTTTTTATTTGAGTTAATTTTACATCGGATCCGGTTTACCAAGGTTTGGTTTACTCGTCCATTTGAAGTTTGACAGTTTGTTGAGATGAAAATTAATCTGACATCTTTCTCTCCAATATTTCCAATACTTTCCCTGTTTTCTTCCCGATCCTGAATTATTTCTTGCCTTGTAGTAAGATGTGCCATTTTGAGAACATCCCCTTCGTTCTCAAAGTTTTCTAAAGCAGGGTTCCTAGAAAGTGAATCTCCTTCAATGTTGTCAACGAATTTGTCCGTCCCCATGTACTCAGCGGTGTTTATCTTTTTTCTCTTCTGATCGTTCTTTCTTTCTTCTTGAACATTGTTTCTTCTTCTTTGTGATTTACTTTCTGAGTAGTTCTCAAGTTTTCATCTTGTCTTAATTTGAATTTCTTTATAGCACCCGATCCTAGGGCAAGGTTGAATGTGACGTTATCGTTGCGTATTAGGAAAACATCTATTTCTTCTCCTAATTTATTTATCTTCATTTTAAGTTTCGCTCGGCTACTCGAGAGGTCGTGGCCACTGATAATTTTGAAAGTACTCTTATGTTCCGTTAGATTTGCTTTTATTTGATCAATAGTATTTTGATTAATAAAACTTGAGTTGGGTCCAGTGTCAAAGACACCTTCGACTTCTTTCTGATTATTAATTCTAACTCGGAGTTTTATCAGTGGTTCGTACTTCTCCGGGCATTTTAGTTTTTTTTTTCATTCCCATTCTGTTTTATTGACTCCCCTTTTTCGGATGTAAATATTTCAGTTGAATTTACTTGTTTAAAATTCTTCTGCGTATTTTTATTTACATTGCTGCATACTTTCACGGGGTGGAATCTAACAGGAAAGTTCAGTGCTTCGCTAACCGGGCACAGTTGTTTCTTGAATGTTGGATTTGAATTTCTGCTGATCCCTTCTAAAGTTTTATTTTCTTTCTGTTAGAAGAATAACTCCTAATTTATCTCATTTTGTTCTTAATACATTTTGCCTGCTCTTGTCACAAGGTCACAAAACAATAATAGGGTAACCACGCCTGACAAAGCTGCTGCGGGTCACAGCCACCGATACGATAATCAGTTAGTGTCTCAGGCCGAGGAGACAGTAACAGGGTAGTCACTTGTGACTGGCGCCTGGCGGCAACCCCTTCAGAAGGCCCAAACCCTACCATAAAAAAGTACCCACAATCAACACTCGACACCCTCTATTGCAAGCTTCCGAACCGTTGACACTGTTATAACACTCTGAAACGTTACTCTGTTAGATTCATGCAATATATACATCGTATATATCTAGTTTTTTTTTCATTATTCAATTTGTAGTTTACAATTTGTTTAGCTGAGGATTTGGTAAATTTTTCTAACTTAATATATCTAGTTCGAATATTTATCTTACTCACGAAACGTTTTTTAAGTTTATCTTTTTAGTTGGATCATTATAACTAAATCCTATTAACTTGAAGAAATAATAATCGTGGAAATGTTATCGGTTTATGGATGGTCTTTAGAACAATCCTTAGGCTTATTATTTGTTCATACAAATTAAGGAGAAAGCGGATATTTACCTAACGGGAAAACTAGTTTTCCCCACGAACAATGTCACTCACGAGCCACGTTGGTAGAAGGCTTCCTCCTCTTATCTTCATTCATTAACGTGGGCTATAACCAGTGGGCATCGCGGATCGTTACCCTCACTTTCCTAACGAAAATTGTGAACAACGAATCCGCGTTCTACGTTCAAAAGGCACACCCACACCGAGCTTTCTTCCATACACCACGAAAACGGACTTCCCTGCCTATTCAGCTACTGATCAGTCAACATCTCTGTACTGGATCTACAACTACTGGTCAGTAAACACTTCAGACTGCTTCCACGACATTCAGACAGTCAACATCTCTGGACTGCATCTCCACCGACAGATTTATCAACATCTCGGGACTCGTTCTACAACGACAGGACAGTCAACATCTCTGGACTGGATCTCCACCGACAGATCCATCAACATCTCGGGACTCGTTCTACAACGACAGGACAGTCAAACTCTCTGGACCGGATCGCCACCGACAGATTCATCAACATCTCGGGTCTTGTTCTACAACGACAGGACAGTCAACATCTCTGGACCGGATCTCAACCGACAGATTCATCAACATCTCGGGACTCGTTCTACAACGACAGGACAGTCAACATCTCTGGACCGGATCTCAACCGACAGATTCATCAACATCTCGGGACTCGTTCTACAACGACAGGACAGTCAACATCTCTGGACCGGATCTCCACCGACAGATTCATCAACATCTCGGGACTCGTTCTACAACGACAGGACAGTCAACATCTCTGGACCGGCTCTCAACTAACAGATCCATCAACGTCTCGGGACTCGTTCTACAACGACAGGACAGTCAACATCTCGGGACCAGATCTCAACTGACAGATTCATCAACATCTCGGGACTTGTTCTACAGCGACAGGACAGTCAACATCTACTCTGGACTCGATCTCGCCTATAGATCAGTAAATTAGATATAGAACAGTCAACGTCTCTATACCGGGTCTTTACCCGTCAATCATTCGTCTACTACACTTACACCTTACGCAACGGCGTAACTATCTACAGTACAATGTTCTTGGAAATATATATATTATAACCAGTTAACCGCAATGTTATAACAACTCAACGACCCCTATTATTCCAACAGACATAAGGGGTTGACGCGCTTCTCTCCGCGAATGGTCGAAACAATGGTAGATAACCGGTAGATAAACGTATGTAATGGTAGATAAACAATGGTAGATAAATGCCACGATGATGCATTCTCTGCCACGGATGTACACTTATCGACGCAGTTCGATATAGTAGTAGAAATGACTTTCTACGAATATCTCGGAAACTGTAAAAAGTCGACGATTAAGTTATTAGGGAAAGTTACTTAAACTTGTATCCCTAACAAGATATATGAAAATGAAGGTCATTATGGCCGTGGTGTCCCTTGAGGTAAATAATGACCAAAAATGTTAAGGTACAATATTAAGAAAGAATCAACAATGACCTACATCTAACAAATTAATCTTTTCTTTCTTTCTAAACAAAATGGTTAATAAAGAATTAGCAGGACTGAAAATGCACAATGTTCAAACGTATTTCTCAAGAATGGTCAAAACAGTATCTGACCGATGGGGTTCTCAACGAACCATGTGTCGATGCACAGTGTAGACACAGTTAAGTCCTAAACAAGGTATTTAATAAATCAAACTCTAATTATACAAACTAATCGTCGTTGATAATTATGAAATCAAATAGGAGCCGCTATTCAAAAACCTCTGTGCCATACGATCACATCATAAAACGTTGCCATTAAAGCTCTACAATATAGAGTTACTTGCATTAATATTCAACGTCATGGTGTGACAAATATTGCTTTTATATTGCTGATTAAATCGTCGATAGATACTTGTCGATAACTCGCAGGTACTGGGTGTATACTGACTGCTTATGCTCGCGTCTGTTTATTTATACTGGTCGGGGGAGTGCCGGAAAATTACGCTCGTAGTGCCATCTTTAGTCGTTGGTGAGACTATCGTGCGGATGTACGGCCACGTCACTGCCGGTCGGCGACCTGCTTAACCGAACTCGACGGACCCAGATTGAGCTCACGTAAGTGGGGGCCTAGGTATTCTTATCCCGACGGTCCAACCCATCGTGTCAGGATCGTGGGTGCGCTAGTACCCATGGCCAGGTAGAGAGAATGTAATCGCATTTGAACGCCTTACACTGCGGTGTACATGGGGACTCACGTAAGCGAAACGCTTGTCCCGACGGTCCCCTGGCTGCGGGATCGTGGGTTTTCTAGCCTCCATACACTCGCAAAAAGCGAGTGCTCCCTGCGGGAATACTGTAGTACAGTGGACAAAAGGCCTAAGAGATACGGGTGAACCAAAAACAGTGTCGCGAGAGAGCCGAGGTGCCGACAGGCCCATCAATGTATCGTCGGTCCTTCAGCTGAATAATTTCGTAGAGAAGGTCTACGTGACCATGGCCACGAGCAGATGCGGAATACGTGCGTGGTGGACCTAAAAGAAGACAAAGGGATGCTAAGGGAGAAATTAAGAGTCAGTGTCAGTGGAAAAGCTACAGAGTGTGAATCGGAAAGTCGGAGAGTGCGAGTTGCGTTGTCGAGATAGTGCTGCTAGTGTTGTCCAGAGAGTGTAGTCCGCGCGCGAGAGAGAGAGAGAGAGAGCGTTAGATCCGTGGTGACGAGTGTTACAAATTAATTATTTGGCTGACTTAATTATAGCACGGTGTTGTGTTTAATTCACGTTAAACAACCATCGTTTGATCAACATCTTTACAATCCATTTATTGTAAATTGATCATAACAGTTTACGATACTACAATACCTAAGCGCTTAAACCATAAAATTTCAACTCGTTTATACTTATTTTATTGAAATTTCAACAAATTTATACCTGATTGCATGAGATTGCAATATAATACAAAATCATCAGAAACACGTTTTATTAGTGGCCAAATTAAAAAACATCGCCTGCATCCGTAGTGATACGAGTTATGCTGAATGCATTAATAGTGTACAGTGTACAGAGTAATGGAATTATATATACACATATCACATTTGTAACTAATTTAGGATACGATCGCTAGTACACCAGGAAGTACACTGTATACAAATTATTATTTTCGTACCTGGGATTTAAATTTTGAGCGATTTGTAGTTTTGGCGCCGTAGAAAGAGATCGCGTCAGTATACAGTAGATTAGAGAAAACAAATTCTGGACATAATTCTGATCGAGGAATAGAAGAGGGAGGCGCGGCGAAAATGCCAGGAGCAAGGAACACGTGCGAACGAGGAAGTTAGTCGCAAGAGTTGTAGAACAACGTAAAAATTTTACATGCAGCGAAAGTGGTAAAATTTTGATAAATCCTTTTCTTTTTAATTTTATTTATTATACGCGTTCATTAAGAAAATAAATAAAGCTACGGCACGTATATTTTACTACTTTAATAAAAGATGTAATTTACTGCGATACATACGAATACATCCAGTTTTATATGTATATTTTATTCATTTTATACACAATACCAATTATTATTATATTAATACAATTCTTCGTCAACACTATGCTAGATGCGTTGGTCCTATCAGGACACTTTTCCATTATCAGTATAAAAATAGCTCACAAAATTATTACTACAGTATTCATAACATTTCGTAATTGGTGCTAATATAAATATATATATATATTAATAATAAATTTACGTCCAGATTATTACAATTATTTTACAATTATTTATGTCATTTGTATCAATTTAGGTACCTTTAGAAGTTAGAGGTTTTCAGGTCGCAATCTTAAGGGGGTATTCTAGTCTAGAAATTTGAAAAAATCGAAACATTTTCTATACTTCTAAAGCTTAGACATTCAAGAATATGTCCTCAAAAGGATTTTTCATAGTTCCAATTATTTACCGAGTTACAGCGATTTTTGTGACGTGGCAACTAAATTGGTCCGACCGGAACAAATCGAACAATAGACGGCACTATTGATGAATTTGTCCATGAAAATCCTCCTCTAAGTGACGATGCATTGAAAGTTATAAAGCCAATCTATGAAAGTTTGTCTGAAAATACCTTATTAGAACGATGTTTGGGTTTTGAAACTCAGAATAATAACGAATCCTTAAATTCTTTAATATGAACTTTTGCTCCGAAACACATTCATGCAGGAACGCGGACCATTGAAATTGCTACTTTTACTCGCTGTTAGTATTTTTAATGAAGCTTTTATATTCATTTTAAAAATACTGAACGTTATGGGAATCACGATCGGTCCAGAAGCCCATGCGTTCGCTGTCAAACGGAACGAAACTCGAATCGAACGCTCTAAAATCCGAGCTTCGGATGCTTGAAAGAAAGCCAGGACTGCTCGTCTACACGAAAGAACTTCAGAGAATGAACATTTTGAAGTGGAAGAAGGTCCATTGTATGGAGCAGGAATCGCCGAATAAAAATATGTAAGTATACCGTACCATTATATGAGTAAAACTTTCTGAAACTTTACTCAAAACTTTAAACGCTTTTTTCTCGAAACTACTTTTTTCAAGCTGACGTGTATGATATCTCAAGTTCTACTGAACCGATTTATTTGAAATTTTGTGCGAACCTCCTCTATACATCCCTCTATGTTTAAAATAAAAAATTTTAATTTTTATTATTTTTAAAAAATTTGAAACTATTCAAAAAAACGTGAAAAAATTTGTCTGTATACATCCCTCTATGTTTAAAATAAAAAATTTTAATTTTTATTACTTTAAAAAATTTGAAGCTGTTAAAAAAAACGTGAAAAATTTTTTTTGACTTCTCCGAGGTAGGAGCGATAGCGACATTTTTACTGATTAATAATCGGTAGGATTTTTTTGTTTCAGATGAACAGAACGGTTGGAACCTTGCACGCCAGGACATCCTTTTTTTGGATCTCCCACTTTACCAGGCGATAACTTTTCGAGTTTTTAATTCTTTCTAATTTTTTGTGTATTTGTAAAATATAAATAAACGAATGATAAAATGGATAGTAAAAATATTCTTTGTTCTTTTATTTATATAGCTCGAAATGACGCCCGAAATTCGTACCTCTAGACTAAAATACCTCCTTAAGTATTCAATTTTAATTTCAATTAACTGTTCGAAGCTGTTCGAATTAACTGTTCTATCGTCGCTTCACCACTTTTACGCCAAACAAAGAATTTAAACCATACGAACAATATTCGTGACCTGTATTGTAACAACGTTAAACTTTATTTAAACAAAAACTCAACAAAGGGACAATACACGGCACGAGACTTGATCTAGTCGTAAGATTGCAATGTTCCAAGCGCGACTATTATTTCGGCTCATGAGTATGTACTTAACACGAGTTAAATCAGGTGGCGCGCACGAACCAAGCGCGGAACGTGAAACGAAAAGCATCGGTAATTCGAATGTTCGTGGCTCATGGTATCGATTGTTAAAATCGAATCGACTACGCGTAAACGAAGACGAGGCACGCACTTGGTACTTTTCTGAATTTTCAGGTAACTAATAGATTAACAATCACGTAAGTCTTTTTCCATTGATTCCATTGAATGTTCCGGAAGTTGATCACATAACCTTTTTGCGCCCACTTACCAAGAAACTAATAATATCAAAACATACCGTGTGGAGCTATTCCACTTTATCTGAAATAATTCCCAACGTAATTAATAGCAGAGAAGAAACGGGAGTGTTCACGCCCGTAGTTCTAGTTGTTTCGCGGTGCAGATGCTGCAATATTCGGCCAAGTGTTCGGGTCACTGAAGTTAGCATATACAGGAATCTATACAATTAATGATCTGTCCTATTTGATTGAAACTTAGCGTATACAAAAACCTATAAAATTAGGGATCTGTCCTATTTGGTAGGAATTTAGCATGTACAAGAACCTATAAAATTAGGGATCTGTCCTAATTGGTTGGAACTTAGCATGTACAAGAACCTATAAAATTAGGGATCTGTCCTAATTGGTTGGAACTTAGCATGTACAAAAACCTATAAAATTAGGGATCTGTCCTATTTGGTAGGAATTTAGCATGTACAAGAACCTATAAAATTAGGGATCTGTCCTAATTGGTTGGAACTTAGCATGTACAAGAACCTATAAAATTAGGGTTCTGTCCTATTTGGTTGGAACATAGCATATACAAGAACAAGAAAATAAGAAAAAGTTGAATTCAGTGTATGATATAAAGTCAGATGAAAATCTGGGTATGATCTAGAAACAGTTCTTCGATTTTAAGGGATTTTATGGGAAGAATCTGAAAGTGTTGGACAAAACTTGTCAAGAATAGAGCAGCTGACGGTGAAGGTGAAAGGTCTTTGGAGTGAAATTGGCGATTGATTATACGCATTTTAACGACGTTGTCAAAGAGGTTTTGTCATTTCCATAGTGCTTGGGATTCGATGGACGATAAGAAAAAACTTTAAACAGGCTCGCGGAGCTTAAAGCAGGAGTCAAAGGGGGTGATGTTGCCCTCGAAATAAAAGAGGTAATAGGAGATAGGGTTGTGGTTTCTCCCCTCCAGAGTGGACTATCTATGGAGGTTAGAGACATTGATCCGCTTGAAAGTAGAGTAGACATAAAACGGGACATAGCTAGTGAGCTGACAATCGAGGATGACAGCGAGGTCGAGGTGAAATCGTTGAGGGTGGCGCCGTGGGGCACAGATGGCGATTGCGGTTGTATCGGATTCGTACATCTCAGGCAAGGAGGGGAATATCAAGATAAAAACTAGCCTCACGATAGCCACAATGCGGGTCCTCCCAAAGATAATTAGATGCTACAGGTGCCACGAGATAGGGCACATGGCAAATAAGTGCACGATTAGTCCTGGCAAAGAGCGATGCCTTAAATGTGGATGGACCATACTATTGCAAATTGCAATAATGCTTCTAAGTATACGTTGTGCATTAAGGGATCCCAGGTACGAACTAGTCACATTATGGGGTCATTAGAGTGCCTTGCGGTTAAGAATCTAATGAAAAGAGGGACAGGCTGCGAGCAGGCACCCTGAAAGTCTTACAAATTAACCTTAACAGGTGTAAACTTGCGCAGGATCTAATGCAGCATCTTGCATGGCAGCGTTGGGTCGCTTTTTTTATCACGACCCAAAAGGTCGCTTTGATTATATCAGGACCCAATCGATAGCTTCGCTTCTGGTTTAACGATACTAAAGGGGACGCGTCTATCTGGGTAACAAGTTTTAATGGCCTCCACCCCAGTGAAGATACGTTGACTGAAGATGAGGGCTATGTCGGGATCAAGATAGGGAAGGTGTATTGTGTGAGTGATTACTGCTCGCCCAATGAGGGACTAAATGTCTTCTATGAGTACGTGGAGAGACTCGGCATATCCGTTGGGGTAGCTATGAAGAGATCGTTCATCGCTGGAGACTTCAATGCTAAATCTGAAGCATGGGGGCGGGCACTAAGACGGTTAGAATGCTGGGCAGGATGCTGTCGCAGGCTCTGAATAGGAACCACTCCTATAAGGATAGGCTACGGCTCCACATATCAAAGAGGTGCCAGAAGGAAATTCTTGGACTTTGCGAGTGTCTGTGGAAAACTCCATACGAGGAATAAACGTTCAGTGGTACTTGGAGATTATAGCGCCTCGGACCACAGCTATGTTCTCCATGAGTTTAAAGGTTTGACGATGCCTAGGACTAGGGGCTGTTTTATGTACTTGGCGAAGGATATGGTGTCTGATATGTTTATAAAAGATATTTTGACGAAATCAAGGATAATTTATTGGGAGCCCGGATAGGCGTGGGGGTAAATCAAGAGAATTCCCTGCAGCGGATCTTAGAAGAGACTTGCGAGGTATCGCTGAAGAAAGCTTTTACTCCTAGGGGGAGTAGAAACCGGAATTATTGGTGGAACGATGAGATCGCGCGTCTCCGGGGGGAGACCCTTACGAAGAGACGGCTAGCGCAGAAGTCCAGGCGTAGAAACATGGGATGTGCCGGCTTGATGGGGATGGATTATAAGAGGAGTAAGAAAGAACTGAGGCTAGCTATCTTTTCGAGTAAGAGGATGGCCTGGAGGGAGTTTACTGCCACCCTTGGCAGTGATCCGTGGGGTTTGCCGTATAAAAGGGTCATTACTGGGCTTAGAATGTTAACCTCGGGAGGGAGCAGGCAGTTGATATCATTGGCAATCTCCTCTCAACAGATGATATGAGCGCTTCTAACGTAGTGGATTCAGAGGATAATGGAAGTGGGACCCCCGGAGTAGGGGACGTGGTCCATATGGATGATCTAAGAGAAGCGGTTGGCCGACTGAATGAAAACAAGGCAGTTGGTATAGACGGGGTCCCGGTGACAATCATTAAGCTGATTTTTAAACATAGAACACAGGATCTGCTTGATATGTTTAACTCCATTTTTGGATTGGTAGGGTACCAAATGGAAAGTGTAGGAAATGGAAAGTGTAGGAAATGGAAAGTGTAGGAAATGGAAAGTGGCCCGGTTGATCCTGCTGAATAAGCCCGGAAAGGATCCCAGGCTTTCCTCATTGTACCGACCAATCAGTGTCCTACCGGGGGTGAGCAAGGTCTGGGAGAATACGTTCGAGTCGGCTATTGAGAAGGAGTTGGGTATGGATCCGTTCTACCGAAATTAATTTGGGTTCCGTAGGAGGAAAGGCACCATCGATGCCATAACGCAAGTCTGCAAGTTTGCCGACACTTGCAGAAAAAAGGGCCTGGTCTACGCCATGATGAGTATTGACGTTAAAAATACATTTAATACCTTGCGGTGGGATGTAATTCTGAAGAAGGCGAGGCGCAGGAGGCTATCTTACAAATTGACGAGGATTCTTGCCGATTATTTGAAGGATCGTTACGTAGTGTACGACAATCCGAGCGGATCGATTAAAGGGAAAATTTTTGCGGGAGTTTCTCAGGGTTCGGTGGTCGGTCCGCTGCTGTGAAACCTAATTTACGATAGCCTGTTGACCAGATTTCATAATTCTGTCAATCTAAGAGCGATTGCTTTTGCAAGTGTGGAAAGTACTCTGAACCTTCACACGAGGACGATCCTCAATTGGTGCAAGAATTCGGATCTACAGGTAGCGAGGGAAGAAACTGAAGTTTTACTATTGACAAGGATGAGAGTCTCAAAAAATTTTAATATAACCCTGGCAGGGGAGTTTCTGGCTACGCGCGAAAGGATTAGATACCTAGGCGTGGTGCTGGACACGAGCAGGAATTTTTACGCTCATATTGATATGAAAAATAGACGCTATTCTAGAGGCCATTAGAGGGCTCCTGTCGAATGTGAGCGGTCCCTCGAATGCCCGCAGGAAACTGTACTACCAGGTACGGGAGTCGATTGTGCTATACGCCACCCCTGTGTGGGTGGGTGCACTCAGTAAGGCAAAGATAGTGAACGAACTTTGTAAGACTCAGAAGGATGCCTTGATAAGTACCTCGACGACCTACAGGGCAGTTTCACTTGCGGCGCTTTGCGTGGTGACTGGGCCCCATACATATGCCCATACATATTAAGGCGCGGTGGGGTGGGAGAACGTTCGAGGTCAAGAAATCAGATCGACTTGACCTCATGGACCCTGTGGTGTTTCTCAATCAGTATATATATATATTTTGAAATCTTTTTCTGTAAACGTTTTCTGATAAGGTTTCATGAAAATACTTATAACGTGTTTTAAAAGTCTGAATTAGTTCAGAACGATAGAAATTGGTTGTGACATAATGCAAGTGATAAGATATTTATTTATCGTAAAACATTTAGTGTTTTTGATGTTAAGGTATGGGATATGGAGGGTCTCAAAAAATTTGTTTGCGAAGAAGTGAGAGTAAATGGAAAATCAAGAGTGAAATTTCGTTACGCACATCTTTGAAATATTTTTAGGGAATATGTTAGTAAGAGAAAAGGATTTACAAAAAATTCAAAAAAGAATTCCTTGTAATGTACGTTTCGATATGTGATTTTAGTTGTATGTTTGTTTGCCGAATTCAAATGTGTAATAAATTTGTTTTTATCATTCAAGATATTTTAATGAAGAGCAATTTAGTATTTAGTAACACGTATAGTCGATAATAGATGATTTCATGGAAGATTTGACTTAAGAGATATCCTGATTGAATTGTTCAGCAATATGTAGGACATGGAAATGTCTAATTACAAAAATATATGATGGTGAATGCAAATATTCATTGCGAAAAAAGCTTTTTTTAACTAAAGAACAAACTGACGGTGTATATGTAGGTGATGTAATCTTGATTTACGACCATGTAAGGAAACAAATTAATAAAAGGAAAACGGAGGTTTATATTTGCGACTGCTCTTTATTACTACATTCGTGATGCGTACAAATTTCTAAAATGCAAACAATCTTACAAAATTATGTATATATTTTGTTCATTTCTGAACAATTTGGTCGCATAATTTGTTCCTAGACAATTTTTTTGTTAATTCTTACACACGAGCAATGGATAAAACTAAGTGGAATCACTTCAACTTCTTCGTTATTGTTATATGAAAGAACTTCATAGGACTGTTATATTTGCTTATAGAATCATGTCCTACTCGGTTTACCTGTCCTACCTGATATACCTGATAATGTATATGTATTATTTGATATATCTTTCATTTTTAAGATTATCCACGCATAATAGATGACAGGCGTTGTTGCATCGGGCTATGAGAAACAAATAATTTCGATACAAATCCTTGTTTATGTACCCGATATACTTATTTTATTTTTCATCTTCACTGACGGTGATACTAAACGCCAAGTATTGACAATACTATCGATCGTATGTGGTCAATATTCAAGGATTGAGGTACAATATTGACGAAAATTCACACATTTTGTATGCAAGCGTCACTACCTATGGCGGAAAATTGAATAAGATTAATCGTGCGATCAAGCTTCAATATTTTTGATCACTATTTTCTGCGTAGACTCAAAGCAACTCTGATTTTGAGCCACGTTTCATTCAAACTAAGCAAGCTGTTGTGAATGGAGAGCATCTTCCACCTGCACTTGTTCAGTTCTATGAAACGGGGGCAGAAATATCTTTATTTTAAAACATTTATCTGAGTAATGACACAGAGTCGCGATTGTGCTGCGATATTACTTTCGATAATGTATTCATTAGTCATGCAACAATAGCAAGATTTATTTTTTTCCTATTCTTTACAGGCAAGTAAATGAAACATTGAAGTTCCACACACATAATGTGCCATGTTTGCTATATAACGGCCAATTTTATCTGTCGTTTTATGAATTGAAATGCACATTTTTTTTCACCGATATCATTTCGTATACTTTAAATAATTGTTTTACACAAATCTGCTGAGTAATCGTTTCTCCGAATTGATTCGTACATTTTCTTCAAAAAATTTACTAATATCACGATATATAAACCCCGCTATGGAACATTGGTAGTCACTATGGCTTTGCACAAATCATTATAAAAGCGAGTTATCATATGAATCGTCCGATTTTGTTGAATGTTTGGAAAAAGGATTTTTAATTTTTTTTAATTAACTAACTACGTAGTTTCATAAAGACGAGTGTGCAAACATTTACGATCAAACATTTTCCTGGCACCATGGTTTTTCGCAAACAATTTTTGATTATAATTTCAAGTGCAACTGAAGCTGTATGAAGACCATGTCATGGAAATATGAAAACAATATTGAATATTGTTTTAGTGCAGCAAATTCACCTATCACGCTACAGCTGCCGTTCTCCGTTTCGTAAAATATTAATATTATTTTCTTGTAAAACATAACTCTTATATATCGTTTAGAGAATTGTTGAAAAGAATTCTATCGTGATACTTTACAACACAATTACCTATGCTTTTTAATCTGTACATCCTATTCGAAACTTTCTTCAGTCACAATGAATTTCCATTCATTCTCTTTGTTCCCCGTTGACTAAGGGAATCTAAAAGGATTAATAATAGCTCAAGAATATTATTTAAAAAATCCTGGAATCCTGACAAACGTTTCATAATATTAGAAAGGGACAGAGGGAATCTCGTTAATCCATTTATGTGCGTCGCCCAGCAAAATGATGTCATCGGCGAAAGCCAGGACTTTCCTCACATCATTTACATTTGCGCTACTGATTTTTTCCTCTATTTCATCCAGCAGCGGCTCCAGGAATAAATTGAATAGCAGCGGTCGCACTGCTTGAATCCCCTAAGAATCTCAATCTCGAGCCGTACATTGTCTCTGGTTTTGATCTTTGTCTTGCAACCTTTGTACATTTCCTCGATTACCAATACCCCCCTTATCCTTCTGTCGAGGATAGAAGAAAAGATTCGGTGCAGAATGAGGTCTATAGTTATAGGCCGCCAATTCTCGACCTTACTAATATCTTTATTCGCTTGGGTATTCCTTCTATGCGGTTGGAAAATAGGAACTAAAATATGAGACGTTATATAATTTTGCGATTATTGCGAGCAGGCCAGGTATCAGCAGATGATCCTTTTGAAATCCGTCTGACCCTGCCATTGTTTTCTTTCCCATCTTTCTCAATCTGTCGCTTATATCCTTAGTGGTTATTGGTGGAAACAATTCGCGTTATAACAATTCAGAGGCTCTATTTTCTGGGACTGTGGGGTTGGGTGGTCCTGCTCGACCCCACAAATCCTCATAGAATCTCTTTGCCGCTCTTGCCTCTGGCGGTTGCCTGGCTGGCTCCAGGTATGTCAGATCATCGTTCACGACAACGTTGACCAACTTTCTCGGATATTCTCTAAAGATTTCTTGGCAACACGCATTAGAATATCTCTTTATCCGATTCCTATTGCTTTTACTTTTCTCTCCGTCTTTTCTATTTCGGGGCCTCGCCTGTTTCTTATTCCCTTTCTCGCTCGTGTTATTCATTAATTCTCCATATAGAGTTGTGCATATAAAATGTTCTAACTTTTCATTTAGTGCTTCCTCCCTATCATTTTTCACATCGGCCCAGATCTGTTTCTACCGGCTGTAAACCCTTCCTCAACGAAGGGAGAACTTCGGTTGGTCTTTCTATCTCTATTATTAAGTTTTGCCGCCACTCACAGATTGATTCGTTATTTGTTGCAATATCTTCAATCCGCGTTCACGCGCAGTTAGTGTCAACGAGATCGCATCCACCCTCTGTCCCTTGGGCACTCTCCTGAGGACCAACGTGTTCATTTTTTAGGCCATTTCTCTTTTTTCTTATCTGCTCGACCGTCTTGGTAGTTAAATACTTATTTATTTCCACAAAATCTCTCAGGGGAGTAACCTCTTCTACTGTCCACACTCTGCTATTGATTTCGTGTATAGGGGGGTCCGTTGTTCCCATTCTCTTAACATTTCTGTCTGCAGGGTACGCATGCCGCTGGTGCGTCGATAACCCCCTCTGGAACCCGAAGCTCATGGGACAAGCTTCGCATCTAAATTTACTCTCACGACATTGGGCCGCTACGTTTTGGCGTATGGCATCACGCCCCATAGAGCTTTGGGACGCTTCTACCGCGACTTCTGCATCCCCATTGATCGAGGGTATCCGCATGATGCGAACTAAGGTGGTTTGTCCAGGCCCTCCAACGTTATAAAGAAAAGGTCGGCTTCCCTTTTCTCGCAAACCGGACAAGCAACCTCATCCTCCATTAATGGTACCATAACTTTTGAAATCATGTCCGTGAACGTGCTTGGTTCGTCAACGATGGTCCCCTCCGAAGCGGATAATTCCGCCACAGCGTTCCCGGGGTCAAGGCTTCATTTTCTTTGCTAATCTTAACAAATTTTGAATTTTCTGTTCCCATATCAATTGTTTCAATCGTATCCATCTCATACTCATTTCAGCCATGTCGTCAACAATATCCATCCAAAGGAATGGATTCCTTCTTAACCAGTTGTTGTTATCCCTCCTTCACGGTAGTTGTCGTTGCTCGGCAAGCCGACAATTAATTTAGTTATTTTGGTCTTCCGCTCTTTCGGCGTCACACTACGTTTGCCGCGTCCGGAGGACAAAATCGCCCACCCTGACGTGGCGCACATGTTACCGGCGGTACCACTGGACCAAGGTCTGCCCTGCTCCCGAGGAACCATGACTCTCCAAGGGACCCACAACACGACCGTTAAATAGCGGCGTATTGCTTACAACATGTGGAACCTCAAACGAGACTGCATATTTCCGAGGTACCCCCTCGTAGGTACTTAAAACAACGTTCATTAAATTGACATAAGTCAATAACAATGAGCAACTTAATAAATAAATAAATAAATAAATAGTTAAGATTTATCCGTCTAAAAATACGTTTGCCATCTCGATGGAGCTCCTTAATACATTCATCATGATTGTCTTAATTTCACCCTTGTCCAGTTCTAATTCGTGTAATATTTCCATTGTTCTTATTGTGATCGCCCCTCTGCTACCGAGCACCACTGGTAGCACTGCTCTCTCCTCCAGGCCACATATGGATTTTAGGTGATACAGGCATGGGAGGTATTTGCCGATGTTCTTCTTGTACGCTTTGATGAGATAATCTCTATTCTCGTAGCGGAGTGTCACGTCGACTACGAGAATTTGTTCCTCGTTTTTAACTACGAGGTCCTGTTTATGGTGATTACCCTCTACGTTAACTGTAGGCTCGACAAATACCTCGTTGTGTGCTCTTAATTTATTGGTCAGGAGAGCTTTTACTTTGTCGTGCCTTTTGATTCTGAGGCCCTTGGTGAATTGGCATAACCCTAGGACATGCCCTAGGGTCTCCAGTTGGGCATGGCACCTTCTGCACGTCACATCCATATTTTTGTTCGCCCGTTCCAAAGTGGTTTCGATGCCAAAAATGTTCGTTCTGAATCGCAAGGCATCGATGAAGCGGGATGGCTTTAGAGGGTTGTAGTCCTTCGAATATACGTTGTCTATCTTTTCCTTAGCGAAGTCAGCAACCCCTTGGCCCTGACTTCGTAATTCGGCCCATTGCTTCAAATGTTCTCCTTTCAATCTTTTATTGGTCTGTTCAACGTCTTCCGAAGTGCCCGCTAATTCATCCTCAGGGAATTAGCGATCTTTTTCAGTTTCCTATCTGTGCCATCTCCGATCAGGCCAACTGCCGCTGAATCTACTGTTCATTTAACTTTTAGTGCGCTCCTTAGGGTACCGAGTTTTCTATATGTTCAAGCCTCGGTAGCCTTAGACCTCCGTAGTTTTTAGGAGCGTAGGAGAATCTGCTGGCGGTAGATGGTCCTAAATGTAAGATAGCTTTGACTTCCTGCCTGACCTGGCTAAAATCTCGAGCACTACTATGCCACAATGGACGCCTTTCCAAGGGCCTATTTTAGCGCCCAAATACCTGAAGGCTTCTTCTGGGTCTATTCCCGGTATTTTTATGTCGCTGGTCTTAGTATCCGGGTCTATGACAAACCAGGTGGCTTTCTTTGCAACCACCTGGAACGTTTGGACTTTTCCACAGATATATTCATGCCCAGGCTCTCCAGGTAATTGTGAAGCTCGTCCACTAGGCATTGTGCTTCCCTCTCGTCTTCACCAAGTAAGACGATATCGTCTGCCAAGGCCAGCACAGGAATCTTGTTCCCTTCGTTAACGTTTATGCCACCGGTGTTTTCTTTGATTCTTTCTTATGAGCGGCTAGAGACACAGGTTAAACAGCAGCGGTGATAAAGGGTCAACCTGCTTTACTCCCCCCAGGATTTCAATCTGGACCCCTATGCTATTGTTCGCTTTTAGGGTCGGAACGCCTTTTCTCGCCAGGCAGGGTCTTATTTCGATATCGTGTCAAAGCCCTTAGAGGTGTCCACTACTGTGAACGCCCGTCCCGATTCCTCTTGCTGTAGTTTAGAGCTGCGTTTAACAGGTCTATGTTTATTTTATACCCACTTTTGGACGTAAATCCTTTTCTGTCTTATGTCTTGGCTGACACCTCCTCTTAGCCGTCCGTCGAGGATTTATGAGAACATTTGGCCAAGAACTGGGCCGATCGTAATTGGTCGTCAATTTTCAACTCTGCTTCCATCCTTGTTGGTTTGTTCCTTCCATTTGGTCGGAAAATAGGAGCAGTGCCATAACATGTTGAACAATTCGGCGAGTATAATGGGCAGGTCAGGTATCAGTAAATTTTCATTCACAAGCCCATCTGGTCCTGCCGCAGACTTCTTTCTCATTCTCTTTATTTTGTCCTGAATTTCTTCGACGGTAACCGGAATAAAGTGGTCGCACAACGGCAACTCTGGGGCTCTACTACTTAAAGTTATCGGATTTGTGGGACCAGTTCTTATCCATAGATCATTGTAAAGCCTCCTTACTTCCCCTGCTTCTGGCGGTTGTCTGGCTGGCTCTAAGTAGGCTATGCCATTGTTAACAATGGCATCGGCCAACTTCTTAAGACACTTCTTCAATATCTCCTGGCAACCTGCGAAGGAGTATCTTTTCCTCTCGTTTCTCATGGCTTTCTTGCCTTTTCCATCCCTTCTATATTCTTTCGCGCTTGGCTTTTGGGGCTTAACTTTCATGTTGTTCTCACTTTTCAGAGCTCCATACAATATATTTATAAACTTATCCAGTTTTTGAACCAAGACTTCCCTATTATTCTTTCCTTCGTTCCAAACTTTATTCAACCGGGCGTACATCTCCCTTAACAGAGGAGGCACCTCGATATAATTTTTAATTTCATGGATAAGACATTGCTGCCACTTGTGAACCGCTTCTTCGTTAACCCTTTTGCTACGGCAGTGTGTTCCGTCGGAGTGACATCGCTGAACGGACCACCGTGTCGCCGGAGTAGCAGTACTGAAGGGAGCACTGCGCCGGAAAGTGTGCATGTTGCGCTTAGGTAAACTGGTGTTACATCTTTCGGTGCAGCCTCGTCATTATCCGGATCGTACGATTCTTTAAGCGTTATTATCATTTATTATTTATTATTAATTATTATCAATAAAAATATATTTAAAAATTAAAATTTACTCTTTCCAATAACAAATTAAAATTCTCAATTATTTAATTCACAGTGATAAATTTTGAAGGGTCGTCACACAATACCACATTACAGTTTTTATATTCATACACAGTTTCGCGTTTTGTGTCGTTCGCATGGCAAACATGAAAAATTCCCGGTACCATTTCAAAGATTTCCGCGTCGAGTTCACAGTGCTTATGACCATATCAGCTTTATCCATTGCACCCACTGAATTGTTGTAGACTAACACGCACACAGGTTTCTGGATAACTCTTTCTCCTTCGTGCCTGATTACCGTTTTAAATTCTGTTGTATGCATTGCAGAAAGCATATACGCTTCTTTCGTATTCATCCATTTTAAGGCTAATAAGTTATCGGACGATCTAAATCCTGCTTCCCCCTTTTTCAATCGTTTGTCAATTTTGGGCATTCCTTTTCTCCTTTTTATTACAGTCCCGAAAGTTTGTGCCATTATTATGTAAAATCTTAAATAAAGCGGAACTCGCATTCAGTTATCTACATAAAGGGTATGGCCCTTTCCTGGATGCGGCTTCGTAAGGGTTTGCACTATTGCTCCAGACTTTCCAATATTTAGATTTGCAGTATCCACCATGGTAGATGATCCGGCATAAATTATTAAATCTTGCACGAACCCTGTCCCACAGTCGCTCAAAATAAACGATTTTATACCAAACCTCTTTCTCTTTGATGGTATGTATTGCTTAAAAGAAAGTCGCCCTTTATACAAAAGCAGACTTTCGTCAATGCATAGCCGTTGGTGAGGCTGAAATGCTTTTCGTAATATTTCAATGACGTTTCGAATTTTGTACAAACGATCATTAGTACGACCAACATCATCGGTGAAATGCGGCATTTGTAGTAATTTGAAATAACGATCTGTCGTCATTACTGCTCCAAAAATATCGCTACGCAGAAGTTTATCTTTACTCCAGTACTCTGCTAATGATAACTTCTTGTTGCGTGTCATCAATAATGACACAGCAGAAAAGAAATATAATTCGGCTAGTCCTGTTGCATTTGACATATTTACGTTATTATTATTCTTTCGAGACCAATATCGATTAGTTACCCTTGCAATCAACTCTACGAGCTCTCCAGAAACTAAACGTTGAAAAAAGTCAAAGATTTTTGCTGATCTATTAATATTTCTCTTAATTCCTGAATCAGCTACCGCAAACTTATATATTATGGGGCCTTCTACTTCAGAGTTATCGTCATGGATTTCAATCTGTTCAGCTTCTGATTCAGAAGTGCTACATATAGCTCTTCTATTTCTGTATCGTATTACATTAATTTGATTTTCATTATCTGAGCCACTGTCTGAGTCAGTTAAGCCATTAGAGGATGGAATTCTTTTCGAGTTTCCCTATGACATTCTAATAAGGGAGGTACAAAACGATTTTATAAAACAAACTAAACAAAGCCCCAAGTAAAATTTTCAAATAAATGTTGCAAACCTTGAAAACTTAACAGCTGCTATCCAATTTCTTCTAATGATTTAAGGAAGATTTCTTGTTACGTTGTACTTTTGTACAATACAAACACTTCACTCTCGAATAGAATACAAAAGAACCTTGTTTCAACGTATACAATATATATCTTCAAATATATATATTTCGCGTTCAAAATATACTTTTACTCGGATTAATTCAAGACGGTTGAATATTAGCCACTGACAGCTTGAAGAAGACTGGAGCGTGATTTTGCCTCGATTGTTCCAAAAGAATGCATGCTTATATTACATTTGTTTAAAACAAATGCGAACAAACCAAAGAATGAGACAAGTGTGATCGATGCGCAGTATGCGTAAAAATAAAAACAACGCGGGGCTCATGGTCAAGTGGTATCACGCTGAGGTCGTCCATAGACGACGCTCGTACACACAGGTCGTCAGGCGGATGTCATACATTATACATTTCTTGGCCCGCAGACGCCATGAATGGTCCAAGGAGATCGTACCGTCCCTCTGTCTCTTGGACACCCTCCTGAAGGCTCCATTTCGTATTAACAGTTTTTAGTGTTTTTCTTTTACTTCTTACCTGATCGGCCGTTTTAGTTAAAGTTTTTCTGCTCTCGATATTGGGGTACTTATGATCTTTATAAATTTCATCTAATTCTTTCAGGAGGACGACCTTGACTTCTTTCCAAACTCTGCCACTTTCGATTCTCTGGGGGGGGTCCGCTCCCCTTATTTTTACATTTCTCACGGCAGGGTGCGTGTATCGTTCGATAGACCTCTTCGGCATCCGAAGCTCATCGGGCAAGCGTTGCATCAGAAGCGACATTTGCTGATTTACGTTGTGTTGTTACATTCTGGGATGTGACATCCTGCTCCATGGAGCTTAAGGAAGCTTTTTAGGCGTATGCGACATCCCCATTGAATGAGGGTTTCTAAATGGTGTTCGTCAAGGTGCTTGTCCAGGTCCGACAACGTCATGAAATAGAGGTAAACTTCCCTCATTTCAGAGACCGGACAAGCAACCTTATCCCCCATCAATGGGACCAAAATTATATCCGGGGACGTACATGTGTCATCAACACTATGGTCCCCTTCGAAGCGAATAAATCCGCCACAGCGCTTCCGGGACCGAGACATTAATGTTGTCGTTAATCTTGACAAATTATTATTGTGAGATCTTTGCAATCATTCCAAACATAACCAAATCGTGAATCAAAAACGTCACCAATTCGTCATAAGCAATCAAAGGTACGTGTTCCTTATTTATAATTTCCACTTCAAATCTTCTCGGTAACGACCGTTATATCGACAAGCCGATTAGTTGATTTCGTCTTTCCCTCCTTCGACGCCGCACTCCGTTGAACCATAGACGCCGCGTCCGGGGGACAATTCCCCACGCCGACGCGGCGTAAGAGAGTCATAGTTACTCCCGCCGTTTACCTGCGCTTTATTGAATTGCTTCACGTTAACATTCAGAGCACTGCGTCAACACCCTTGGGGGCCATCGCAATGCTTTGTTTTAATTAGACAGTCGGATTCGCCTAGTCCGTGCCAGTTCTCAGCTGTACGTTGAATGGCGGCCAAAGAGAGCGGCCGCGGAAGCCACGCAGCAAAGAAGATCCGCGGGGAAGATTGGCGCAACGATGCGCGACGATCCCACGAAAGAGATACGCCGCGTCCCGTTCAGTTCGCCCAGGTCTGGCACGTCCAGCTCCTCAGTGCCATTCCTTATTCCCAAGTTACGGACCCAATTTGTCGACTTCCCTTACCTACATTAATCATAATCTCGGGGACTAGAGGCTCTTTACCTTGGAGACTTACTACGGATATGGCTACGAACCGGCGCGACACCTCCACGTGGTCCTCTCCTGGATTTTCAAGGTCCGAGGGGAAGATCCGGATACCGCCGCAACTGCCGTGCTCTTCGTCTTCCAATCCATATCTCCCTGTCAGAGGTTTTCAGGGAACTCGAACGCTTGTACAGAAAGGAAAACTCTTCCCGGATCTCCCGACGCATACGCTCTAGGTGCGCCTCTCCTCGCAATGAGTGCCCCCCGGGAGTTGGAGGCCGTTTAGTGGCGCGGCCCATCCTCTCTCCATCGACGCGAAAGCCGAATTCCACTTTCATTTAGATTTCACTTAACAAACTAGCGCTGCTCATTAGATTAATTATATGATTTCTTACGTCGTCGCGCAACTTATTTCGATTATGTCCATCAAGCGTGAGTTGTCCGTAAAATTTAATCGTAGCGTTTAGCTTCCCTTCATAGACTTAGCTTATTATAGTTCGTATCGTTGTCGTCCGACTTGGGATCCACATATCCATGCACACCATCAACAGAATGTTTGGATCTCTCGTAAAGCGTCTTTTAACTGTTTTTTTAACTGATGCACTGATAAGGCGTTTTTCTCCAACATTGATTGCCGAAGTGATCAGGACATGGACTTCATTGGCTGCTGATCGACAGAACGACGAGGTTTTGAAATTGCATGGTCGTCCCGCGGCCTACTCTAAGAGAGCGTCGAACGACGACACCGCATTTCTTTTTATCTGATTAGTCGTTGAATCACCTCAAATCAGTCCGAGTCTATCAGTTTACAGAATCGGTGCCAGTGCACTTCGCTAGGCGTGTGTTTTCGTGCGCTTTCGTGGCACGTTCTCTTTGTATCAAACATTGTAGAAACAAACTATGTATGGACACAGTTAGCCTATCGCGCGGATAGCTAGAGAAAGAGAAAAACAGAAAAGCGATTTTGCAATTTAACGGGGGTATCCACGTGATGCAAATTAAGGTGCTTGTCCAGGTATCTCAGCGTCATGAAAAAAAGTGAGCTTCCTCTTTCTTGCAGACCGGATAAGCTATCTTAATCCCCATTAATGGAACCGATATTTTGAAAAATACGGTCCCCTCCGAAGCGGATAAATCTGCCACGGCGCTTCTGGGACCGAGACATTGCCCGACACGCGTCCGAGGCATTGTTGCTACGACTGATCTTAACAATTATTGATCGTGTAATCTATACAATAGTTTCCATTATTCCATCTCATATCATTTACTTTGCCAAATCATCGACAGATTCCGACCTAAGGAACGGGTTCCTTTTCAATATTAGATGTCAATGAATCCTTTATTCGGCAAGCCGATTCTTGAATAATAATATTCGTCTTCTGCTCCTTCGGCGCCACATTCAGTTTAGCCATGGACGCCGTGTCCGGAGGACAAATCACCTGCGCTGATGCGGCGTACATGTTACCGATACGTGCTAGCGATAGAGTTGGCGATGAGAATTGACTGCAGTGCATATATAGCAGCAAATGGGTTCACGAAAATTGCATCAGGTCTCATATGGCGTTCTACGTGTACATCAACTGTAACTCGAATGATATACATTGCTCAACCGAGTAACAAGCGTATCAATAAAAAAAAAAAAAAAAAAAAAAAAAAAAAAAAAAAAAAAAAAAAAAAAATGCGAAATGGAGATAATGGAGATCGGAAGTGATTTTAATTAATATACCTTGAACTTTGTTGCTGGATTTTCGATGATAGCGACTAGTGTTATTTGCAAGATCTGCAAAAGAAGAATTCAGTCTTCTAAAACCAGAAACCGCGGCTTAGGTTCCAAAATTGCAATTAAGTGCAAGTACGGGATGAAATTTTTCAACCCATCTCCACTAATTGGCAATGTCAATCCATACCAAAAGTCACCTGAAATAAATCGCAAGATTGTGTTGGCGACTTTTACTGGACGGAGCGGGAAAGATAAATTTATTTTATGATCTAATGAATATTTTTCAGGGACCGGCTATCAATAGATAATATGACTGTCTGGAAAATTTACATTCTGCTGTCTTACGGGTATATAATCGTCCAATTTCGAGGGCTGCTAAGAAAGACAAAAGAAAAGTTACCGTTTCGAGAGAGAGAACGCCAGGAAAATGAGAGAATTGAATTCTTCATTCGGATTTGTTACACTCCTCGGGAGATTGTAATAATAATTGTAAAATTTAATTTTCCCAATCTTGCAACGTTGCGTGGGAGAATAAAATGGACACAGAACGGTAGAATGATTAGTATGAAGGCGTCAAAGATAATTGCAGTATAAAGTATATATCAGTGCTGGTGAAGTGGAAATTGATGTCATCAGAGAAATGTTTATGAGATCAGGAAAGAAGCGTCATGCCAAGTATGCTACATGTATTGGAGATGGACATAGCAAAACGCATAAAGATATTAATCCATACGAAGACATTGCTGTTTAAAAAAAAGAATACGTCGGTCATGTATAGAAACGAATAGGCACAAGGCTGAAGGGTGCCAGATAATATTAAATAAACTGTTTTCGAATAATTACAATAGCGTTTTCGCAAAAAGTGGAATTTCTAACTTGAGAAGGACAGACATAGTAAATGGTTAATGTCCTAGGAATAGTGAAGAGTATAATCCATGCATATTGTAAACCAGTTAAAGCTGGATTCCAAGTCACTTTGCACAAAGTTCATCTGAAATAGAACTTTAGTTTGTAATTGCTTTATCGCTGCTTAACACGTTGACGCCGGCGCCGATATTCAAAAATACTGTTAAACCTGGTAAAAATATTGTAATTGACGAAAGTATGGTTTCCTGGAGAGGATGCCTCAGTTTTCGCCAATATATTCCAGGCAAGCATAAGTATAGGATAAAACTTTATAAACTATGCCTTCGGGAAGGTTACACCCATAACATTCATATATTTGTCGGAAAAAATGCAACCAGAATAGTGAAAACACATGATAGGTGAATTAGTATTTGAAGGCTGCACACTATTTACCGATAGCTTTTATACTGATGTCCCTTTGGCCAAGGAACTTCTGCAAAAAAGAACATTTATTTGTGGCATTATAAAAATGAATAAAAAATTTCTACCGCCACAGGCAAGACAGAAACAGCAACGGGCTGGCTTTATTAGATTTCAAAATCGGAACGATGTTAAATTTTTAAAATGGACTGACAAAAGGCCAGTATGTATGCTTGCTACTTCAAAAAATCACAGGTGTGTTAGTATTCAAGGGACAAATATCAAATTAAAGCCAAACACTGTTTTTTTTATAATGATGCTAAGAAAGGGGTTGATCCATCCGATCAGATGACATCCCATTATAGTTGTTTGCGCAAAACCATAAAATTGTATAGAAAAATTGTAACAGAATTAATATGCGGGACTTGCCTTGTAAATGCGTGGTATGTACATAGAAAATACTAAAAGTATTAAAATTTTAATATTTCGCGAAGAAATTATTGATCACCTTCCAAGTACAGTGAATCCCCACAGAGAAGAAATTCCAAGTGAAAATGAAATACTGCCCAAGAAACGTTCACATTATCTGCAGTCGTACCAAGGGCCCGCGAGAGAAACGAAACGGCGGTGTAAAGGGTGTTGTAAACGCATTTCTGGAATAAAAGGTAGTGAGTAAGCCGCGAAAAAATCCAAAAACGTAGCAACATATTGTGATCGTTGTAAGGGCCAGCCGGCGGTCTGTCCAACACCTTCTAAAATACTGCATAAAAAAGAAAATAATTATGTTAAGTTTATAATGTTGAATTGTTATGCTTTTACTATTGTATCTCTGCTTATAATGTTGAGATAAAATAATATAAACCTATTTTGTACTACCTATTTTGTGAAATACAAGTGTCACCATCGCGATGCTCGCCACCTCACGAGACAGACACGTGTAACCCACCGGTGATGCACGGCGGTATCAACGTATTAAGTTGATGTTAGATGAATATAATCAAGTGCTATTGTCAAACCTTATACCCTCGTCAACATTTTATTGCCGATCTATTAAATTTGTATTTATGAAAGAAAATGATGCATTGGTTGGGGAATAAGAAGGTAATAATGGAATTAAATAATCTTTCTCCCAATACATACAATTCAGGCGATGATAATATAAAAGTTAACGTTGCATTGCGCTTAGCCATGTTATACGGTAGCGTTGGTATTATTTTACCAAATATAAATGCCAGTCCAAAATGTTGTACCGATGGAGAATCTTCAATGAAAATGAATTCGATAGAAATTATTCAAAAATCTGGCAAACGCGTGTGCAGGTTTCTTCGACGTTAGCATGCGAGGTATCCGGCAAAGTTCGTGCGAATCTCAGATGCCTCGCCCAGAAACATCTCACAAGGAAATCCAAGTAACAGATACATGCTAATTTTCGTAAAAATTTGCACGAGTGTTCGTTAGAACTTACATAAGAATTTAATGGTAATTGGACCGCGCCAGTTTGTACTTTCAGGAAGAAAACAATCTTATTGACCGGACATTTCTATGTAAGTATTTATAAATGACACATTAAGAGAACTTGCTTACGAGTTAAAATCTAAAGGTCTCAGTTGTGAGAACCATCAGAGAAGATAAGAGAGACGTACCACCAGAATTTCAATCTCATAAACGTCTTGAAGTAAACTATTCTCTTTTTGGGTTTATTCAAGACAGAATATTAGTATCTTATGATCCCAAGAATTATGATCCCATTGATATAAGTGTGTATAAAACGAAACAAAAATGAAAAGTATTCTTTTCGTTTGTAATTTTAAATAAGAAATAGAAAAGATAACGCATAAATGGAATTTATCGCCTTCTTTAAATGGTATAGTGCATTCCATAATTAAAAGCGAATAAAGAAACGAACTTACCAAACCACCATAGGAAAGAATTTACAAAGTTTTATCTTACTCAGGAGTCGGTTTGGCTGAATATCACAAAATCCATTCATCGTAAATTTCTGGCAACGAGGACTCTTGAAATAATTTCCTAAGAAACAAATTTTAACACTTTTCTTCAATTTTTTAAATTTTAGCAGACAATTTAATATTTTAACAGATAATTTAATATCGTATTTGTAATTTAATAATTTAATATCTGAAATAGTAACAAAGGAAAGATAGCATGAGCAAAAATGCGTGAAAGGGTATTTAGAAAAATCGAAATAATTGGAAATATAATTAAAAAGTGAAGAGAAAATATCGTGGGTTTCATGCCTGGAATATAAATGTGAAAATTTTCTGCTTTTGTGACAAATTCTACTTCCTTCTCTTTTTTTGTTTAAACTGATGTGTGTATTGAATTTCATGACAAAATAATCTATATACATATATATACATATATAAATATCAAAAATATTAATCATTTTCCTTAGTTTATTTATCAAAATGTCATTTCCTTATATTATTATAATACAAGGAATTATATATATATATATATATGACGTACAATGCAAAATAAGGATATAAAAATTAAAATTTATTTCACAATTTCACTTGAATATGGCATGAAAAGTAAGGTTTGAAAGAAAATTTCAGATACATTGATTTCTGGAGTTATTTAATTGCTTTTCCTGTTTAGTTGTGAACTTCCACAGTTGGCCAAATTGCAAAATTTATGCCACTGGCATTAAGAAAACAATATGGAGTGTAATAAAAGGAAAACAAGAAAATACATATTCTGACAGTGAATTTAGTAAAAAATCAAGAAAAAGTAAGACGTTAGGAAACTATAGCAAAATAAATGAAGCTCAAGAGGGCTACGGTAACCATAGTAATAAGAAAGAAACACAAGAGGAAGGTCACTAAAATAAATCACGAAATGTAAAGTGGCAGTAGAAGACAAAAAATAAACAACAACAAGTACGAGCAAAGAAAATACAGTTATACAATAAAGGAAATTTGGAAGGGAATGGGGAATATGAAAGACTAATTAAAGAAGGTAAGAAAAATTTAGGACTAATTAGGAAAGATTTTATATTATAATAGAGAGATTATTAGAATATAGAAAAAGATAGGAGAAAAGAAAAGAAAATGAGCAGAAGAACAAAACAAAATGGGCAGAAGAAAGAAGCAAACTACAAAAAGAAGTGAGGTACTAGAAGAATCAGACAAAATTAAAAGAGGAAAAGAGAGGGAAAACTATTATTATAAAAGGGTTGTAAATAAGAGATAAAGTAGAAGAACCCAAAATGATTTTGAACATAAATAGTGTAGTATCGTGGAGCAAGGGCCTGGGGGGTGTAGCGCAGATTGTAAATAAGCAGTTGCTGAGGTGCGAATTATAAACAGCGGTTCTTGAGTATGTGCGTAGTGAGGCCAAGACAAAAGACAAAAAGTTGCTAGGGGACGATAAACGAATTGATAGAAGAATGAGTTGAGAATCCGAAGAGTGCAGATCGCGTTGTCCATATAGTGTTGTTAGCGTTGTTAAGAGAGAGTTGAGTTTGTGTTGACGAGAGTTGTTAATTAGTTATTTAGTTGTTTCTTAGTTATGATACGTTGTTGCGATTAGTTTATGTTAAATAACCACTGTTTTCCTGTCTGTTTATCGTTAATAAACTAATTATAATAATTCATGATATTACAATAGGTTAACATAAATAGTTTGTTTCAGGGCATCTTTTATGTCGGCTGACTCTCTACCTAGACCAGGCCACACAAAGTCCTTCAAACCAAAAACAATCATTCTATTTCCAACGTTATTTACATTTTTGTCCACTAAAGGAATATACGGGAAAGTAGGTTTTCCTTCTTATAACCAATCAGAAGCAATATCTATTACCCTCATTTTTCTAGCAAAAGGATCATTAACAAATCAGCTCATTTTGTGCGCGAGGCACAGCCATCACTAGCTTTCCTCCGCCACGGCATCGTCACTGAACGTCACGTATTCTACGTCATTAGAATAGTCAACATGCCGCGTCACTTATTCTACGTCTTTAGAATAATCAACATGTCGCGATACTTATTCTATAATATCTCAAAGTCAAAAAATCATTCTTCGAACCGTCGTCATTCACACTTACGTCGCGTTATCGACTTTGTATATCAATCGATATCCATTTATAATTTATCAGTTTATATCTCTCTAGTAAACCAGTTGTTTGAATAAACTTTAATTTATACGTGTTAATCCAGCCTACTATTTACTACTCCCGTTGACGTGATATTTCGCGAACGTGTCTGCCCGCGACTGGTCGAAAATACAATAAATATGCCACAAATAATTTTATGTAGAAACAAACATAAATAACGTAGTATCGCGAGCAAAAAGGCTTGACGAAAGTCAACCAAAACTACAAAAACAGTGTCGTCTGTCCTTTGGTTGTTCGTTTACATGGAAAAAAAGCCTATGTGTTGCAGTGCCATGTAAACTTGTGACGTAGATGATAAACAAAAGGAGGTTACGAAAAGAAAAACAAAAGAAACGTTAGAGAAGAAGGACGAATTGGCGGTCAGAGAGTCAAATCGAAGAAAGAGATGATTCGAAGAGTCAGAGTTAATCGACGAGTAGAGGAGTAGAGTTGAAAAGTCGAGTTGCGTTGTTGAGAGATTGGTTTCATAGCGTTGTCGAGTTGCGAGAGCTGTTAGCGTTGCTGAGAGATAGAGTTGTTAGCGTTGTTGAGAGAGAGAAAAAGAGAGAGAGAGAGAGAGAGAGAGTACGAGTTGTGTTGTTGAGAGGGAGAGTTGCGAGTTGATTGTTGAGTTGATTGAATTAAAGTACAAGTTTTGTATCTAGTTCACGTTAAACAACCATCGTTTTCTATCCAATTAATATATGTACAGTCAATTTATTGTAAATAAATTGTAAATAAAGTTCGGGAGAAATTATAGATAATATTCCTCCGATCCTACAATAATATTAAATAAATAGAATTTTTCTTATTGAAATGTGACAGTCTGTAATAAAAGACGAATTAAAAAAGAAAAAATAACATTAACAAAGAAGAAATTTATAAAAATTTATTCTCAAAAAATTGTAGCCTATCAAATAAGTGAAATAAGAGTACAAAGAATGACTAATATTAGAAGAAACATGATTAGTTTACAAGATCATACGAGACGAGAAATGAAACATGTAATGTATTCTCTCAACGTACATTTGCGAAGAAGTTTACTTACTCTATATTTCATTTGCGAGCTTCTTTGTTTCCACGCAGTCATAGCAGTTCAGAATTATTTTATGAAAATTAAAAATTTCCTACATCAAATTTTTTGATTTGCAAGATCTCATATATTTCTAAATTATTCACAGTGAACAATGCAAACACTAAAAAGAAATAAGCGATACAGTAACCCAAACAAACAAGGACAAAGGTTGAAATAAGACATCAAAAATAGCAGTTATTATTCAAATTTGTATGAAAATTCCTTGAGAAAGTAAATTCTTCTTTAAATAAAAAACGGTTATGTATATGAAAATAAAAAAATGTAATGAAAATACAACAAATATAAAAGAAGAAAACTGTATTTGCTATTACGACTTACTTTTACATGTAGAATAATTTCCTTTCCGGTTACTTTACTACCCCATCCATCCTAGAACAAATTTTTTGGTTAAAATTATTTATACAAAACTAAAATGTATACGAATCTTTTCATTTTATAAAATTGTACGTATAAAATATTTACCTTCGCTAAAGCTCTTTTTACAGAAACTTTGCAGATCAAGTTTCTAATCAAATTTAATTCTCCACTTAGTACTCATTACCAAGTAATGTTTGGTAAATTCAAAAATTATAACGTTCAGTAAATTTTTATACGATGTAGACTCTACCTTGACTCGAATACGAACAACGATCGAACAGTACTGAACTCTATGACGATGTGCTAGCGTGATATAATCGACGATGAGGTAGCGTTGTTTGCTGATTGGTTATGCTTCAGGACTAGAAGTGGGGCCTGTATACGATCGTTGGGTTAATCGGTCACTTTGCGACGTGTTTATGAAATCTAAACGCAATTCTTTTGTTAACACTTTCATAATTAACTTCAATTTTAGGATTAATTAAACAAATATTTAATAACGAATATTTAATAACGAAAATAACGATTATTATAGTGCGAAATTTTATGTGTATATAGTATGTTAAAATATGTAAAATAAAATATATAAATGAGTGCATATGCAAAATATATTACATGTGTGTGTTCCTACATTCAAAATACGTAACGGTTATACAATATTTTAGATTACGAATTTGATTTTAATCGTTCATTATGTTCTTTTATAACAATAGCTAATAAAATTTTATTCGTTATTCCTTATTGACTGTCGATATTAGACCTTGATATTTCGTGTCGGGTATCCCTATCTCTGGCATTCATTAAGAAAGGAGAACATTTGTTTAGAACTTTACGTCCCCAAGAATGTTTCTAGTCCCATAATGAACAGTTTTTGTAAACAAAATCTTATTTTTAAAATCACAGCCGCCACTAGAGACTGGAACAAGTCTCGCTATGGCAAAATAATATTATTATACACATGTATAGTATTACAAATTAGAAACAGAAAAGACATGCACCTCTGTAGCTCGTAACTTTTTTTGACGAAAATTTATTCCTATTCTAATTATAAAGTTTCTAGTTATAACAATAACAAAATAATGACTGGATGATTGAGTACATATTAACAAAAGCACCTGTATCTGAAATGTTTATTATTTCAAAACTTAGTGAAGTACAGTTATTTCGCAAAGTTTATTATTCTTCCTTTGTTTCGTGCAAAATCAATAATTATATCTTCGTAATTTCAATTTTCACATAACTTATTCAAATTAAATAATCGATCAGATAGTCTTTTCTGAGACATAGTAGTATGTATATAATTTTTAATTAATTTTAATCTAGAGAAAGTACGCCCTGCAGAAGCGATTGGAATAATTAAGGTAAAATAAAATTGGAAAACAAATCCTTAATTTTATGTATCATATTCGAACATTGCATTGGTGTTATATACGACAAATTTTTACTCTATATGTCACAAAATATTTTTATTTCATTAAGCAAGTCGCCTCTATCTATATTTCGATGATTTTCATTTTCTAAAATAATGTCCAAATTCATACGGTATTTAATCGGTTCCTCTGCTTTTATATTTTTTAGTGTCGTTATCTTACATAAAAATCTGAATAGTACAGAATCATGCTCGATGCTCAATTTGTCTGTAGAGAATGGTTGGTCGTGTGGTAGTTTAATGACGAGTGTAGTATGAAAGGAGAGACGTTTAGCACTCCCCTAGACAAGGATGGAATACACATATAAATGGTAAGGCACTGTCGCCTTACGGCGGCACTTACCACTTTTGGGGGGGCAGGCGGCTACGACCGTTAAGGTCCCGGATGGAAGACGATGCGTCGTGAGTTCGAATCCTCGCCCTGGTGGAAATATTTGCTCAAAAGGATGGATGGAACCAAAAAATTGCGGGGGAGGCCCAGTGTTTGTCGCTTACCTGCAGTTCCTGGGCCTCCCGCGACCGCTACAGGGAAGGTCATCGTGGAGGTTTTAGTCGGTTGGAGTCTTCTCTCCCCCCCAGAGGCGACGCGGCGTCCGTGCGGATTTCCTCCACGTAAAAAAAAAAAAAAAAAAAATAGTTTAATGACGAGATTACTCGATATTGAAACCGTCAAATGTATTTTAAAATAATTATAAATACAAAGTCAACCGTAGATTGCTCGCCACGGGTCGTTAAAATAATGTCCGCTAAGACGCGCGGTACTAACTGATTCGCTAAAAACTGTGTATTGATTGCTAATAAAACTCGCTCGAGACTGAAACTGAGAAACTGGTCATCTTGCGATCGTGTTCGTTTATTTATACAGGTCGAGTAAAATTTGTTAGACGGTTACTCGTAACGGCGACATTGTTTTGCCAGGAGTTGATTTATTATTACATTACGTATATCCAAACGTATATCCTTGGTACTCCGAGGCAAAACAACAGCGTGGCTCGAATTGTCCTGTAGCTTATGTGCCGCTACATCACCTACCCTACCAGTGATAACGTTTTGTTTATTTATAATAGATTTACAATCAGTTTTTCTTTGTTCGTTGTTATTTTTAAAAATTACGTGGGTACTTCCCGCGTCCGACGATTTTCAACGCATAACCGAAACCTGGTTAAACCGATCAGGAAATCCGACACTTCTGCGGAACGCGTGACGTATTTATTTGTCGAATTTTTATTATTTACGCTTTCTTGTCTTTTAAGTTACTAATATTGCTTTAAGAGCAATATTGATATTATAAACATATGACAATGAATGGACTTGTAGAAAAACTACTTCCTCTTCGAATTCAATGGGTTTTGAATATATTGCAAAGTTCAACATACTGAATAATTTTTTCCTATGTATTTAACCAGCGATCGGCCTTAGTATCCGAGATATTCGCAAATAACTGTCGATAGTACTATAGTGTAGTAAGCCTATAGTTGTGCGTTTGAGACAGTGTTTGGGTTGTATCACTAACTTTCCTTCGCCACAGCATCGTCACTGAACATCACTTATTCTACGTCTTTAAAATAGTCAACATCTCGCGACTTATTCTACATCTCTAGAACAGTCAACATTTCGTGATTGGTCTCTTCGCTTTGGATCAATCAGTATCTCTGAAGTCTTTATACATTTTTCGAACCGTCATCATCTACGCTTACGTCGCGTACTCTACATTGTAACTTTGTATATCAATTAAAACCTAATTATACTTTATCAATCTATATCTCCTTAATGAACAAGTTGTTGGAATAAACTTTAATTTATACGTGTTAATTCAGTGTATTCTTCATCTTAACCACCTGTATTATCGTAAAAGAAATAGGGGATCGATCAGTTCGTGGCGTCGATTATTTAATCGTAACGGGAATTTACGACTCCCGTTGACGTGCATCCTCGCGATCGCGTCTCTCTGCGAATGGTCGATTAAATACTTGCTCTGACCAGAATCCATGGTGACGAAGGCGAGTACGCGACCGCAACAAGTATTCGAAGCTTCACATTTTATTACATATTGAATTATGTAAATAGCGTTCTCGTAATCTCGGTGAAAAAAAAAAATTGGATATATTTTACGACATTGCATTTGTATTTCAAAAACACTGCAGCTCAAATAATCTTTTTGGAAAAAGTGGAAAACAATTTAGAAGTTTACAAAAAAAGTTATCTGTTCGACCTGTCAATGTCCCTGACAGATAACAGATTCGCAGTTTCTGAGACGCGGTCCTACGACTGAGACTTAAATGATTTATCTATAGTTAATTTTATTAGAGCTAATATTTTACGAAATTAGATGGAAGAAGGAACAAAGGCACGCTTTGTTACCAAAGTCTGCGAGCAAAATATAGGACGAGACTTAAAC
>JACXIL010000117.1:0-35159 GCA_014737365.1 Bombus soroeensis | reverse complement strand
TTCCCGGGAGAGGCGAACGAGGAAGACGACAGGCTCACCGAAGAGGAGCAGCAGGAGGAGCCTCAGCCACAGGAGGAAGAGCCACGTGACGCCGCGGGAAGTTGGAGCCCGGAGTTGAGGGTCACCGAGGAGGAGTTGGCCGAGGCCGTGAGGAGGATCGGAGCGCGGAAAGCTCCGGGCCCCGACGGAGTCCCCGCCCACCTGTGGAATGGACGTCGCCGGGGTCTTGGCCCTGAGACTAATGCGTCTGTTCGACGGATGCCTGTCTCGGGGCGAATTGCCCGTGTCGTGGAAGGAGGGACGGATGGTCCTACTGCCGAAGCCGGGACGTCCTCCGGACTCGCCTTCCGCCTTTCGGCCGGTGTGCCTCTTGGACGAGGCTGGCAAGCTACTGGAGAGAGTGGTGGCTGCCCGCCTCGAGTCGCATTTGTCCCGGACTGCTCCCGGACTGCACGACTGCCAGTTCGGCTTTCGGAGGGGGCGGTCTACGGCCGATGCGGTCGCCCGTGTCCGCTCCCTCGTCGAGGTGGCCGAGCGACGTGGTTACGTGGCGTTGGCCGTGTCGTTAGACGTGGTCAACGCCTTCAACAGCATCCCCTGGGACAGGATATGCCGGGCCCTCGAGTCTCATCGGGTGCCCGCATACCTGCGGGGTGTGGTCCGCGCGTTCCTCCGGGACCGTAGTATCGTCTACACCGGGCGGGGCGGAAGGATGATGGGAAGGGCGGTGTTCCGCGGGGTCCCACAGGGTTCAGTACTGGGTCCGTTGCTGTGGAACATCGCGTACGACGCGGTACTTCGAGCGCCGATACCACCGGACTCGGCGCTATCCTGCTACGCCGACGACACGTTGGTGCTAGTCTGGGGCACGACGTGGGGCAGGACCGTCCGTCTGGCGGAGCTGCCGGTGGCCTGCGCGGTCGCCGCTATCAAGGGACTGGGGCTGGAGGTGTCTCCTGAGAAGTCCGAGGCAATGTGGTTTTGCCGGAAGGCCAATCACGGGACGCCCCCAACGGGCTATCGTCTGAGGATGGGGGAGACCGAGATCGGTGTCGGAACCAGCATGAAGTACCTGGGTCTGACTCTCGACAGCCACTGGACCTTCGGCGCTCACTTCGAGCGCCTGGCGCCGTCGGTCGAAGCGGCGGCGAACGTCCTAGGACGCTTGCTGCCCCGACTGGGCGGGTCCGGCGTCGGAGTGCGACGGCTTTACGCTGGTGTGGTGCGATCGAAGCTCCTCTACGGAGCTCCGATCTGGGCGGAGGACCTGATGGCCAACCTTCGCAGTCTTCTCTTGGTCAGGAGGTTGCACAGGACCGTGGCCATCAGGGTAGTGAGGGGCTTCCGCACCATTTCGGCGGCGGCGGCGGCGGTGCTCGCCGGTCTTCCCCCGTTCGAGTTGCAGGCTCTGAGGTGTCGCGAGGCCTATCTCCGCATCCGGGGTCTGTCGGACGGGGGCGGCCCGGCGAGCGCCGACGTTAGGGTTCAGGCTCGGCGGGACCTGCTCGACAGATGGCGCGCCAGCCTCGACACGAGAGCGGGCGCGCCGGGGCTGAGGGCCATCGGAGCCGTCCTTCCGAACTGGGACGTATGGTTGGACGGTGGAGGACCCCCCCTCACCTACAGGGTGACGCAGGTGCTCACCGGCCATGGGTGCTTCGGTGAGTACCTGCATCGAATCGGGAAAGAGGCGACCGCGCGCTGCCACCACTGCGATACTTACATGGACTCGGCGCAGCACACGCTGGGGGATTGCCCCGCGTGGGCTGTGCCGCGCTGCATCCTCACAATGGATATAGGGACGGACCTCTCGCCGCCGGCGATCTTCAACGCGATGCTGACGAGCGAGAGCGGAAGGCGCGCCGTCGTCTCCTTCTGCGAGCAGGTAATGCTCCGGAAGGAAGCAGCAGAACGGGTAAGGGAGCGGGACTCCCACCCGGAAAGGATCGGCAGGCGAGGTCGCGGCAGAGGCTGTGGACGCGCCCCGGCGAGGCCCGGCGGGATCCAATCTTAGGCGCTGACAAACCTAGCGCCCAGGGGCCGTCAAGCAGTTCGATAGGGGATCCGGACTGCCTTGCACGGCGGCCCCCCGCGAAGTGCATCGGTGCGTCATAACCTCACACCGCGACAGCAGTTCTGAATGGACGAATCAAGATTGGCGCGGGGGAGGCCCAGTGTTTGTTGCTTACCTGCAGTCCCTGGGCCTCCCTCGACCGCTACAGGGAAGGTCATCGTGGAGGTCTTAGTCGGTTGGAGTCCGACACCACCGCGTCGCTTCTCTCCCCCAGAGGCGATGCGGAGTCCGTGCGGATTTCCTCCACATAAAAAAAAAAAAAAAAAAAAGTGGTAAAAATCCTGTACTAAATGTTTGTCTTTCATTTCTACTGATTCTTAAATATAATCCCTTCGTAGATGATTCTATTATTGTGCCTTCTACATCTTCACAAATATCGAATGTTGCTTTTTCAACTTTTATGTCTTGATTAGCCACATTTAGAGTTATTTTCCCCGAATCTGTGTTCACTGTTTGAATTTTTACCAAAATTGCTTGTCCAATTAAATAGTTCCAATTTATGTTAGATGTTTGCGTGTCGAGAGTAGTGTGTGGAATCCAACCTTCAACATCCCCGAAAAGCTTTACCAATATTCCACGCTTATGTATTTGAATGATAGTTGCGTGGTGTTTCTTATGATGTTGCGTATGTTTGCTAAAGTTATTAAGTCCAAGTTATTAAAGACCTTTACAAAGTGAGATAAACTTTTTTTCGGCCTATATGGACGAACAAGACTCTTGCTTCTATTTCTTCGTCGACTTTCAGCTTTTTTAAGGCACTTAAACCTTCATCAGGTATATGATCTGGTGCAATTTGCCCATTAAATTTACCAAGTTATACATTAACGAAACCATTCACTTTATCAATATTTGTAATCTTTACATTTACTACGACGCCAGGTTTAAAATCAGACAATGAAAAGTACTTCTGTTCCAACAGCGAACGCTGCATGGTACAAACGTAAATTCCATCTAACCAGCTGTATGATAATATTCCGCATATATGCGTGGTACCAGGTGCAAATTTTTCAATGATTTTATCATATTCAACGTTTGTTCTTTTCAAGGAAACGAATCCCCATATTCCACTCTTAGTTAATTGTGGTGCTACTCCACCAGATTCTCTGAATAGAACAGTAGCTTCTTCTACAACATCTCCAAGCTTAATAGTATTGTCTCTATATTTATCTATCGTCGAGCTGAAGTATGCAAGTTTGATGATCGGCAAAATATATAATAATGTCCCAGTAATTTTCGGACTATTTGAGTATTTAGATAAGGATTCGTCTAAATATATTTGACTTATGAATGCTATATTGTTCTCATCTAACGAAACACATAAGCCACTAAACAAAATTTTCGTTGAAGAAAGATTAAATTTTGTGCCTGGCATCAAACTGTCCAATGATTTAATTTATGTTTCACAAATAGCCTTAACAAGCTTCTGTTTCAAAGTTAATGTAATCGTCGATGTATTCTTATTAGTTTTAACTTCTTTAACATAGCATAGAAACTGTTCACCTGGAACAACATAAGACTTCTTAGTAATAACTGTTAGTTCTTTTCATAAATGCGTATGCTATTTAAATTTACTTACTCAAACATTTTTCATTGCCACTTTCCTTAGTAGGAATAAACGCTCTTACGTATATTAAACCTGAATCTACCACATAACCATGATCTTCTATACGTACTATTTTTGAGCCACTATCTAAATAAGTAACATCTAAACTTTGATTTATCAGACTGGGCTCAAGAGATATCGAAATTTGTAATTCTCTTGCGATTATATAGCTTTTACATAGCATACGACGTAATCTTCATAGGTATATAACTTTGAAAGGGACTTGAATTCGTTTGTCTGAGAATCCTGTGATTTGACCAAACTTTGCAACAAATTTGTCTAACATTCACTAATATCTGTAATTTGGGCACGACGTACCAAGCCGCCTGGCAAAGGTATCAGCAAATCATAGTTTGTCACTTCAGAAATACATCCTAATTTCACTAACCCCACAGATATTGTTGCATATGATAATCGTTCTGCAGTGTTGCGAACAAAATTTGGTTCCCCTTCGTCTTATTTCTTTGCTCACTGATTTCACAATTCCTTTTACCAATTTTCTCATGCTTGTCAAATAACTATTAACATACTGTTTCGACCGTTCGCGGAGAGACGCGATATCGAAGAAGCGCGTCAATGGGAGTCGTATATTCCTGTTACGATTCGAATAATCGACGTCACGAATAGTTCGATCCCCTATTTCAATTAGGATAATAGGGGTGGTTGAGGAAGTATGATGATTTTAACATGTTGTAATATATTTATTTCCAACAATTCAATAACTTCAAAATCTAATACAATTGTAAATATGTTGACTGTCAAATTACGAGAGAGTACGGCCTTTCCTTGTTGGCGACTGTGCTTTGACTTTGACTGGTGTCGAGATTTAACTCTTACCGACTCTTCGATCTCGTGTCATTACGGAGGAAAGCTCGGTGTGGGTGTATTTTTTTGTACAAAGGAAGCGGATTCGTTGCTCACACTTTTCATTAGGAAAGTGAGGATAACAATCCGCGATGTCCATTGGTTATGACCAACGTTAATGAATGAGAATAGGTGGAGAAAGCCTCCTACGAACGTGGCTCGTGTGTGACATTGTTCACGAGAAAACCCGCTTTTACCGTTGGGTAACTACACGCTTTTTCCGTAATTTGTAGGAGCGCGCAATAGACCTAAGGACTGTTATAAGAACCATTCATAAAACTAACCATTTACAGGATTAGCGATTCCTTCAAGTTAAAAGGATTATGTTAAAAAGATTAACTTCAAAGTGTTTACGTTTTATGGTGGGTCCTTAGGTTTATCGAGGGTTTGAGTAACAGCACGTGGTTCGTTGGCGGTCAGGCAACGAGGGATGGCGTGCGGATTGTCTCACGCGATATAACATCCTCCCCCCGTTGAGAGGGCACCGATCAAAATTCTGTGTGGGGGGTCAGGTGCATATCCTGTCCATGTCCTGCAATCTGGACTGAAAATCAAGCCCATGAAAAAGATGTCAAAATGGGGAGAAGAAATAGAAAAAGAAGAGAATAGGGAAAATATGCTGAAGTACAATTAAAGAGGAGGCTAACCCCGAAGCAGGTGGTCAAAACCAAAACAGCAACAACACCGACGCTGAAATAGTGGCGCTGGAAAGTCGTGTGAGAGGAATTTGGTGTAGTGGGGTGTGATCACATTTTAAGGGGGGCCATGATAAAATAATGAAAGCGAGATAAACACAAGAAACGGGACTTTACGGAAAGGTGAAGGCTAAAGGCAAAATGCATCTACATAAAAAAGTTAAATCTCACAAATGTACAGTATGGTCATGTGTAGTAGAGGCGACGTCATGGAATTGTCCGCCTCAAGTATTCTTGCCTTTACTGAAGACATGCGACAGAGTATATTATAGAACGAATCCATTTAAGCAGATGCTCAAATGGCACATTTTATTTATTGACTATTGCATTATTTATATTAATATTTATTTGGATCAATTAATTGATATGAACGATGAGTACGCGAATATAATTTTGGCAAGGCTGGTTGGAGATATGGGCAAGAGAGTCATTGGTTGTCTTAAATTTGAGATGAAATCCGAAATTACTTGCATCACAAATAGAATTTGTAAATTGGACGAAAGGATATCATTCTTGTCTTTAGCTTTTAGTACTTCCCGCACAGAAAATGGATTAAAGACTGGAAATTGATATAAGTGGATTAAAAGATCATCAGGAAACTACTCCTATCGAAGAACTGAGACATGTGGCTGTTGCTGTAACCGGAATCCAAAAAATATATACTGCTCTGAAAAGATGTGTTAGAAAAGGAATGCTACGCAATGGGGAAGCACGTATTTAATGATTAAAGGTTTGCTTGAATTAAAGACCTTTCTTGAAGATCTCGATAATCAAAATGTTTCACTAACTAGAAAGCAATGGGAACAAACATGAAAAGTAGAGTGTGTCTTGTTTTCTCCTTATACTGTATTTTGTTACAGCAGAAAAATTTGATGCATAAACTAAATAAAACTGGGGAATTCATTTCTGATACAGCTGTATCCTCAGTAAAAAGAAGAGAGACACAATTATTGAACAATATAATTGCGTAAGCAGTTATTTATTTCGATTCAATGAATGGAGTTTTATTAACAGGAGATGCAACTGCCATACGAAGTTGCAATTCGCTTGAAAAGTTTGGAATTGAAAGGTTGAAATTGTTATTAACATTACGGGTAATTAGTATTCATTGATAACATAAAAAGAATTAATTACAATACTTATTATATATTTTGGTAAGCAAAAACGGTACGGAAATATATGAAACAAAGAATTATTAAGCCCCATTTGTTCTACAAATTCATTTTTAAAATTTTGATTTTTTCCATCTCTAGCTCAAGATGTAATAAATAAAGTTAGAACAGTCGGCACGGCACGATTCTCCCCTAACTAATGAAAAGATGACCAGCTGAAGTGCATGAAGTGCCGAAGTCAACCCAAGATTGTGTTGCCAAATACTAAATGAACGAAGATTTGATATTATCTACATGTAAAGATTTAGGTTATTTTAACCTAGTACTTTCACCATTCTCACGTGTAAAGATGTCCACTTAGCAATTCAACTAGTAGAACCTAATAAAATCAGTAATAATTTCAATAAAACGAAAGAATTAGCAGGGGAGATTGGTTAGTTGATTTTATGAAACAATATCCTGAATTATCTCTTTGTGTAGCAGAATCCACTTTGCACAAGCCGTGGGATTTAACAAAGTCAATGTTGATATGTTTCGTCATCTGCTTTGTGAGCTTGCAGATTGTTTATAGACAAACATAAATTTCGACCATCCAAGATTTTTAGCGTTGACGTGACAGGTATTACAACAGTAACTAAGACGCGATATTAAACTATCTCTCTTTGTTACAACCGTTCGCGGAGAGACGCTATCGCGAGGAAAACGCGTCAGCGAGGGGCGTAAATTCTCGTTACGATTCTGATAATCGACGCCACGAATCAGTCGTTCCCCCGTTTCGATTAGAATAACAGAGGTAGTTCAAATGATTGTAACACTGAATTAACAGGGTTAATATAAACTTGTATATTTAACAATATTTTGAAATTATAAGGAACACGTCACAAATGATTTAACGATGATACAATTAATTTGTTACTGTAATTCGATCCGATTTTATGATATTTTTCGATGTATTCGTTAGACTAAGCGATCTGGATTTTATTCGTCTGAACCTCTCGATGCATTCCGTTTGAATCCACAAATGATACTGACTGCCCTTTGATTTTTTCCTTTGTCTTCTCTGGGAGACGAACCCCACCACGCTCGGCGCCTTTTTGTGTAGGTAAAATAATGGACCGAAGGCGAATCGATGTTTCTAGAACTTGCTGCCTGACGACAGCTGTGCTCTTAATGCTACTTTGGGTATATTTTGCTGGTCATGTAAGACGATCTGTCTGCGACACTGTAGTATCAAGAAAGACGGTTAGGAACACGGTCTATAGTTAGCCTCGGGGCGTAACACACTTAAAGGAAGAAGACAGGCTGGTATAGCCAGTTCGCGAATAAGAAGAGAGCTTCCCATGGCTGTCATCTGCATCTCTGCTTTAGGGAATTATATATCTTCGTTACTAAGTTTTCCACGAATTCGTATGAAAGTCGAACTCCTAAATAGTGTCTCACCAGAAACAATGGCAATATGCCATCCAGGTGGCTGGATGCAAAGTGAAGTTTTCGTTCAATGGCTCGATCGCTTCATTGCTTGTGTGAACCCTGTTGAAGTAATTACTTCAAGAAAAACTCTACATCTTCACTTTTGTATATCTATGACATGGAGACCACTGTTACGCAGAAAATAGAATTTAATGAAACAAAAAATATTCTAAATAAGAAGAGGTCCATATTATTGTGTTCTTGAATATAAATTATGTTTTGAGTTAAAAGGTCTAGACACAAAGACGTTATAAATAGATTTCTATTGTTATTTCCTGTAGCCTTTAGCTATAACTACAAGGTTAACTTTTTTTTATTATAGTGACACTATAAGAGTGAGGACTTGGATCAGCATACACTATACACTATACTTATACTTATACATTATACTTATAGTTATACCTTTATTTATTTCAATATATTTTTCTATTACAAATTCGTCCTCTCGTTCTTCTATCAATCAACCTCAAAAAATCCAAGGCAAGATGATCCGGTTCTGCAATTAAAATTTACCATGAACAGAAATAACTAGACGAAACGGAGATATCAGAAAGAATATAATACGGTTCGCTTGGAAGATGGTTGGATACAATATACGCAGTTTAATAGATGAGCATACGAAAGCTGTATCAATTAAGGACCGGAAGAACTTGATAATTATCGATGTCAACGTTGTTAATTTATATTATGGGCAATATCATATATTGTACAGTTTTATTAACCCTAATCAGCAAAATAAAATACAAGTAGAGGTTTTGTTTTATTGCTATTTATATATATATAATAAGTACAGTTTAGTTTACGCAATTTGCTTTTATGATAATTACAAAGTTAAATTTCCGAGTTAAGTGTACAGTTTTGGACAGGTTTCCCTTACTAATGAAATTGCTTTTCCTTACTCTATTCGTAATACTGCTCTACTTTCTGTTAATGCCGCACGTCAATTAGACATTTATTATTCCAGCACTCTATCGCTTCAAAATTATTTCAAAATTAATTTCAAAAAGTAAAGAGACGATTCATGAAGCCAAAATAAGACGAAGATCAGAGCTAAATAAGTTGCGTTTTCCGCTTTGTATTTTAGCTATTGAAACGCGTAAGCAAACCTCCTTCCACGAATGAAAGTAACTCAATTCACGCCGCCAAGTGCACAGTGGTCCTCAAATCGAACTACTGTTTCGTACCTGACTTTGTATAAATCATACAAAAGAAGTCCATGAAATTCGCAGGCATAAACGATCTTGTGTGACATTTACAAGAATCTCAGATTAAACATTAAACCTTCTTGGAAATTTGTAACAATATATAAAAATTTGGCTTATGCAATTTCCGAATACAGAGGATTAGCAGTTTTTCTAATCATTTGTCACCATATATAATTAATAACTAAAAGCACATATGAACTATATTTATACAAAGCGTCGCGAATGTTCAGTCCGTGAGGGTCCACAGACAGTACGGTAAATAACTACAGCATAATTAAGTGTTTAATATGACGTATTTCCGTTTCTTTTTTTTTATTTTCTTGCAAACGAAGCTCAATTTCTCTTTTAAAGTCTTGCATTATAGTATGAAAATTTATCATCACATTTTATGTTACGTCTCATGCAGACAAGATTTAAATTTTGGGACCGAGTAGATCACGGCACACACCCTCTTTATCCTTCAGGTCTTTTTCAGAACCATGTTTCTCCAAAACAGTGCTCACGAATTGTATTCGTAGAATATGATGTTGCAAGGATTTGTATAAACCACAGATTCGTGCGCATGTGAACAGACATTTCGCTTATGTATGGTTTTAAAAATTCCAAATACGTTCTTCATTTAGTCGGAGAGGCAAAATAACTGGGCCGATAATTTTATCGTTTAAAATTTCTGCCAAATATTTATTGAAGTGACTGAAATTTAATTACTGAAACTTATGTTCTCGTAACAGGTCTAGATTTCACTTGCTGAGAGATGTTCATCATACATATTCATTATGCCACCTTTACTGAATAATGCCTCGTCGATGAATATTTTCACGGGAATGTTACAATCGCATTGCATATTGCGAGGCAACCATCTACAAAAATTCTTTCTTTTCTAAAAATCTTTTGCTCTCAATGTTTGTTACACTATAAGAGTGTAGCTTTTTTTTCTTCAATATTGTTCACACTTCCTTCCGCTATAATTATCCATGTATTTTGCATAGGGTTTTGTTTACACGCTGTAATATTCTATATTCGAGGTCTAGATCATCTTGTTGAACATATTAAGGATTACAAAGGCTTTATTGTAATTATATCTCGTAATTTTTGGTTGATTCTATGTAATACCCTTGCCCTGGATATAATTCTAATGGTATATTTTTTGTTATATAAATGTCAAGCTTTTGTACTGCTACACCCTACCGTATAGTATTACAAGTGCACATTGGAAATTTTTTGAAATATATAAGACATTTTATAATAGACGACGAAAAGACGTCTATGACCACTCGCGCGCACTACATATGCAGGATGTACTGCACACAATACATCAAACTCACTAAACAATAATTGTTGTACTCGAGACACTAAATGACACATAAAATAAATGAAAAATGCAAAAGTTTAAAAGCCAAAAAGTAAGAAATTTAGAAAACATCTACAAACAAATTAATTCATGTTTATCCACTTCGTGTGTACCCACGTCTTCGAATGTTTCTTTTCTTTCGAAGTGAATCTGTTTTTTTTTAAATTGTTCTAGTTTTTTGTTGTAAATAATTAAAACATGGCAACATAGTGATGAGGAGTTTTCATTCATAAAAAAGGGAATTTGCGATACTCTTGCGAAATTACCCAGCAGCAGTTAAAATTTTTGCGAAGATCCTTTTAACACCAAAGGTATGGTATCGAGAAAAAAACTAGCTACTCACCAGATGTGTTTAAAAAACGTCCGAAACTCTTTTGTACATACATATATATTTATTTATTTATCCATTTTCACACACACGTACGGAAATATCTACAAACAAATTACTTTGTGTTTACCCACGTCTCCGAACGTGGGTTTCCTTTTGGCTTTAGAAATGTTTCGACCGTTCGCGGAGAGATGTGTTCAAGAGATATCACGTCAACGTCATCGATCCCCTATTTGTTTTACGATAATAGAAGAGCTTGAAACGATTATACACTGGATTAACACGTATGAATTAAAGTTTATTCAAACAACTGGTTTGCTACAGATATATAAACTGATAAAGTATACATGAATATCGATTGATATACAAAGTTACAAGTCGAGAACGCGACGTAAGTGTGGATGACGACGGATCGAAGAATGTTTTTAGACTTCGAGATATTGTAGAATCAGTGTCGCGACATGTAGACTATTTTAAAGACGTAGAATAAGTGACGTTCAGTGACGATGCCGTGACGGAGGAAAGCTAGTAATGGGTGTTCCCTGCGCACGAGATGAGCTGATTTGTTAAGGATACTTTTACTAGGAAAGTGAGGGTAATAAACATTGTTTCTGATTGGTTAATTAAGAAGGATGGTGGACTAGAAAGGGTCTTAGCCGCCCCCGAGAGAGTAACGTAAGAAAATCAACTTTTTCTTATCATCCCGTAGTAGACAAAAATATAAATAACGCTTGAAATTGACGATGATTGTTTTTAGTCTGAAGGACCTTAGGTATGAAAATGCCAAGATTTATGATGGGTCCTTGAGGTTATTGAGGGTACGCAGTGAGGAACCGAAAACATCTGGTTGCTGTCTCTGCCGGTGTGTATGGCCTCATCTCTGATGCGGATTGAGACGTGGTTGATGTTACACATTCATCTGCTACTTTTGTCCAGTTTTTCTTTTTATTTGAGTTAATTTTACATCGGATCCGGTTTACCAAGGTTTGATTTACTCGTCCATTTGAAGTTAGACAGTCTGTTGAGGTGAAAATTAATCTGATATCTTTCTCTCTTATGTAATCTTGGACTTCTTTGGATGTCATTACTGGGTATCGTTCTGCGAGACTAATTTTTATGGAATCAGTCTCTCCCGTCGAGTTTATGAGTTTTATAATATCTTCTGAGCGCTGCGTTTTTGACGTGGACATGAAAACGACCCTTGAAAAATGATCAATGGGAATGTGCATGTACTTCTTGGGTGAGTTGTTATTGGAGAACCCTCCGAACGTATCAAATGACATTATTTCAAAAGGTCTTTTGGTGGTCCCAGTTTAAACATAAATCCAAACCGTCTCCTTGTTCTGCTTCTATTCTTTATGCAAATTTCGCATTGTTTACAAAATTTGCCAATTAGCCGATATAGTAAAAGGGTCGAATTTCATTCAATGTATGATGTTTTCCAATGTGGCTAAAGAAATCATGAATCTTCTTTACAATGTGTTTAATAAAATTTTGTGAACTGCATATACGTTGACGTCCACTAATATTTTTGCAAAAAATATCCGATCTTTTTGGGACATTTTTGGTATTTCCAATACTTTTCCTGTTTTCTTCCTGATCCTGAATTATTTCTTGCCTTGTAATAAGATTTGCCACTTTCAAAACATCCTCTTCATTTTCAAGGTTTCCTAAAACAGGGTTCCTAGAAAGTGAATCTGCTTCTATGTTATCAACGAATTTGTCCGTCCCCATGTACTCAACGGTGTTTATCTTTCTTCTCTTCTGATCGTTCTTTCTTCCTTCTTTCTTCTTGAATGTTATTTCTTCTTCTTTATGAATTACTTTTTGAGTAGTTCTTAAGCTTTCATCCTGTCTCAATTTGAATTTCTTTATGGCATCCAATCCTAGGGTGAGGTCGTATGTAAAGTTATCGTTGCGTAATACGACAACATCTATTTCTTCTTCTATTTCATTTATCTTCATTTTAAGTTTCGCTCGGCTACTCGTGAAGTCGTTGCCACTGATAATTTTGAAAATACTCTTATCTTCGGTTAGATCTGCTTTTATTTGATCAATAATCTTTTAGCTAATAAAGCTTGAGTTGGTTCCAGTGCCATAAGCACTTTCAACTTCTTTCTGATTATTGATTCTAACTCGGAGTATTATCAGTGACTCGTACTTCTCCGGGCATTTTAGTTTTTTTTTTCCACTCCTATTCTGTGTTATTGACTCCTAGTTTTCGGATTGTAAATATTTCAGTTGAATTTACTTGTTTCAAATTCTTCTAAGCATTTTTATTTGTGTTTCTGCAGACTACGACGGGGTGGAATCGGCTAGGAAAGTTCAGTGCTTCGCTAACCGGGCACGGTTGTTCCTTGAATGTTGGATTTGAATTTCTAACAGGTCATACACTTCTTCTCTGCATTTCTCTTTCTTTCATCTCCTCCTCATTACTGACATTTTTCTGATGATATGCTTCTTTATACAGTCCCAACATTCTAATCAAATCATCCGTTGAATGTACCATTTCTCTGTCGATTCTATTTTGAATTTGAGTAGGTAACCCAATAAAGATTAAATTTATTCTTGTCGTCTCTCTCTCCCTACTTCCAACATTAAACGTTCTTTTTTATGGCGTACTCAATGAACGAGCCTGCAATGTATTTGAAGTTATAAGCGTATCGTGCTGCAGAACAACCCTTGTTGCTAAAAACTTTTAGAAATGAAGTTTTCTAATCTTCCCAGTTGTATTCTTTATTTTCAACGTATTTGTTTGATACCATTCTAGTGCCATTTTTTCCAAATACATCTGCAAGCAATTGATTTTCTTCCCCTCATTTTGGATTTTTAATTTTTCGCACTCCGCTTCATACTTTAATATCCAATCTGTGGCTTTTTGTGTTCCATCAAATTGATTTAAGGTGAAGTTTGTTTCTTCTTTTTCATAATTAGTGTGTTTTTGGAGAGTTTCTAACAGTCTTTCTATGTCTAGACTGTACCTGGTTTCCGTCTTTACTTTCCTTTTGGGAATGATTTCTGCTTCCTCTAAGTGCATATTCTGGAATATGAAGTTCAGGTCCGTATCGAAATATGATGCCGTCGTCTCATCGTTCATTGTGAGTATGATACTTCTGCATTGGCCTACCTTGGTTAGACTTTTCGAGGCGTTCCTGACTACTGCTGAATTGAACAGCCTAGGATCATACTTTCTTACTTGATATTACTGCGGATAAACGTAACACACGTCATCTTCCGGGTTCCTCACGGATTCTATACACTCTATTTTTTCATCTTTCGTGTCTTCGTTAGTGGTGATACGGAGAATAGCCTTTAACGGCATGATGTAGATAAAATCGATGTGTAATGATGAAATATTTTTGGAAATCAGGTGATCGATTCGTGAAAACTCAAGAATCGATTTTCTAATTCTTCTTCCGTATCTCCTCAAAACTCTCTTTTCTTCTTCTTTGTTCAATCTTCGCCTCCCGAAATCCTGTTTTATTCTCTCTTCTGAAAACTAACTAAAATTCATAAAAATTATAAAAATGACTGTTTTCAAATATATCTTGCTAATCTGTCTCTCACAGCTGACTCCAACTATTCACTATGGAAGGCATTCATGAAACTCGCTCATCCTCCGCAAATAATCCCTCCAATTCTCTGTCTGCAAGGTGGGTGGGCGCGTAGCCCTATACAAAAAGTCAACTTGTTTGCAAGTCACTTAACTAATGTTTTCAAACCGTATACCTATTGAGCCTTTCTCATCTCTGGAAGTCATAGAATTAATACGTCGTCTAAATCCCAGGAAAGCATCGGGGCATGATCATTTCTATTTTTAATGCAATCCTTTGCCTTGAATACTATCTTCAGTCTTGGAAAATATCATTGATTATTCTTATCTCTAAACCTAGAAAATCAATACACGAAACTAGCTCTCATCGCCGAATTAGTCTTCTACCTACTTTGTATAAACTATTAGAGAAGATGCTAACGACACGACTCCATTCACTCTTAGAGGATTTAAAAACAATACCAGATCATCAATTCGGTTTTCGGAAGCAACATTCTATCATATAGCAAATCCATCGTTTGACTCATAAAATCAGCCAAGATTTAGGAAAAGAAAAAATATTGCTCTGCGATATTCCTTGACAGTCAGTAGGCATTCTACTAAGTGTGGCATGAAATACTTTTGTTCAAACTAAAGAAAACCCTACCACACACCTACTACACCATCTTAAAATCATATCTAACCAATAGGCTGTTCATGATTAACCCTTTTGCTTCGGCAGTCCAGTCCGCCGAAGTAGTGTCACTAAACGGAAGCGCGCGCCAGAAATACGCACAGTGTGGGTGATTGTACATACGTTTTCCTAAGTCTTAAATAACATTGGTGTATGCCCGATATATGGGGTGCCGAACCAGGGTCATTTCGTGGATGTCAGTTATAAACGACGCTCGTACCCACAGGTCATCTGGCGAGCGCCGCCTATAAGCGGCACCCGAAGCGAAAGGGATAAATACTTAGAAGCTATATCCGCAATATTTCCAATAGAAGCTGGCATAACCCAAGGCAGCGTCCTCGGACCTCTGCTGTTCACCATCTACACTGCCGATTTACCACTTTTAACAGATATAACTACAGCGACATTTGCTGATGAAACAGCTTTATTAGCATCCCACTCAGACCCGATAATTGTCTTCTTTACTCTCCAGCACGGTCTCGGCTTTATAGAAAAGTGGTTCCACAAATGGCGCTTCAAATTAAATGAAAATAAATCCAGTCATATAATCTTCACGCTGTGACAGCAAACCTGCCCACAGGTGACCATAAATAATATTCCAATTCCAAACAAAGAGTCAGTCAGATATCTGAGCATGATTTTGTACAGAAGAATGACATTGATAAATCAAAGCAACTCACATCAAAACTTAAAAAATTCTACTTGCCGTCGTTCTAATTTAAGCACGCATAGTAAAATTATGCTATATAAGGCCGTATTAAAACCTGTTTGGACCTACGGAATCCAACTATGAGGAACAGCAAGTAAATCCAACATAGAAATTCTTCAACGATTCCAATCGAAAACTCTAAGATCCTTAATAGATGCGATTACCAACGATACAATACATCGCAACCTTAAGATACCCATAGTTCAAGAAGAAATATCCAAATTCAGTAATAGTTATAACATAAGAGTTAACAACCACAAAAACCCATTAGTTACTCAATTACTTGACACGACGGATCAGATCCGCAGGCTAAAGGACATTACCCTTTAGATTTAAACATTAGATTCAGTTAGAATCAAACATAAAATAATCACCTATTATGCGCGACATAGTATCATGCCAGAATAATTTACTTGAGTTCCATCGGGGCACTCACGTGGAGCAGACGTGGAAAGGACGGTGCCGTGAGCGTGATCGAAATCTCCGGAAAACTGGAGAATTCGGACAAGAATGTTAATCAGAGTGAAGGGCTAGAGCCTGTGAAGAAAGAGTAGGTGTAGGAAATAACAGAATCCGGTCTGGAAAGACGTTACAGGCGAAATTAAACCGAGTGTGAGATTATGATGCTGAGGTAGCCACTTTGGGACGTGTGACAACAGCGCCGCTACTGTAGCTACTCGGGAAACTACACGGACGCAGCCATATTGACACGCGCGCCGAAAGCGCGTCGCACGGGCTATTTGAAAATGTTAGTAACTAGTGGAGTAACAAGTGCGGAGTAAGTGGCTATTTGAATGAAAAAGGACACAAGGAACGGGAAAGATAAAGAGGTGGAGGAAACAATGAGAGGAGAGTGTGAAGCGGAGTAGGCTGCTGAGCCGACACACGTCAGCACCAGAAGTATGAGGAAGGCAGTCCCCCTTAAGGAAGGGTTCTTCTACTCCATACCGAATGCGGGGAACCTTTGGACGGAAGAAGCGACGGAGGAAGAGGAGACCCTCGCCGTCGAAGCGCCACGCGCGAAGAAAAGGAAGGTCGGCAGATCCCCCGAGCTCCCCACGGACTAGCTCCCCACGGACTAGCCGAAGAGATGAGTACATCTACTACGGCGGACATAGGAGCGGAACTGACTCGTCGAGCTTCAAAGGTGGCCAAGGTTGAAGAGACATCCCGCAATCTCAAGGGCACATAAGGGAAAAACGCCGAAAGAAGCGGCGAGGTCCATTGCCGCAGGCGCAACAGAGATGGTGAGAAGAATGGATCCCGTCTCTGGAGTCTTCGCGATTATGGAGGGACGCATAGCGACGCTAGAGGCGGAGAACGAGACACCTCGAAAAGAGCTGGTTCGTGCCCCACTGCAGAGAAAAGCAGCGAAACAGCGCGTCTCGCCGCAATTGAACGCAAGATGGTGGAGCTAGGACCCTCTGCTCCGGTCGATGGAGGATCGCCTCCAATATATTAGAAAGGAGGAAAGAAAAGCAGGTCGTCCCTGACGAGAACACGAGAAGGGTGGAGCCTGGTGTTCCAAACACCCCAGCGACCAAGGGAGGACAAGCGGCTGCCATGGAATGGCAGACCGTCGAAAGAAAAAAGAAAAGAGAAAAGGAGTCAGAGAAGAAATAATCGGCGAAGTTACCTCCCGAGACAGGAGCGAAGAGCCCGAGGAAATCCCCAGAGAGAGGATCGGAGAACGCGCGAAGAGGGGGGGACAAGCTGACACCCTCCCCCCCCATATACACCGTGAACATCGGCGGTAACGATCAAACTGAGGGATAGATCGCGCCAATCCGATGCGGAGGTGTTGGCCGCGGCCAAGGACAGCATCTCCCTGGCCGAGGTCGGTGTAATATAAAATTGACACTTCGGTTGTAGGATAAAAGAAGGCTGAGTCGTACCCCAACTATTAATTTTCTTTTATCGAGCATTATTACAATTTTACACTTCGAAGACATAGAATAGATACTGAACCGGAGAAAGGGGCTGTACAAGAACAGGAACTAGAACTAGAGCTAGAATAAGAACTATATCTGTACGAGCTGGTTGAAGTCTCGGCTTATATACGTTTTGGTTTGAGTGTGTTGTGGGACTCGGTGTAGGTTATGATGATAATAAGGTGGTGATATGTCCAAGGATTCCGAAGCTCGGGAGTCGATGCCTTCATTCTGATTCACATATCTTATGGATGGGAGTTTGGTTATTGTTTATTCTTATCGTTATCGCATGACTAAATGTTATCGACATATTCGGCGGTCGGTAGATGTTTGGCTTTTGGGTGACGTCAATGAAGTACATTTGGACGTTACGTCGGCATCAATGCGGTGAGGATGCGCAAAACTCTGACTATTCTGGAGGTCTCCCAGGACCGGAAGAGGGAGAAGGCCGCTACGCTCGCAGCACGGCTGACCCGGATCTTGGATCCGAACAAGGTCCGCGTGGCGACACCCTTCCGAGCTGCGGAAGCAAGGGAGACCAGGATAAATATTTCGGCCACCAAGGAGGAATCAGGAGCACGATCAGGAATTCTGGATACGAGGCCCGGTTGATGCAGTGAGGAAACTGGCCAGGCTGACAAGGTCACCATAGGTTGGTCGATAGCGAAGGTCGAAGCCATCGAGCGAAGACATTTACAATGCTACAGGTGCCTGTAGATTGGGAAGATAAGCAAGACCTGCACCTCCAAGGGAGATAAGGGGCTCCTGTGATACAGATGCGGCAAGTCGGGGCACCAAGCTAATTCGTGCACTGCCACGAGCCCAAAATGCCTGCTCAGCGAGGCGCTCGGAGCACCATGTGTACACAGGATGTGATGACCGGCCTGCGCCCCCCTCCTGAAGAAGGGAAGAAGAGGAACCACTCGCGGATCAACGGCTACAAATGGCAACGAAAAAGGCTCGTCACCGTAGGGCGACCTCAAGCCCAGGAACAAGGAAGCTGGCACGGAGGAAGCCATGGAAGCAATGACACTAGGGCATTGAAAAATGCGCATCCTTCAGACCAACTTGGAAAGGTCAAGACGAGCGCAAGTTCTACCAAACCATTCAAGAGAGCACGGTCGCCCTAGCGGTGGTGGCCGAAACATACAGAGTTCTGGATGCTTCGGAATGGGATATACGGACAAACTGGTTGCTGTCGCCTGGACATCAACGCCGGGGGCGTTCGCCTACGGAGCCCCGCTGGAGCGCGGCAACGGAAACGTCGCGGGCGAGTGGGTAGGGATGGTGGTGGCGGTGTGTACGTGTCGCCCAACAGCTGCTGCGCAGCGTTCGAGATGTTCCTAGACGGGGCTGGCGACTACGTCAGGCGGCGCCTACCCCGGAATGTGCTCGTTCTGGGAGACATCAACGCGCACTCCACGAAATGGGGAAACCCCATGACCAACGCGCGCGGCCACGCGCTGTCAGACTGGGCCGCGGGATTTGGAATCCTGTTGATGAACAGGGGTTCGACCAGTATCTGCGTTACGCGGAGAGGGAGCTCCGTCGTTGACATCACATGGGCCTCCCCCGATGCACTCAAGCGGACTTCAGACTGGACAGTGGCCGAGGGGGTCGAGACACTCTCGGACCACTTCTACATATTCATGGAGGTGAAGAATACACCTGGACCTGTAATGGTAACCGCGGGCGATGGCAGCGGCCCGCCGAGGAGAGTACGCGCACGCCCACCGCCAAGATGGAAGATAAAGGAGATCTATTCCGGGCGGCCGTTATAGCGACAGCCGTGAGCTGGGAGGCCTCGACGACGATGACCGAAATAGGCGTGGAAGAGGGGGCTGTCACCCTTCGCCGAGCCATGACAGCAATTTGCAATGCGTCCATGCAACGAGCTACACCCGGCACGGCGCGAAGCACAGCAGTTTACTGGTGGAACCCCGACATCGCGGAACTGAAAGCGAGATGCGTCCGGGCCTGAAGACGGTACCTGAGGGCCCACCGCTGGCAACGACGCAACGAAGAAGAAGTCTCTTTGCGCTACCGAGCGTACCGCGTGCTACGGTTCTCGTTACAAAAGGAGATCAAGAATGCGAAGGACCGTGCCTTGTCCGAACTAGTTGAAGCAGTCGAGTCTGACCCATGGGGAAGGCCATACAGGACGGTGACGCGAAAACTTCGCGCGAAGGGTCCTCTGGTATCGACGGAGATGGAACCTGCGCTGCTGCTGCAAATCATCGGGACGCTTTTCTCCCCGCAAGAGGACAGTGCGGCAGAACAGGCGCGGGACGCAACACGGCCGATAGAATGGAGAGATGATTGGGAAGTCACGGAAGAATAAATGTGGGAGGCGACCAGAAGAATGGCCTCCTGCGACGTGGCGCCGGGTCCGAACGGAATCCCGGGCCGGATCTGGGGGAAGTGATGGTGGTCATCGCTCCCAGACTGCGGCGCCACTACATAAGATACCTGAGAGAGGGAGTCTACCCCCGGGCATGGCGGAAGGCGAGACTGGTCTTGCTCCGTAATGAGGGCCGTCCGACGACTTCGCCGCCGGCGTACCGGCCGATATGCCTGCTGGACGAGGCCGGCAAACTCCTCGAGAGAGCGGATGGCGCCCGCCTGGAGCATCATAATGGCGGGGCAGGTGCCAGGATGTCACGAAAGCCAGTACGGCTTCCGAAAGGACCGCTCGACGATTGACGCGGTCAGACGAGTGCGGGCACTTACGGAGGACATCGTTTCCCGGGACGGAGAGGCGCTCGCGGTCTCTCTGGACATCGTCAACGCGTTCAACTCCATGCCGTGGGACAGGATAGTAGCGGCCCTGGAACTCTTCGATGTTCCCAGCCATCACGTTCTGCTGATCCGAGCCTACCTCGACGACAGGTGGGTATGCTACGCCAGCAGGGAAGGGGAGGAAAGGCGGCCCATCGAGCGCGGCGTTCCGCAGGGCTCGTTGTACGGGCTGATTCTCTGGATCATCGCGTACCACCAGGTACTGCGATGCCCGCCGCACCCGGACGCAGACGTGGTGCGTTACTCTGATCCTTATCGGATGTCGCGGATGGCACGAGACGTTGCGCATCGGCGAAATCGCAACGGCCTGCGCGACTCGTACTGTGCGCGAACTGGGCCTGAGGGATTTCCCTGCGAAGTTGGAGGTCTGGTTGGAGATCTGGTTCTACGACTAGAAAAGGCGAGGGATTCCTCCTTCCGGTCTGAGCATAAACATGACAGGTGATACCGTCGGGGTGTGATCGCGGATCAAATATTTGGGTCTCGTCATCGACAGCCAGTTGACGTTCGAGCCGCACTTCGACTCCCTAATTCCAAAGATGTCGGCGACTGCCAAATATTGGCGGAGCAGGATTCGACTATACGAGGGCGTCGTTCGGCCCCGAGTGATGTACGGGGCCCCTGTATGGGCGGGCGATCTGATGGCGAGTCGTCGCAGCGTCCTGCTCCTCAGATGGCTGCACAGGGTAATCGACATCAGAATCGTTAGGGGATACCGAACGGTGTCCGCGACCGCTCTAGCCGCGTCCCCCCTCCTCCTGTGGGAGTTTCGGGCACTGGCGCTCAAACAAAGATACATCCGCTGGAGAGTATGGGATCCGGGAGAGGACTCGACCGAGCAGGCGGCCCCAAATGATCTATGAACCGCCGAAGAGGGACGTGGGACCAGGAGCGATACCAGCTGATCAACGAGGGAGGCGAATATCGATGCGCGGATGCGGTCCTCCCAAACTGGAAGGCATGGAGAAGCCGCCGCGGCCTCCCGCTCACCTACAGGATGACCCAGGTGCTCACTGGACGCGGCGTGTTCGGCGAGTACATGAGGAAAATCGGACGGGAGACGACGGACATCTGTTACCACTGCGGGGAGGGCAGGGACACAGCGCAACACACGCTGGGGCTCTCTGTCCGGCATGGGAGCTGTCCCGTTACACCCTGCGGCACGTCATAGGCGAAAGACTGACCCCCTTGGCGATTGTAGAAGCGATGTTGAGAGGGTCACAAGAATACGAGGCCGTTCGCATCTTCTGCGGGCCAGTTATGTTCTCAAAGGAGCGAGCAGAAAGGGAGAGGAAGAAAAACTCTCACTCTTGTAGGATAAGACGACGGAGGAGGATGACAGTCAGGCGGCCTAGAGCTGCTTCATCGCCATCTCAACGGACCATGACTAGAAGGAGCGATAGCGCTAGAGGCAATGGCCGCCCCTAACGCCAAATTGAACAGACTTGAATTCATAGGTCGGGCTCGAACAAGAGGACGCAGGAAGAGGGTGCAACAGATGATAATTCATAAGAGGTTCCTGGAGCACTCCTGTCATACTCGTAGGATGGTCATCGTGGAGTTTTAGTCCGTAGGAGTCCGACACTACTTTGCTATTACCAAATATTAGCAACAGCGGAGTGTCCATGAGGATTTCTCTACGTGTAAAAAAAGAAAAAGAAAAGAATAATTTACTTATAATTCTCAATGAGAATTGATTGTAAAATTTTTCCAAATAAAAGATAAGAAAATATTGCCAAAATAAATATTGACATTATTTTAATCAGTTTTTCCTGAGCTTTGTCACATAAAAATGATACCAAACATGATTATATTCGATTATATATGATTCTGAGTTGTATAGTTTAAGCAAGATAAAAAAAAGTGTAATACGAATGTTGTAATATTTAATATATCATAATAATATAAACACTAACATTACCAGTGATGCTAATACTAATAATATATTGTTCTTTTATCCTACAAATACACAATTAGTGCTTATTATTTTAAAAATGTCGGAAAAGTGACGGAGATGTCAGCTTCGTACGTAGCAAAAATTCAATAAAAGTCCCATTTTATATGTTGCGTGCAGCAGTATGCATGAACATCGTTTTCCATTCAATTTCTTGAAAATATAACGTAAATCTCTCTTTAGGATGATCTCTTCAAAAGTTTTATTTTTTTTCTGTTAGAAGAATAACTTTTAATATAACTCATTTTGTTCTCAATACATTTTCCCCGCTCTTGTCTCAGGGTCACAAAACAATATTAGGGTAGCCACGCCTGATAAACCTCCTGCAGGTCACAGCCACCGAGACGATAATCAGTTAGTGTCTCAGGCCGAGGAGACAGTAACAGGGTAGCCACTTGTGACTGGTGCCTGGCGGCAACCTCTCCAGAAGGCCGAAATCCTAGCATACAAACCTATCCACAATCAGCACTCGACACACTCTATTGCAAGATCCCGAACCGTTGACACTCTGTTTGAACACTCTGAATCGTTACTCTGTTAGATTCATACAATATATACATCGTACATATCTAGTTTTTTTTATTATTTAGTTTGTATTTTATAATTTGTCCAGCTGGACATTTCTAAAAACTTAATATATCTAGTCCGAATATTTTACCTTACTCACGAAACGTTTGAACTGCGATGCAAGGAAATCACCGGTGATCTGTTAATGTCGTGATTTCTTGTGTCTCCTACCTGACACTCTCAACATGTGTCATTCGCTATCGATATATGTCACTTTCACTTTCGAAGCAGCTTGAGGCGAGCGAGCCAAAGAAAGATAAGCCCGATTGCCGATTAATTTCTGGAATACACTTGCTTGGATAAATTTTTCCACGCGTCGCAGCGTGGGTCCTTACGAGCGAACATTATCCCAACACTACTGTAACTCTTCGAGAATCTAAAAATTCTCAGAAATCTTGAAAATATCGAGTTACGAAATACTTTCGGGGACCTGATCCGATCTTGCGAAATATTGCCATTCCGATCCAATTCGATATTCTCGGATTTTCGTACTGATGATTGGTCTTAATTTCCACATATGTTGACGAGGAAATGATTCCGAGTAGCTTTTCCTAATATCTTAGTCGGCGGTTTCGTACAGTTTGTACTATTTCTATAAATACACCATCTCAGTTTGTCAACAATCTCGTAACGCGCGAACGTTTTGAAACAAATGACGAAGCTGAAGTTCTTGAATTCTAGACACAGTGCGATGAATAATTTATTCGTAACTACCAAAAGATATGTAATAAATCTGTATAACGAGCGATCTTTAAAATCGTTGGCGGTTGCTACAAAAATTTACACCGACCGAAACTTTATCACAGGAGAATGAGGACATTGATTATCCGTATTTGGATTGAATTAGCTTTCTTAATTCGTTAGTCACAAAATGATATGAAATGTTAGGTTATAGCCAGCTTCTTCGCAACTGCCCGATTGGTCAGTGGTTTTATTTTATTGGGATAAAGTTTGGTTTAGTGCAGTTTTTAACAGCAGTCACGGACGCGTGTGAGATTTATGGGTATAGAAATATTTTAAATCTCACCCGTTAGAGAGATTGTTTTCAGGCTGCCATGATGTAATTAGCAAAATGGTAGATAATCGATTGCGCCATGATGATGCATCTGTGACATCAATCGCATCTCAACTTTTTGTTTTCTTTTTTTTTTTTTTTTTACGTGGAGGAAATCCGCACGGACGCCGCATCGCTTCTGGGGGAGAGAAGCGACGCGGTAGTGTCGGACTCCAACCGACTAAAACCTCCACGATGACCTTCCCAGTAGCAGTCGAGGGAGGCCAAGGGACTGCAGGTAAGCAACAAACACTGGGCCTCCCCCGCGCCAATCTTGATTCGTCCATTCAAAACCGTTGTCGCGGTGTGAGGTCATGTCACACCGATGCACTTCGCGGGGGGCCGCCGTGCAAGGCAGTCCGGATCCCCTACCGCACTGCTTGATGGCCTCTGGGCGCTGGGTTTGTCAGCGCCTAAGATTAGATCCCGCCGGGCCTCGCCGGGGCGCGTCCACGACCTCTGCCGCGACCTCGCCCGCCGATCCTTTCCGGGTGGGAGTCCCGCTCCCTTACCCGCTCTGCCGCTTCCTTTCGGAGCATTACCTGCTCGCAGAAGGAGACGACAGCGCGCCTTCCGCTCTCGCTCGTCAGCATCGCGTTGAAGATCGCCGGCGGCGAGAGGTCCGGCCCTATTTCCATGGTGAGAATGCGGCGCGGCACAGCCCACGCGGGGCAATCCCCCAGCGTGTGTTGCGCCGAGTCCACGCCAGTGTCGCAGTGGTGGCAGCGCGCGGTCGCCTCTTTCCCGATTCGATGCAGGTACTCACCGAAGCACCCATGGCCGATGAGCACCTGCGTCACCCTGTGGGTGAGGAGGGGTCCTCCACCGTCCAACCATATATCCCAGTTCGGAAGGACGGCTCCGATGGCTCTCAGCCCCGGCGCGCCCGCTCTCGTGTCGAGGCTGGCGCGCCATCTGTCGAGCAGGTCCCGCCGAGCGTGAACCCTAACGTCTGCGCTCGCCGGGCCGCCCCCGTCCGACAGACCCCGGGTGCGGAGATAGACCTCGCGACACCTCAGAGCCTGCAGCTCGAACGGGGGAAGACCGGCGAGCACCGCCGCCGCCGCCGCCGAAATGGTGCGGAAGCCCCTCACTACCCTGATGGCCACGGTCCTGTGCAACCTCCTGACCAACAGAAGACTGCGACGGTTGGCCATCAGGTCCTCCGCCCAGATCGGAGCTCCGTAGAGGAGCTTCGATCGCACCACACCGGCGTAAAGCCGTCGCACTCCGACGCCGGGCCCGCCCAGTCGGGGCAGCAAGCGTCCTAGGACGCTCGCCGCCGCTTCGACCGACGGCGCCAGGCGCTCGAAGTGAGCGCCGAAGGTCCAGTGGCAGTCGAGAGTCAGACCCAGGTACTTCATGCTGGTTCCCACCCCGATCTCGGTCCCCCCCATCCTCAGACGATAGCCCGTTGGGGGCGTCCCGCGATTGGCCTTCCGGCAAAACCACATTGCCTCGGACTTCTCAGGAGACACCTCCAGCCCCAGTCCCTTGATAGCGGCGACCGCGCAGGCCACCTCCAGCTCCGCCAGACGGACGGTCTTGCCCCACGTCGTGCCCCAGACTAGCACCAACGTGTCGTCGGCGTAGCAGGTTAGCGCCGAGTCCGGTGGCATCGGCGCTCGAAGTAGCGCGTCGTACGCGATGTTCCACAACAACGGACCCAATACCGAACCCTGTGGGACCCCGCGGAACACCGCCCTTCCCATCATCCTTCCGCCCCGCCCGGTGTAGACTATACTACGGTGCCGGAGGAACGCGCGGACCACACGCCGCAGGTATGCGGGCACCCGATGAAACTCGAGGGCCCGGCATATCCTGTCCCAGGGGATGCTGTTGAAGGCTTTGACCACGTCCAACGACACGGCCAACGCCACGTAACACGCCGCTCGGCCACCTCGACGAGGGAGCGGACACGGGCGACCGCGTCGGCCGTAGACCACCCCCTCCGGAAGCCGAACTGGCCGTCGTGCAGTCCGGGAGCAGTCCGGGACAAATGCGACTCGAGGCGGGCAGCCACCACTCTCTCCAGTAGCTTACCAGCCTCGTCCAAGAGGCACACCGGCCGAAAGGCGGAAGGCGAGTCCGGAGGACGTCCCGGCTTCGGCAGTAGGACCATCCGTCCCTCCTTCCACGACACGGGGAATTCGCCTCGAGACAGGCATCCGTCGAACAGACGCATTAGTCTCGGGGCCAAGACCCCGGCAACGTCCTTCCACAGGCGGGCGGGGACTCCGTCGGGGCCCGGAGATTTCCGCTCTCCGATCCTCCCCACGGCTTCGGCCAACTCCTCTTCGGTGACCCTCAACTCCGGGCTCCAACTTCCCGCGGCGACAGGTGGCTCTTCCTCCTGTGGCTGAGGCTCCTCCTGCTGCTCCTCTTCGGTGAGCCTGTCGTCTTCCTCGTTCGCCTCTCCCGGGAACAGGGCGCCGACAACCTCCTCCAGGAACCGAGGGTCCATGCACTCCGTCGCGGGAGGCGCCCATGGACGGAGTTTGTTCAACACCATTTTGTATGGGCGCCTCCAGGGATCGGAGTCGAGGATGGCCAGGAGATCGTCCCAGGCCCGTTTCTTCGCCTCCTTGATGGCTCGCTGCAGGGGCCTCCGACCCTCACGGTAGACATCATACAGAAGAGCCACTGTGGCTTCGTCCACACTCCGTTTACGGCGGGATCTTGTGTACCGGCGCCGAGCACGGAAGCACGCCTCGCGGAGGCGAGCGATCTCCTCGGACCACCAGTACACCGCGCCAGCGCGGCGCGGGGCTCCGGACCGGAGCATGCACGAATCGCAGATCGCGTGCATATCTTGCCTCAGCCGGATTGCTCCCGTCTCCGAGTCTTCGTCGGTCGGGGTATCCTCCGACCAGGCGACGGCTATAGCGGCCACCGTCATGGAGTCCAAGTCGCGGTTGGTCGCCACCCACCGCGGGAATTTCCTTCTCCTTCCCGGTGAGCCGACGGCCCCGCGCGAAGCGGGCGGACGGTCGCCCCTCGCGCCGCCGAAAGCCACCTCCATCACGATGAAGAGGTGGTGCGAGAGGGTCTCCTCCGGGGAGACCTCCCAACCGGAAACACGGCGGGATGCGGCAGGGTTTGCCCACGTGAGATCCACTATGGACTCGCCCCGCCACGCCACGCACGTGCTGGACGATCTCCGGTTCATAAGCCGGAGGTCGAGCGCGGCCGATCAGTCCTGTACTGCGCGCCCCCTTCCGTTGGTCCTGCGGGAGCTCCACGCCGTAGAGTGAGCGTTGAAGTCCCCGAGCACCAGTGACGGACAGGCGCCCAAGCGCCTCCCGCAGTTCGCGAGCTCGTCCAGGAAGGAGGCGTACTCCGTCCGGCTGATGTTGGGCGACACGTACACGGCCACCACGGCCATGTCGCCCCATTTCACGGCCACGAAGCCCCGTCCGTTCTCGATCACCGAGCAGGAGGGGCTTCCCGTAGTCCCGGTCCAGAATATGGCGACCGAGCCGCTCAGGTCCCCGTCGCCCCGTGAAGCGTCGGGAATGCTGTACGGCTCGGCCACCGCTGCCAGGCCGATCCGCCGATCCACCAGGCTCTGGAACATTAAGTCCTGAGCCCGGCGGCAGCGGTTTAAATTGCACTGCAGGAGCAGTTGTCCTCCTCTTCTTATTCCGCCCGCGTCGGGGAAGGCTCCGTTTCCATGGCCTCCTCCGGGCCATTCTCAAGTACGTCGGTGCGTCCGACTTCCACGCCCTCTCTTCTGGCCTCCGTGGGACAGGTTGACGGCGCAGTCTCGATACTTACCGTCGTGCCTGCGCCGTCGCTAAGGGTTGTCCTGACCTCTCGCGCGGCCCTCTTCTTACGGGCCGGTGGTTTACACGCCGGTGATCCCATCCGATGGGATGCTGGCACTCCCACGTCCGCGCACACCGGGCACTTGGGTACCCTCGCCAGGCAATCCCTGGCACGATGTCCGTCCGTACCGCAGCGGTAGCAACGGTCAGAAAGGTCGGTCGTCGACTTGCAGTCCCGACGCACGTGACCCAACTCCAGGCACTTGAAGCACTGGAGTCCGCGCGCCGGCAGGACGGAAACCCTCGCCGCTGTCCAACCTATTCCGAGTTTACCTGTTACCGGGGCATCTGCCCTTCCACCGGTGCTTCCGCTGATCTTCCTAGCCGCTGTCAACGGGCAGCGTATCCACACCAAGCCTAGGCGCCGAGGAGTGGAGCGTATAACGCCCATGTTGATTTCTTCCACGCGACAGCCTCCCGCCTCGGCAACGGCGGTCGCCACGTTCTCCAAGGTCACCGAGTCTTCCAGCCCGGTCACCCTTAGTTCAGCTGTCTTCCGCGATACCACCACCTTGACTGGGTGGTTGCGGAGGACCTCCGCCAATCTTTCGGCCAGCCGCGATGCTTTCGCATCAGCGTCCTTGCCTGCGATCTCTAACAGTAGCGCCCCCGTGACCGCTTTCTTGGGCTTGACCACCGCGATGTCGAGGTCCGCGAGGTTGATGGCTTTCTTTGCCAGTGCCATCGCCTGACCCTCAGTAAATCCCGAGCCGTCTTTCACGGTGAGTGACACCACGGCATACCGTGGGGGTCGGAGGAGTCCGGCTATATCGACTCTACGCGCATCCCGATCGTTGACGTTCCGTCCTTTCTCTACGGTGGCCGTTTTAGCTGTTATTCCGCCGCCGCTGCCCGCTCCCCTCGCGGATTCTCTCCCGGCGTGGGAGGGCGCCGGGGGCCGGGCGGCCACCTCGGCGAAAGTCCTCGCCCTCCCCTTTTCGTTATTGCTACCGGCCGCAGCCCCGGGCACCGAAACCCCCGCGCGCGGCGATGACGACGGCAACGACGACGACGGCAACGACGACGACGACGTCAGTCCCTTTCTTCTCGCGCCCTCGGCCGGCGCGTGAGCCGTTGGAGGAGGTTGCGCTTCCGGCCCTCTCTTCTCTCTCCTATTCCTTCTTGCTCTTCTCACGACGGTGGTGAATCCGTCCTCCTCGACGACCGACGACTCCGCGGTAGATCGCGAGGTGTCTCTGGCCAACCGTGACCGTGCTTGCACGGTTCTCGAAACGGCGGCGGTGTCCGTGGCCGGGGGAATTGCGCCACCAGGCGTCATCTCACGCCACCATTCTTCCACCTTACGGAGGAGCAGGGCCTTGGAGTCCTCCAGCGGATTTCTGGACCCTGTTCCACTGGGTCTTTCCGTTCCTTCCCCGGCCACTGGTTCGCTCCGCCGGAACAGCGGAGACGGCTAGACGCTGGCCGGGAGAGCGGTGGCGGTGGTGGAGGGGGAGCCATAATCGCTCTCGTTGGGGCCCCGGGAGCATCTGCTTTCTTCCCCCTTGTGGTGGAGTTCCCCACTGCTTGTGTCCCACCGTCGGAGGTTCCCCCTCTTGCTGCCCTCTCATAACACTCCTTGGTCAGCCGCTCCACCGTCTCTTGGAGTCGGCTGATCTGGTTCTCCATGAAGCGCAACCTCCTCCGCAGGTAGGCGCCGTCCATGCTCTCTTGGTCCTTGTCGGTGGAGGGACCGACGTCTCGATCTCTATGTTCTTGTATCTCCATTTTAACCGCGCCTTCCCCTGCGTCGTCGCTGCCGGCGGCACCGTCGCGGATGCGGAGGCGGCAGAGATCGGCCATCGTCGAGGCGTCGGCGGACGTGGTGACCGTGCGCTGCTGAAGCTCGGCGCTGGACACCCTCGCCCTCAACGAGGCCAGCAGCAGACGCCTCGCGCACGTCCCTTTGAGGTTCGTCGAGACGGAGGCGATCCTCTCCACCTCCTCCATCTTCCGTGTTATCTCGGCCGCGAGATCGGCGGTCGTGTAGCCGACCCTCGCCCGCGACAGCTCCGCCACCGACTCCAACGGTTCGAGAGCGGCGGCGGAGGTCGCGGCGGTCGCTGCGGCGGCCCTGGTGCCGGTGTCGGTGTCTATGTCCGCTCCGCACCGCTCGCCCCCCTTCTTTCTTTTGTCGGGAGCAGGCAGCAGCGCGGAGTCCGATTCCCCCGCGCTCGCGTCCCCCCGTTGCGCGCGGCGTCCCGCGCCTCCGCCTCGACCTTTGGCGGCGGAGGCGATACTTTCCGTGGACCCGGCAATCCTGCGGTACGACCGCTTGCAGAGCGCGCCCGCGGCAGCCGACGAGGAAGAGCACGACGACATTTCGTCGTCGGATCTCATCCCCCCGCCGCCGCCGCGCCGCGGCCGCGCGCTACCCCACGAAGATCCCGGGCCGATGGTCGTAGCTTTCTGTTGCCTCGGACCCCCCCCCCGAGACCCCCCGGCTCGCGTGACTTCTTCACCAGACGCATGAGCGCTTCCGGGGGCCTGGTGATGCACCCCCGAACGGCCACGGTTGCTCAATGACGACGCAGCGGGGCCCGCTTTACAACCCGCGGCTGCGCCGGTACTGGGATATCCGTATCCTTCCCCTGCACCGTAAACGTTGCTTTTCATATTGTCCAGGCTCATGATTCTTTTCTTTTGGTTCGCCTTGTCGTCAACAATAGTTCCTGTCCTGGTGCCACTCACTCTTTCGCACCACACACCGGCCGAACCGGTGCATGGTGACAGAGAGCCCCACGAGAAGACGAGGTGAGTGGTCTTGGCAGGTATGGGCCCACCAACTTTTCCGAAATTCTCCGCACCGGATCGGCAATCTGGAGGGTGCCTAAGGCATCGACCAGCCACCACCCGGCTGTAGGAGGATATCAGATACATCGGGGTTTCCCATGGCATGGTCCTACACCCTGGGAACCCATACCCACCTCGTGCTCCCCGGATTTTTACCAGCTGGCCACATGTCAACTTGTATGGAGATTGCAGCTCTATTAGCATCAAAATATGTTTCTGGTGATACCATTTCAGTTCTTATATTTGCTACAGTACCTAATTTAATTTTAACCAGGACTTTTGTAACTCAAGGAAGATACAGGAATTTTGAAAAACTAAAAGTAGGAGACTGTATACCTTGTACGATCAAAGATATGGAGCCAGATGGTATAAGACTAATTTTACCAGTTGCAGAATGTACGCAATTCGGACATGTGTCCTATAGTAACGTTAGTAATTTTAATCTACTGTACCAAATTTTAGCCAAATTTGTAGCCAAATTTTATTGGCAAAAATATTTTCTATTAACAAGAAAGAACAACAATTAGGACTAACATTGTCACGAAAGAAAATATACGATGATCTATCTGATCGTAAAAGTAGAATGGTGGTAGCATTGGATACATTGATCCTGAATTTTAATAAATTAGTAGAACTTTCAAGGAATTCATATTATAACAACAGACCAATTGCATGTGTAAAATTAGGTCAGAGAGTTACTGAAAAGATTGAAAAAATTACGGCTGATGGTTTGGTTGTTCAATTGCAGAATAATTTGCTAGGTATAGCGTCTAAGGATCATTACTCTGAGAATATAAAAATAGAGGACAAAATTTATGGGACGATTATATGGAAAAATTTACATATACGAGCTTGTCGAATTTACCACGTTATCGTCAATAATGCATAAAATAAGTGCCAAACAAAATAAGCAAATACAATTCCCTGACGGTAAATTGCTACGTGGTAGAATCTTAGTGGTGACAAATTGGTTTATCTTGATATTCCTACAAGGTATTGGTAAAGGAACTTTAGCTGCAATACCTGTACGTCGTCACATAAATGATTTACAACCAGATCTAACATCTTATACTATTCATTCTAAAATTAAATGTTACGCCTTATTAAATTCCAAAGAATCCGATATTATGCCTCTCTGCATCATAAAATCTGCATTTGAAAAGAAGTATTGTGTGAGAGAGAAATATGGATGATAATAATAACTTGAAAAGAAAGAAACAAAATCAAGAGAACGTGGTACTCGCCAAAAAATTAAAAATTGAAAAGTTGGAGGAAATACCAAAGATGGAAAACAAAGAGAAGCTAAATCAAAAACCGCGTAATCACCATCTATTTCTTCGACCGTTGGGTCTTCGTGGCACTTCCGACATTGGTGAAATGTAGTCATAGACTATGGACATCGAAATATCGGTAGTACCATAGATCTATGGTCTATTCATCTCTGGATATAATATTCGTGGTTCGTGATGTAACCGCACGTGGGTTGCCTCGTTGCCTATTGTCCCAGTTTAGCCGGTTCCTCCAACTGGTTTAGTATCAGTTGCTTGCGTCCTGCAAAGCAGAAAAATCAGAGATTGTTCAAGAATTTTGAAGATAAGATAAGCCTTATACTGTTCATTCTAAAATAAAACGATATATCTTATTAAGTTCCTCAGAATAAAATATTATGCCTATTTGCACGGTAAGGTTTGCTTTCGAAAAGAAATATTCTGTACAAGACAAGTTGTGCAATAATAACAACATAAAAAGAGTCAATATTTTTAATTTCATAGAGTGCTTTCTTCATAAATGAATTTGTAGGAATGTCTTGGAGAAAGCACTTGTTACGTTCAGATTCCGGCAAAGATTGCAATGCTCTCTGCATAATATTCCTCGATTTGTCCTTCAAACCCAATTTTAACAATCCTTCTCCACGATTAAACCATGTCTCGGGAATATGTCTAAACTTTCTAATCATGGTATTAATTGTTTTCTCCAGTTCCATTTGACTGCCAGTCTCAACATGAACAGTCAACATGTGACTGTATATTTTGTGATTGTTAATCAAAATCCTATTATAACCGTGAGTGGCAGCATTGGCTTCGCAGTTTTACCCTAGGCAAACGAGACATTTTCTTGTGCGCTAGCGCAGAATGCGGTTGTCGCGGATGTGATGACTGTCAACGCGGAAATCGGCTTTCTTGTAATCGCCAAATTGTTTCTACACACGTTGTGTTAGCGAAGTCAGCGGTGATGATCTCGTGGTGTCTTAAGTGTTTAAGCTAAGAGAGGGAAGCGCGAAAAAAAAGTAAATAACTCGAGTAGCAAACTCGGTTAGCGGCGAATTCACACTCGTACTAAATCGTGTCAAAGGTTTTTCCAGTAAAAACGAGCATCATGACATGCTCCACATATAAAACCATGTTACCGATTTGTCTTGTTCTGTGACCAAGTTTACAGGACAGAAAAAAAAAGAAAAGACAATGTCGTATAAAAGTAATGCTTCTGAGCGACTTAAATTAAATTACAAACAGTAATGTAAAAAATGTAAGCCCAACACAAAATATGGTATGGCTACGTCGTACCGTCGCGAAACAGTACTTTTGCCAAAACCACTTTCAAACAGAAATTCATTGTTTATTGTGAATACACATATGAAATTTATATTTTTCTTGGGTAATAAACTTTATATATTTGCCGGAGATGAAAGGATACCGGGGCCTTTCCTTTGGAATTTTGGGAAAATCCCTTAATACTTTAGTCTAGATTCTACCATAGCCGTAAATAAATAATTGTGTGCGATTCGATCCGATTGTATTTTTCGAGATTTGTGATAATCAGCTTGGGCTCGAGGCGACAACCAGTCGCCGAACGTGCTTGCGATATATATTTAAACGTTAAAAAAAAATTTACTCAAAAGTGCAATGAAAATAGGGATTGTTGATACTTTTAAGTATTATCAAGATAACGATCTTAAACATAAGGACCATATATAGGAATATTTGTTGTATAACTGTCCAAAATTATTACACCCTCCACCTCAGTCACCAGATCCAAACCATATTCGAAACCCATGGAACGAACTAGAAAGGCGAATTAAAAAAACTGCAATAACGACAAAAGAAGTGTTGAAACAGCGATTAAAGGAAGAATGGAATAATATTAATACTGAATAGCTGAACAAATAATTTGTAATATGTCCCAACGTTTGAAGGAAGTTATTGATCAGGAAGGTTACTCTATACATCACTTGTATAATGTAATAAATAATAATTAAAAAATAATTAAGATAAAGATTACTTATATTTTAAAGTTCGAATATTAAAGTAATGTTTCATTTAATACGTATTACTTAACAAGCTTTGGATTTTATGTAAATGTAACTAAACACAGTACCTAAATATTATATAATATTATATCTAGTAACTAACTATACCATTTACTTTTTTTCCCGTAATGAACGAAATAATAGTGCAGCAAAATAAAAATTTTTTTGCGTCCGAAGATTAAAGATACTCACTGTTACGTCGGGCGACTTTTTACCTGGACCAGGTCACTCACCGCGGGAGAAATAACAACCGGATGCACCGTCTCTCAATAGCCTCAAGGATCTATCATAAACCTTGGCCTATATACACCTAAGGTCCTTCAGATCAAAAACAATCACTTGCCAATTCTACCTGCATTTCCCGTCTGTCCAACACATGTTGACCATCTGGAATGGCCTTTTTTATTGTCCCCAATAAAACCTATTTCATTATTACCAACGAAAACTTGCCTTGGGCAGATGGGCTTTTTACTTTACTTGGACACATCCATCGCGAGGTTTCCTCCTTAGCATCATATTCACGGAAAGTCATTCTCGCATCGTCGTCCGAAGAGTCATCGTCTACTCTTACCTCGCAGTACACATTCTAGTTACATCGTCCGAAGAGTCAACTTCTACTCTCATCTCGCAGTAAGCAGTAGCGTCGTTCGAAGAATCAACGTCTACTCTTACCTCGCAGTAAACATTCTCGCATCGTCGTCCGAAGAGTCATCGTCTACTCTTACCTCGCAGTACACATTCTAGTTGCATCGTCAGAAGAGGCAACTTCTACTCTCACCTGGCAGTAAGCAGTAGCATCGTTCGAAGAGTCAACGTCTACTCTTACCTCGCAGTAAACATTCTAGTTGCATCGCCCGAAGAGTCAACTTCTACTCTCACCTCGCAGTAAGCAGTAGCATCGTTCGAAGAGTCAACGTCTACTCTTACCTCGCAGTAAACATTCTACCTACGTCGTTCGAAGAGTCGTCTTCTACTCTTACCTCGCAGTAAACATTCTACCTACGTCGTTCGAAGAGTCGTCTTCTACTCTTACCTCGCAGTAAACATTCTAGTAGCATCGTTCGAAGAGTCAACTTCTACTCTCACCTCGTAGTAAGCAGTAGCATCTTTCGAAGAGTCAACTTCTACTCTTACCTCACGTATTCTACTTTGTCAAGACGGTAGTGAGTCCAACACCGTCATTCTAAGAGTCGTCTTACACTATTACCTAGCATATTCTGCATTGTCAAGACTGTAGCTGAGTTGTTTGAATAAACCACATTAATACGTGTGAATCCAGCCTAACATCAA
>JACXIL010000116.1:0-44349 GCA_014737365.1 Bombus soroeensis | reverse complement strand
AGAGAGGCTATCCCCGAAAGATTGTTCTCGTTGTTCGAAGATTGGTAGAATACTCACATTGGTTTACTACCTCGGAGTCTTAAAAAGATATCTATGACGAACGCAGGCAAAATATGCGGAATTACACTACGAACGTTGTAAATATATCTATTAGCTATCATTGGGCAACCTGGGTACCATAATGTATCGTTCAGTGGCGATTCTATGCTACATTTCACCATAAGATCTTTCATCTGACCCCATCTTGGCAATTGAAACAATTACATTTGTACAATTAATCGAGTTACGCTTAAAGTAAATTTTATTGCTATCCGAGTATCTCAGGAAATATTACGTAATTTAAATAAATATATTATATCACTATTTTTCTAAATTGAAGTATTGAGATCAAAAGAGGACTTTTGTATTCTACGTTCTTTTGCGCTTTCATTGTTCACGTTACTTAAATGAACTGAAACTTTTGGTACACTCTAACAATCGAATTACAATAGTTGAAAAAAATTCGTAATAAATATTACTTAAAAGGGCATGCGTTACTCGTGCAGTTGTACACTTTAACTTCATGATCACGATGTAGCGTGACGTGCCATGCAGTACATATTATAGTGTCGACTACGAAATCGACAGGCACTACATCCAATCTTGCATCTTTCCTACCTCGTATCGCTGTTGCACATCCTTTGCCGATTAGCAGAAAGGTGCCTGGAAACATTAAATAGGTTTAGAAATTATTTGTGATTTTTGATTACCAGAAATGTGACGCTAAATGGATAGGAATGAATTCTCGTAATAGTGAGTACCAACAAATTTGAGCTATAATAATGATGATCTAGTGGAAAGCCTCTCATTTATCCTTACACAAACTAACGGATTAACTTTTGTGAAATGTAAGGTGTACTGAACAATTGCTATTGAAAAATATCTATTAAAATACCTGTAATTCCAGAAATATTCTGTATCCAACCTGGGCAAGGGTCTTCCAAGGAGGCTCCAATTATACTCGGCCGCACTATCGCAACTGGCAGATTTCTGCACTTGCTTTCTACAATCTGTTCTGCCATATTCTTACTGAATGTATATGTGTTCGGATAAGTTTTTAAAATCTTTTTTTCTATTTGGTTGATCGACGTTTTGTCGAATTTGTCACACATATCGATCAGGTTTGAAGGTTTGAAGCTCGTGCTGCAAAGACAGTAATAAGTGAACATATTCTTCACGCTATTATTACTGATATTATATTCGTAAATCACAGAACAACGTTTGCGTGTAACTTATTCTTACTTATAAATCTTTTCCCCGATATCAGGTAGATTCGCATTACTATAGGCTGTGCTAACGTGTACGAAGCTAATTGGATGCCTTAGTTCGTTCCAAAGGTCGATGACACGAGCAGTTCCTTTCGTATTCACATTAACAGCGACGTGTAACGGCTCGTTGAATCTCACAGTGGCCGCGGCATGAAACACTATGTTCACTTTCTCTAACAAGAGACTTCTGTGTTCTCGCGAAAGACCTAAATCCGGCAGACTCACGTCACCTTCCACGGGATAAACTTTGCTCAAAACTGAGAGATGTTTTGCCTTGATGTCATCGTAAATCTAAGGATGAAGAAGTAAGAACTCAATTCCAGAAAAGAAATTTAATCAGTTAGGCTCCTAACAGCCTTAAATATTAAAAGAAAAAAGAATATATTTACGAACGGGATTATCTATGAGCTTCTTAAATCGTTGTTCTATCGTTTCGTTCTTTTTTGGACGAATTAATATAAAAATAGCAGCAATGCGTGGACACGTGCGCATCAGTTTTTCTAGAAGACCTATTCCTAGGAATCCGGTTGCTCCAGTCACAAGAATCCCACTACCGGCATAGAATTCCTCGAGAGAATTCATCTTATTCAATCCTTCATCGGTCCCATTTTCATTCGTTTCTTTATTGATTGTATCCATGTTTCAGGATCTTCACACTTTCAATCCTAATATTTGTCATAGATTAACATTCCTAACAAACAGTAAGTGGAAAAATGTTTTATATGATATAGAAAATTGGTTATAGTTGAGACCTTTTTATATGTTACTATTTAAAGAAGTATACAGATAATCTTTACAAAGGGAAACATAATTTAACAATTATGGTTTCGTTTTGCATGATCTAAATAATTGCGTTATGTCAACGATTCTTCCATTTTAATGTAAAAATATTTTTACTATATAGTAAATTTTCATCAAAAAAAAAAAAACAAAAAACGAAAAGTTAAGAGGTATTCAACGCAATAAATACAACTTTTTATGTGGCTGTTCATTAATTTGCATTATTATCCATTACTCCATAAAACGATACCTTTTTTAATCCTTCGAGTGTAAGTTTAAACAATCTTTTTTTAGTTTCCTTTAACTTTTTCATTTCATATTTTATGTGTATGTATGTGAATATTGTAATATGCAGTGATCAGTAAGTTGTGTGGAAAATGTGTGTGGCTTATGCGAAACAGTGTTCGATCACATTTAATAGCACCGGAGAAATGCTTAATACATGTGTGATTTTTTTTGTGGGCACCAGTGGAGGACACGATCATGGTGCGTATGTGAAATTTGTATAAACTTTATTTACATATTCCATTATTCATTAATTATTTATGGAGTCAAAAGGAAGCATATTTATAAGTCTCAATGAGTAAATAGATTTAATCTACAATTGGTGATATTTCTTAGAAAACTTTCTTAGAAAAATTATTATAATTAAGTAATAACTAACAATAATTTGTAAAAATATTGAACATAAAGTCTTTTTAACACTTGAATGTGTATGAAAGGATGTTTACGTTCTAATTCGAAGAGATATTTTGTCGCATCTAAATAATTAACAACTATCTTTATGAAAAAAGTGATAAATAAAATAAGGGAAATATATTTTGTCACAATATAGGATGTTTTAGTTGAATTTAGTAATATAATTGTGTAATACATAATCTCTCCATTACCATTTCATAGTTTTCTTTTCTATAGAATCAATATTACATACGTATATTTCAGTTCACTTGCGTTTATTTCAATTTATTTTACTGGAAATAAGGGATCTTTACCATTTAAAATATAAAATGACTAAAATATCTCGCATGTTTAATGTACTCACCGCGAAGCTTATTTTCACCTTTCACGAACCCAAAAGCTCGAAGACAGTCCTAACAATAACTTATGAAATCCGTTCTTAAACCCAACTTTTGATAAAAAATAGCCGGAGTTTCATGCAACTATCACACGAAGGCGAATGTTCCGATCATCTCTACTGACTGGTTGTAAATTATTGAATAACCACAATAATGAACAATAATAACCTGATAATATTTTTGATATTTATGATATTGGTGATAATGATGAATACAGTCAATAGAAGACACAATTGAATACAGAATAACAAGGAATTACCTGTTACCTATTACTACTTCCACTGTGTATTCTTTACCAAAGATCGAACAATAATGCGTCTTCACGATAGTAGATCCCGACACGTCTGTCACAGTTTTGTAATGTACACGATATAATACTCCTTTAGATACTCGTACTTTTACTACCCCACCCTACTACCGAAACTGTATAACGACATACATAATTAATTCAATTAACATTTTTATCTCCAGAACCAAGGAAAAGATAGAAAGAATTTTAATGACATTTTTGCTGTATATAACATTATATTAGTTACGAGAAAGGCAAAAATATTTGAATTGCTAATTCCATTTCATACTACGAACGACGTATTCTGCTGGGATTAAATATCACGCAATCTGCGTGAAACGTATTTACCCAGTACTTTAACAAAACTTAAAATTATGGTACAACATCGTTTAGTAAGAAATTCGTAGGAAATGAGATATATATACATGTTCTTATTTCTCCAAAATAATTTTCAAACAAAAAAATAAAGGATTCGATACATGTGCCTATTGTGAAAATATTAATAATTATCCAGCTAATGCTAAATATCTATGTGTAATTTATATTCGTACAGTTAGCGCTTCATAGGGGGGAGCACGAGGCGGGTATGGGTTCCCAGGACGTAGGACCATGTTCTGGGAAACCCCGATGAACCTGATATCCTCCTATAGTCGGGTGGTAGCTGGTCGATGCCCCTGGCACCTCTTCAGTCTGCCGCCACGGTGCGGAGAATTTCGGAGAAGTTGGTGGGCCCATATCTGCCCAGACCACTCACCTCACCTTCTCGTGGGGCTAGTACGAACTTAAAGTACGAACTTAAAAACGAAGCTTAGTACGAACGCACGACAGTCTGTAATGATTATAAACGGAATACCGAGCAGGTAAACGCGGAATTTCTTCAATGCTTGCACGATAGCCAGAACTTCAAGCTCATAGCTGGTGTATTTCTCCTCAGCCGGTGAAGTCTTTCCGCTCGAATAATATATGGGGTGAAAAGCATTGTCCTCGCGGTCGCGCTGCAATAAAATCGCACCGTACCCCACGCTACACGCATCCGTATGCAACTAAGTCTCCGCTCCCGCGCAATACAACTTCAGCACTGGTTTCTCGCTTAACGCTGCTTTTAGCCTTTCAAACGCTTCTCGCTTACGCAACTCGAATTTAAACTGGACATCCTTTCTCAGTAAATCCGACAACGGTCTCACAATTACGGAATATCGGAGCACAAACTTCCCAAAATATCCCGTTAGACCAAGGAAACTTTGAACGTCTCTAGCGGACCAAGGCTTCGGGAAATTCGCGACGGCCTTGACCTTGTACTCCGATGGTTGAATGTTACCGCCGTCGATAATGTGACCCAGATATTCTACCCTCGTCTGTAGGAATCGACACTTACTCCAGTTCACGGATAGTCCGTGTTCGCTAAATGTCCCTGTTCGAAACTTTCCAACGGTTTCTGACCCGTGTCTCGCTACACAAAGATCCTATTCTTCGGTAAGATGGTTGTCAGATGTCCATACATTCCTCACAGAATATTTTCAGCTAGCCTAAGAACCCGCTCTACAAACCTTAGAATTTATTTAGCTAAGGTCCTCTTAACGGTAGCAACCTTCTCTTAAGGGCGGTTAGCATCCTTCTTCAACCACCGCCATAGATATTAACCAATTAGCAGCAGCAACGTCCATTTCCCTCACTTCCCGAACGAAAACTTTCCTTGACGAATCCGATGATCTCGTATCCTAGGACACACCCTGTCATAGTTTTCCTCCGCAGCATCATCGTGACGGAAAGTCAGTCTCTAGTCAGTCTTCAGTCTTCTTACATCGCCGTTACACAATAGTCTTCTCGACATCTGAGCAATCATCGTCCGATCTTGTATCGTCCATCAAAACTCACCGACAGAAGTCGAACTTGTAATCGCGAATCGCGAATCGCTAATAATAATCGCGTGTGTTACAAAAAGTGTACACAAGAGTATATGTTAATAAAGTTATATTGTTAAATATACTCGAGTGTTTCTTCGGCACTTATCACGACCTATCCACCTCATAATTAAGACAATTAGATAGTTAAGTTACAACTCTCGTCACCACGGATCCAACACTCTCTCTCTCTCTCTCTCTCACGCAGACCACACTCTCTCGACAACGCTAGTGTCGCGTCGGAGACACAATAAATCGCGAAAACCGATAGATCGCCGGTGATATCGCGTCGCAGTTCGAACTTTTCAGGGATGAGATGAAAAAATTGAACTTCGTATACGACAATGAAGTTTATTATATAAATTCGACAGAGTGACACTTCAAAGTGTTACAACAGAATAATGTCGAGCGCTAATTTAGTTTTTATATTAAGGTTTTAATCCCTTTGGAGGGGTTATCGTTGGGTGTATATCAGAGATGGCTATTTCGTTACTGTCTTGTTATTGTTTCGATAGCTATGGCATGCAGGATGTTCCTTCTATCTGATTACGATCTCTGAGCGGGTGACTTTCTTGAGCGTGTGAAACTAGCAACACACTCTCGACAACGCAATTCACACTCCCTGACTTCTCGATTTACACCCTCTGACTTTTCAACTAACGCTGCCTGTTAATTCGTCTTTGTCCCTTAGTACCCCTTTGTCGTTTGCCTTAGTCCCACCACGTACGTGTTCCGCAACCGCTCGTGGCCAGGGTCACGCAGGCCTTTCCCGCGAAACTATTCCATTGAAGGACCGCCGATATATTGTTGGGCTTGTGGGCACATGGGCTTTCTCGAGACATTGTTTATAGTTCGCCCAATATCTCTTAGGTTTTTCGTCCACGATACTACAATTTTTAGTGAAACTACAGTTTAGTGAAATTGAAAACATGAGTTCAACTGGGCAACAATTTTCATACTTCACTTTACTACATACTGCATAATAATTATGTTACAAATGATGGATGCTTGTACTAACATGTATTCGTAAATATAGGATAAATTACTCTTCCAGACATTTTTGTGTTTCATTTTCTCATTAGCATCTAAATGTTAGTAATAAAAAAGACATATGCTTATATACATCATTAACATGCACATACATATATCATGTAGATGACGTTAGATGTAATATAACATTTGTAACGTAGAAGTTTAGTAGTATTTCGTGTAGAAATCTAAGAACTAACTAAGGTTGCGATGATAGTTCACCAATGCATTCTATCCAACGTTTTATTTCTCATGAGAAAAAAAGAATCATGATTACAAATACATCCAAGACTGGTTGTGTAAGGTATTTCGACGAAGTGTACATATTTCAGAAGATGAAAATATAAGAAAAAGAACGGACAAGACTTCGTATTCTCAGAAGTCTATTAGACAATTAAAAGCTAATTATTTTCTGTGGTGGACTTTGCGTGTTGGTTTATACAATAACGAGACGAGTTGATACTTGTACTTAATAAAATACTTGTCAACTGTATTTAAAAGTATTTTTAAATATAGAATACAGAGTCAATTATCGTTCGGTCAAAGTCATTCGATATACTTGATATAAAAATGCTCGACACTCGTACGCTAGGTAATGCTTCTGTTCGTTCGATACTAACTGTCCTAAAGATCGTGTTCGTTTATTTTTGCTGGTCGCAGGAGTACCGGTAAGTTTAAATTCAACTTCGGTTGACGGTTGCACGCAGCGGCGATATTGTACGTAAAATAACAACATGAGTCGCTCTCGATTCGCATCCTCCTCTGACACATGTGCCGCTACATTTCTATCATTGCGACAAATATCTCGTTACGGATAGAGTAAACAACGTCATATTTCAATTGTACGAAGCATTGCTACATTGCTGTTACATTTACCTGCGACTTAGACCAACTAATAATAAAGTTTCAAATGAACTGAACTCTGGAACACAGAAATCCCAAAACTCGTGTTTCACATATCCCTCTCGCCAAACTTACATAGTTTTTGCTCTTAATAATGGACTTCATTTTTTGGATTATCCTTTTTCTTTACATGAAAAACACATTACAAGGGACTGTAGTGAAAAGCTCTCACTGTGAATCGCAATGGAGATCTGAAGGTTACTTTTGAAATTACTCAATAGCTGTTAGCCTCTGACTCAAATAGACAAAAACTATCTACAGCCGCTAATCTTTTTTCCAAGACGATTGCTGAAGATGCACTGTGATGTGGCAAACAAGTTTTTTTGATACAAGATGATTACGATATTATATCAGAATTCATGAAGTTAATAACTTAATGACTCGATATTTTTAGTACCAAATTTCTAAGGGATTTACAGACTGTTCGGTTATGAGTGTAACAAAATTGAAGCAGTGATTCTTGGAACCAAAATAAAACGAAAATTATGAACAAAAAGATTACGTATTCGGGTTTCTTCTTTAGTTATTGACAATTAAACATCGGCCAAAATATCCCTGTGAGGGGGCAACCCTCCTTACAAGGACGAAAGTAGGTTAGCCTGAGCAACAGGATACAGAAAGATTCCAAATCGAACGATACATGGGTAGTGACTTACCTCGTACAAGTCGTAGAGAAGAAGATTATGGGATTCGCAGACGTAAACTATCCTGCGAGACGTTTTATAAGAAAAATCGTAGATTATACATTAAACCTGCTTACTCATTGAATCCTATACCGGCATATCGAAAACTGCTTTATGGAATTTCTGAGTAGACAGGATTAATATTTTCTCTAATCCTTGGTCTCCATACACATCTGCCTTTTTTTGAAAAAGTCCGAATTTCCTCCTAATTTGTAAACTTTACGATGTAGACCTCATCATAAGGCTAATTAAGAAACTAAGTGCTCGATAGGTACGCTCTAAAGTTATCATGTGCTGGTATCAATCGGCAACACCAGAGAAGATTGGAAGGAATAGTTTCCTACCTTACAAAAACCATGGTGAGAAGGAAAACCACGGGACGGAGAGTTAGTATGTAGGGACCAGGCGAATCTTCTTCAAAGAACCTTAAAACAGTCTTCATCCGAGCGTAATACTCTTTGTGTTATATTATACAGTGCAAATAAATCAATTACACATAACATTACTTGTCATCTTTAATCTAGCTCCACCTTGAGCGATCAGTTGCAACTTGACTGATTACCATCTAGTAGTTGAGAATCGTAACACAGACTGCGCAGACGTTGGTAGAAATTTACTTTAGAAAAAATTTAAAAGAAACATACGTTATCTCGCATTCGGTCATGTTACATTAGCTAGACAAATTTATCGAATATCCAGCTGGACAAATTGTAAAGTACAAATTAAATAATAATAATAAAAAATGTTACGTTATTCGACCCTGCGGTGGAAATGACGATTATACGAATATGAAAAGTAGATACTTTTTCTTTGCTGAAGATCTCCTTCCTTCTTTCATTTCTGGATTCATGCACGACTCACGTTCAGAACATATCAATGATATGTTAAACAACAGCAAAAGGAGAAATAAGCAACGAACTAACTAAAGCGAAAAGATGGGAAGAGCGAAACATCTTTGAAAGAGCTGAATTTTATTTTGAATTTAAACGTCCGACGGAGAATGCTTCATTGGTCAACGTATTACCAGTTTTCTTTATTACTTTTATTCACAAAGAACTTATAATACAGGAGCGGTATGATAATGACTGAAATACCACAATAAAAATTAAATATTATTATGGATTCGCAGATTATAATTTTCGTCGTTTTTAAATAGGCAAATACGAAGATCATAATACATCTTCCACTTACAGAAACTGCTTTTAATTTCTCTAACCATCCTTAAGTTTCGTAGTTCTGTGAATTTTTATACGTCATCAAGAACGGTCTTTCCGAAGTAGGACACAGAAATTTTTTAAATAGCGAAGTGAAAGTCCTACTCTTGTTACCAACTGGCTCCAACAAATTGTTCCACAGAATATTGGCATCTTGGGAAACACATTTCTGATGATCAACGTAACACTCATTAAATAATTGTACAGTTTCATCTGTTATACTCACATAGGGCATGTAGTTTTTGACTCCAATGAAAGCAATCAGCATTAAGATATGAAAGATCGGTGAATCCATCCTCGGCAAGAGGTAATTTTGCATATTTCAAAGACGGTAAAATTTCTACAGTGAAGTCATCTTTATGAAATTCTGGATAATTAGCGACTTCTTCGTCAATCTCTTGCCACCTAAAACAAATGAAACAAACTGGCGTATTCTTCATGTGTATCTTAGAATAGATACCAAACGATACTTGAAATTTGTTAGGGAAATAATATCGCATAAATGTGAAATAATAAAAATAAGCAGATTGTGGGGCGAAATGTCGCACCGCGCTGAGACAAGTGAAATTCCTTTGCTAGTTACCAAAATTTTTCATTTTTTCAGTATAAGTATATCACATTTTGGCTTCGTAATTATACTTCGTGATCATTTGGATTATCATAATAACAGTAAGTTCGTAGTTTTTCATAGTATAATTTTTGTTACACGTAGTAGATTATGTGGAATAATCCACTGCCAAAATTAACGATTTCCGATACAAGGCATGTTATTAAAAGGTGTAACATCTTTTCAAGGTAATTAAGATAAATACTGCATACAAATACAGTGTAATCCGTATTGAATGTAGATTAGTTTTTACAATTAGGATGTTGTTAAAATCTAATGGTAGCCAGCCTCCTCCCGGTGCGACGATTGAATTGCTCAGTATTACTATTTTTCTAGAATAGGGTTCCGCTTTGTATAGTTTTTGACAATCGCCAGCACATGTAAGACTTGGGTGTATAAAAGATTTTTTTTCAGTTTCGAGGTAGTTTGGGGTAATAGAGATTATTCGTAGGCCGCAGTGATGTGTTTATAGAAACAGTAAATGAGCGGTCACACCATGCTGATGTTAGGAGGTCAAAAATGGCAATTAGATGTGTCATAAACGTCCTGCAGCGCCGGGGCTATTGAGACAGTGATCAGATGGTGTGCTAGATCCAGAGGAACCTGACCAGATGATAGTGGCAGGATATGCGCCTCTGACCTGCGCTCGGCGGCAACCCCTCCAGAAGGCCCAAATTCCAACATATAAAAACGCTCCCAAAATCAGCATTCGCAACACACTACTGTAAGATTCTGAACCGTACACACTCTGTCATAACACTCTGAGCCGTTACTCTGTCGGATTCAATAAATTCTACTATCATATCTGAAAACCCAAATTTTATTTCCCTGCTTGTGAAACGTTCGAACTACGACGCGAGGATAAGTGATAAGTTAATTTAGTAATTTCTTGTATCTCCCACGTGGCATTGACGCATATGTTGCCTTATGAGCAAGATTCAATGTATTAGTAGCAGCAGCTTTCTATAAATATTTCGGAGACTAAGTGAGTTTAACCCCTTATAGGAAAAAAGTGCAGTCTTACAACATACTTAAGTTTCATTACAATCGGAAGTACAGCCGCTTTTGTGCATAAAGTATGATATAACAAAATCCCTATAAATTGCATATTTAAGTACAAAATGTCTAAAATGCTTAATAAATTCAGTAAATTATACAAACCTCTCAATTATTTTATAATATTCCGGTCTTCGATCTCGAAATTGTAAAGCAAACAGACATGAACATCCAATCATGGATGTCAGATAGCACGGCAATGACTCTCTTCCTTGGTGTGCAGCAACCAGTTCTTTTAAATGAGGTGGTGGTATAAGAGCAACGAAAGTTCTTGGTAAATTGTCTCTTAATATTCTAAGAGTCTTAATTAAATCTGTTTTGTGATCATCTAAGATAGACCACGGAGAAGAAGTTGCACACGTATTAATGCAAAAATCATTACTTCCAATCATCAACGAGATCAACTGGAAAACATAAATATGTAGATAGTATTGCGTAAACGATTAAATATTAAATGAAATTATAGATTTTGATTAAAGAAAGAAAAAATTTGTCCAATTTCATACTGGCATTTAATATTTTTTGATTACAGTTATAATTTTTAATTACATTTCAAGTGTGTTTTTAGTAAATGAAAGGTAATGTAATTAACTCTTAAAAATAGTTCACCAGAATTGCATAGAAATACTTCCGGAATTATTATACCAATAATTTCATTATGATCTTTCTTACCTGCTAATGAATATATAAAGGCCTTGGGTAATTTTTATTTTAATAGTTGAATATAAATGGTAAATGTAACATTGCTAATAATAGTAGATTATGTTTACTAACGCAAGCAATAATGTTGCTAATAATTTAGATTTTATATGAGTTTATGTTCTATTAATCGGTTGATAATTTCAATGATTATATGAATATTAAAACACCACCTCCCATATAGTAAATATGTATTGTATATAATTATTTTGTCTAGGAACATACCAACCTTCCAATGTTTGTTTATATCTATCCTTGGGTCATCCTTTATTTTATTGACCAGGTATGTGGCCATGAAAGTCATATCTTTAGACACAGCTCCACTTTCGGCAACGTTTAACTGCGCAGCTGAATCAGTACTTATAGCGTCCCCAAGTGAATAACCTATTAATTTAGGATTGAATTCCTGTATATAGGAAAATTCAACTATGAAAGAAATACTGGCATTTATAGCGATAACACAAATCACATGCGTAAACAATGCAGATATAAGAAATGAACAAACTTTAAGAATATTAGGGAGAGTCAGGTATTGTCGCCAAGTTCCTTGACCGCCGATACTGCCTACTATGCCTCTATTTTCAATGTTCACTTCGTACATATAAATGGCAGTAGCTCCGGCGCCGATTGTCAAAGAATCACCCATTGCGGCAATGATATCTATGTCTCCTGGTTTTAAGCGGTGAACCGACTCGGGAACTTTCGAAGACCTGCCGGCTAAACAAATTAAAGTAAAGACATTGGAATACATATGAAATTCAAAGGATAAGCATCAGTTTTAGTATTTTTAAATTACAGTGCGGTGAGGAGCTTGCAATATTACATATTTATCTTACAAAATGATACTAATAGGACAAGACTATAAATGAACTGGAAATCACATTGGAATTCTTGTAGTCACAACAAATTATAAAGAACAGCGTTCTTCACTGTAATTTCCTGCCACAGAAATTTACCGATTGTCCCTGGGATAAATTGCAAAAATTATTGGAAATAAAAGAAATCTGCCATTTAAATTGAATAATGATTTTAAAGAATAAATACGAAGATATAATATTTACAAATGATATCATGAAGTATTTGATAACAATAATCATAAGTTTGGTTAACTACCTGTTACGTTGCAAGGAAAAGGGACGTCTATTGGAACTTCCTTTTGAAATTTATTTTTCTTCCATACTTGAGACATACGATCTTCGTTTTTTGTGCCTGCAAAATAGTCATTTTAAAACAATTTACAAATAATACTTCATCTGTGATGTAATGTTACACGCGATATGTCCAAATTCCGATCAAGTAATTGCAACGAAAGATTTCATAACTTCTACAAACTTTATCGGAGTCGTTCCAAATTTTTCATATACAGATGTATAATCATAATACTTGTATCTTATAGTAATGAAAGCATTGTTTTCAGTTCTTAAATTTAACGTGCGTATTTTAATTGTCTAGAGTTTTAATAGCATGTAAAAATTTTCGTGAGCTACTGTATATTTTCAAGATTTATGCTATGAAGTAAACGGGTTCAATGGCGAGGTATCAACTCCTCCCCTTGCACCCCGTCACTAACCTAACTAAAACCCAATTTCCATCTGAAATCACAATCAGGTTGCTGTCTCTTATACACATATAATAAGACTGATCGATATTGTAGGAACAAATGGAAATGGTATACAGAGATCTTTTGATTTTCCATTTGCTTAACAGCTCGTCACTTAATACACGTCAGGAATGCTGTTTAGATTCGTTACGAATTTCGAAATAAGTACGATTTACAAAATTCCACACCTCAAGCATCAGAAGAGAGTGCCACAGAATTCATAGCGTGTGTTACTTGGAAATATAATCTCTACAATATTTACATGTCAAAAGAAGAATGATCCGTGCTCTGCAAGTTTTTGCCCACTTTTACCGAAAAAAATTTCGTCAACGTATCATTTTGTCGTGAACATATATTTATTCACAATGATATATAGTCTATGAAAAATAAGATTTGCAATATTTCAATTTTCCCCTAAAAAGTATTTCTCTAATCAAAAGAAAACGAAATTACTGCATAAAGACGTAACACGAAATAAACTAAAACAGACGTACCGTAGGATTGCGTTATCCAATTACGATATCCACGATAGATGTAACTAAGAATCGACGTATCCAATGCAGTTCTTTGCGACATAGTCAGCACGCATAATTGTAATACAAGGCACAGGTACAGCTTCTTCATGGTAAGTTTTCTTGCACTTTTAAATTTCCACAGTGATATTTTATTTTTGTTGATTATAAAGCCAAAAGATATAAATTCTTACGATGACTGCTTACTGCTACGCGTATTATCAAGAGCCTTGATACCACCGCATCCAGTTTTAACCGTTGTTATTTAACGATCGTTACGAACACTGTTCGTACTCGTAAAAGATTTGAAACTGTTATGCTACATGATCATAATGTGAGACAAAATATGTACTTTGATTTAGATACTTCCACCTCAATTATATTTCCTGCGTATGTATTTGCATTTACGCCATCAACAAGGTCAAGAAAATTAATGAATAAGGATAGGCAACGCCTGAGCAATATGATTTACATATTGTATAATGTGTATCTACTACTGTTATTTCTTATTGTACTTTAAACATACTATAGAAATTCTATAACAAAAAAAGATCTGAAAAAATATTTTTCTTAAGAAAAATGTTACAGATGTTACTTTCCTTGGATTTCATACGTTAAGTATGATAAATTCAAGTTAAAATATCTGCTAAATTAATGTAGCTTTCGATAAAAATAGGTTAATACTTTTTTGTAGAGAATGCCGAAATGGATTAACGTATTAAAAGTCATATGATTTTATTTAAGAAAACAAAACTGACTTTTGCATTTTCTCTAAATCTTATTACCACATTTTTTAGTCCTTTAAATCCTAGAACCTTTATGCGGAACATTTTCCCGTATTCTCTGAAACGAAAATATTTTAGTGAACAGAGTTCGTGGAATACTCTGGAATATATATACTTATGGAAGGAATACTATGGATGGAATGAATACTATACTTACAATATATACTTATGGAATACTGAAGTACAGATTTAATACGGAAGATGTTAGTTTCTAGTTCGTTACTGGTTACTACTCATATGCTTACTCGTTGGTTGCCTCGCCGAGAAGGATGAAATCACATGATCTTTTTTTAATGTAATTTATTTCCTAACGGGAAAACGTCAAAATTAGACTAATTTATAATAGAAAAAATATAATTTTACGTTGCGCTAATCGAAAGTGTTTTCTTTTTTGGAAGTTTATTAAAGTTGACACTCCTGACTTTCAAATTTCAAAATTTCAGTTCTGTTTCAGTCGCGTAATTGCGCCAACGATGTGTAACAAATTGTTTTTCTAAGACGTCTAGTTCTTTTTTTTTACCGAAATTTCTGTGTTTGAATAATCCACCCATATTTGCGGAATGAAAACTAATCAAATTCTTCAATTTGTAACTTTGAAATATCCATAAACATCCATTAAAGCTGACACGTATATGTATGTAATGATAGCAATCTGTTGTAATAAAACGGTGAACATGTTTATAACCTAGTTAACAACAAATAATATTTAATATATTAATATTTAATAATTCATAATGTTTATTTATCCATGACTCAGAACATGCAATACGAATTATTGCGAATTATCGACTAAAGGGCAACCTGTCAGGTCAAACCGATCGGTCGATATCGCGTACCTCGAATGGATTAACGCTCAAGGTGGAGGAGGTTTAATAGATTGAGTGTTAGAGTAATCCAGCACTGTATTTGCACTTGTTGTATAAACGTCAAGTGTGATGTTATGAACACGGCGGTGGTAAGATCTTGTTGGGAGTGAAGTATTTCACCTGTGCGATACGATGTCTGATGATGAACTGTCCTCCTACGTCGTTGATTCTCCCTACTAGCCGTTGGGTTTCGTCTGTTCATCGTGCCCTTCCAGCTGCTCCTTTCTCGGGGTTTTTTATCTGGCCTTGGAGTCATTAGGTTTACAGCTCGGGGAGGACATGTAATTCGGAATTTCCTAAAGAACAAAAAGAATTCAAAAATTCATTTATAATTCGGTCAAAATTCCGAACACGAATTATAATACTTGAATTTATATTCACTTTCTTCAATTGAATCTCGTGCTCGAAGGGAGGAAAGCAATAGCTCAAGGTTTTGTAGTATTAAACTAATTTAATTATATAATTCGATGGACAGTAACATAGTTGACACGAATAACGTAATGTCACATCGAAGTTATTGAATTTATATCAAGTGCCGGTGACGGCACTAAAGACAAAGAAATATAATGTTTGTTCGATATCTTTTCTGTTTGCGATCGTTAATACGGTACACTTTTACACGTTTCCTTTCCGTATAAATATAATTTTTCCTCGCTATTAGTCGACTCCCGATCACGCCAATATAATACAATCAATATAACAGTGTTACGTCTGGCGACTTTCTACCTAAACCAGGCCACTCACCGCGGGAGAGACAGCAACCAAATGTACGGTCCCTCACCGCGTACCCTCAATAGCTTCAAGGACCTATCATAAATCTTGGCTTATTCATACCTAAGGTCCTTCAGACGAAAAACAATCATCTTCGATTTCGAACTCTATTTAGTTAGTTTTTTTTCTCAGTTTAATTGGTTTTTTATCTCAGGAACGATGCTTCCCACTAGCAACTTTCCTTCCAGAGCGGTTAGCATCCTTCCTCACCCACCAACCTGGCAATAACCAATTAACAACGAAATCTATTTCCTCACGCTACCAACGAAAACTTGCCCTTAACGAATCAGCTCTTTTCGTTTCCTTAGACCCACCCATCGCAAGTTTTCCTCCACAGCATCATCTTCGCGGAAAGTCAGTTTAACACGATTATTCGAACAGTCGTCATCCACTCTTACGTCGCTTTCTCGATCTTGTTAATACTTATACTTTCTCAGATTATATATCTCTAGTAAATAAGTTGTTTGAATAAACTATAATTTATACGTGTTAATCCAGCGTACTATCATTTCAACCACCTCTATTATCGTAAAAGAAATAGGGCATCGATCAGTTCGTGGCGTCGATTATATAATCGTAACGAGAATTTACAACTCTCGTTGACCTGATATCTCTTGAACGCGTCTCTCCGCAAACGGTCGAAACAAACAGTATAAAAAGTCTTTGACAGTTTACTTGTCTAAATTTTAATCAGTGTATCATGTAAATGTGAAAAGAGCGAAGAAAGCAGAGGAGTAAAGGATCGTAAGAGCTTCCGTTACCCTGTTATCGATTAACGTTTATGTCTCATTAGGAAATAAGTATACGTACGAAGACGCGTACTTGATTTCCATGTAGAACGTCATAAAAATCTTTCTGTTTGCGTCGATACGTTACAGAGCGTGTTACACACCGGCCTAATTATCTCGCAGAACTTCCTCTCATTTATTCTGGTAATTTTTATACCTGATCTAATAATAATAAGATTTTTAGATACTTTCTCTGTCGTTGCGTCTAGAAACAACAATTAATGGATACATTTCTTTTTCTTAAGTTAAACCAGAAGCACATGTACCAATACTCCTCATTACTGTTGTATACATTGGTTTTGTTCCTCCTGGAATTGTTTCCTCGTTATTAAAACAACGTAAAACATGATAACATAATAGATACTATACAAACAAATATAATATTATCTACTATTTTTAGAAAGTCAATAATACATACATGGGACACAGTGGAATATCGCAAGATATCGCTCAAGACATGACTGAAAACATCACGTAATACATTACGCAAAATTTGATCCTTAGTTTTAGTACATTCGTGATGTACTTGATCGATCAATAAATATTTATCCACAGAAGCAGGTTTTTGTTGATCTTCTTACTCTTTTATACCTCTCGTTGTTGTTTTTCTTGCTCTCTTCACTGAGCGTAATTTGTCTTTTTGAATTATTTGAGGTGATTGGGTCGTGATAAACGCCAAAGAAACACTCAGATATATTTAACAATTTATTGTAACAAATACTGATATACATACTCTCGTGTGAAACTCGTGATTACTGCTAGCGGTTCGTGTTACGCGAATACAAGTATGACGCGCTTTGGTATTGACCAAGATCGGTATCGGTTGTTCCAAGTGTGCGGAGCGCGTTCGGGCGATGATTGCACGAGATGTGACGCGGAGCTCTAGTTGGCTATCGTACTTGAACTGTGTCTAACGACTGACCTTTTTGCCACGATGATGCTACGGAGGAAAACCATGACGGAGTGTGTCTACGGATGTGAGGTCATCGGATTGGTTATTTCCTGCGTTGGCGGTTGAAGAAGGATGCTAACCGTCCTTGAGAGGAAGTTGTCAGCAGAGAGCATCATGGGTGAGAAAAAGCAGATTTTCCGTATCTTACCGTAGTAGGTAATAAACATAGAGAAAGCTAAAACATAGACTGTTCAATTGTTTGGAGGACTTTCGCTAAAAATCCTAAGGTTTATAGCGGGTCCTTAGACTAGCTGAAAAATGTTCTGTGCGGAATGCCTCGACATCTAGCAATCATCTTACCGAAGGTTAGGGTCTTTGTGTAGCGAGCCACGGGACAGAAACCGTTGGAAAAGTTTGCTGTCGAGTGCCGCCACATATTCATAGGTTACGTTGCGATTTTCTGAGGCAGAAGTACGTGTAAGTGTAAAATTCTGTACTTTCTTTATAATTATAATTAATTCTGTACTTTGTAATGTCAGAGACGAAATTTCCTCTCTGCTACTACGATCGAAATTTGATATGTGCCATCTATGAGTTGTTGCTAGAACTAGAGTTAGATGTAAGCGGTAACACAGAGGGAGGTTCGTATCATCAATCACTACTGGGTATGGTATTACATAAAAAATAATCATTTACGTACAATAGCACTATTCGCATATAACAAATATTACAAATATAATTATTACTAAAAGTTACTTATGCACGGCGTCTTTCTATGAGCTTTAAATCTCTACAGGGCAATTACGGGCATAGTATTACTATAAATACAAACATCAAATTAGCAAAAAGCTCACACAAATACCATTTGTGGTGAGCTAAAAATTTATATCTATTTAGTAAGTCAATTATAATGGAAGGGATCAGTATAATAAAAGTTGTCATTCTATATACAAAGAGTCTACAGCTCTGCTTTCTGCCGAAAATAGCATCTACGAGGTCTAATTTCAACGCTTAACTTTCCATTTCAATATCCTCAATATTCTCTACTTATACGATGAGTTTGCACTCCATGCGATTTAATTACTTTTTGTAATTGTATTTTAAATGTCTTTTAAAGACTTTCATCAAATATTTTGTTAAATTGGTTAGTTAAATTATTACAAAATGTCTAAAATGCATTTATGTGTTTATTTATCGTTACAATTCCGTGTCATTTATTTTCATTTAATACAAAAATTAAGAATATTCATCAGTCTTTAATACAATTTACGATCGGTACGTGACTAATTAATCTTATCAAGGCTACAAAAAAGAGTATCCTCGTATATACAGACAGTCATAAAATTCACACTCAGACAACTTATAAAATTCAAATTATACTTAATAAAATTTGCAATTCAAATAGTTGCGATAGCGTTCGACGTAGCTTAGACCTGCGTAACCTAGACATAGACGAGGTTGTGTCATGACGGAGCCGCAAAAACCCATCTCGACGTACCAGGTAAACGAGCCAAGGTAAACTACACAAATGAGGATTGAGAACGCCGACTGTAAGAATTCAAGATCAGCAAAGAACTATGTCGCATAAATGTACTTTTATTTGGTGACATCATATAACTACCCCCCGTAAAAGAACATTATTGTTTCGTACAACTACAGCAACGTGATTATTATAATCATAGTACAGATATTAATTCTTGGTACCAATTTTCAATCTGCGAACTCGTCACTAATATAAGGCAGATGGACGATACGGAATTTATCGACCTATTAAATAATTTACGATTTGACGACATAACAATTGCAGCACTAAGAATATTCCCGACAGCAAAATTAATGGACGAAGATGATACAAAAATGAGATAGCATAATCACGTCGCATGTACATTACTGATTCAGTAGACGAGTTTCGCTAGATATGGAAAAAGATCGCCCAAGAATGTTATTTCTGCAAATATAATAAATGCAACGGAATGTTGCATACAATAGCATTAGCTGAGAGATTACGAATTATGTTACAACGAAACACGTCAATTCTGGTGGTTTGATGAACGGCGCAATGGGAATCGATGTAAAAAAATTTACATCCTCAACACTTTGAAGAAATCAGCTGGAAGACGAGGCATTCGCGGACTCAGTGCTTATAAAATTTGACGACGAATCCATTGAAAGCAAATTCAAAGACATCGATGGCTACATTCCGATATCTCTAATAGTGCAACATTTCAGGTAATGAAAGATCATGGAATTAACGTTAAACCTAGAATGTTATCCCTTATCCTAAGCTGTAGTGACTGTACATAAATTACAAGAAACTACACCAAACGTGGCAACGCCTAACAAACGCGTGGATAGTGGGAATATTGAGGGGCGACAAAAAGAAAAGAATCGAATCCGATCCATAGTTAAGTCTAAACCAGGAAGCGAAAAAGTAGGGGCCGTCAAGCAGTTCGGTAGGGGATCCGGACTGCCTTGCACGGCGGCCCCCCGCGAAGTGCATCCGTGTGACATGACCTCACACCGCGGCAACAGTTCTGAATGGACGAATCAAGATTGGCGCGGGGGAGGCCCAGTGTTTGTTGCTTACCTGCAGTCCCTGGGCCTCCCTCGATCGCTACAGGGAAGGTCATCGTGGAGATTTTAGTCGGTTGGAGTCCGACACTACCGCGTCGCTTCTCTCCCCCAGAGGCGATGCGGAGTCCGTGCGGATTTCCTCCACATAAAAAAAAAAAAAAAAAGGAAGCGAAAAAGTCGCGTTGTAACCGCGTAGCGAGATTGACTAGCGAAACCGAGAGCGACACGCGACGCGATCAAAAGAAGACACTTGTTAATAAATATATTGTTGACCTAAACACCGAGTGATTATTTAACGCACTACACCCAATATCGCCTCAGAACTTTAATCGAATTCTAAGTGAATTTGACGAAGAATATCAGCAATCTTATTAAAACTGTGTACGCCTTTGAATCTTTTACATGCCAAAGTTGCTGACTGCTGCTCGAATGCAATTCAACCTAAGCAGTGTGCAATGACACCGAGGAAACTCCTTCCCTTATTAGACCACGCATTGGCTATAGTGCACACATATTGTATTTCTTGTAATTGTTGCTTTAACTGAGTAACCGTGTGCAGATACATCTCACTTTGTTCAACCGTTCGCGGAGAGACACGATCGCGTAGAAGCGTGCCAACGGGAATCGTAAATTCCCGTTCCAATTATAGAATCGACGCCACGAAATGATCAATTCTCTATTTCGGTTAGGATAATAGAGGTGATTGAATTGATGCAACAGGTTAAACTTTATTCCAACAACTTGTAGACATAGATAGTGACGCTCGGTACGTATATACAAGTTAAACAGATGACTGATTTAAAGATGTAAAACCAGTGCCGAGATGTTGACTGATCTACCGACGATAAACCAGTGAAATTCGGTGGTGATGCTGTTGTGACATCGACCACACGTTAATCTACATCAGAGATAAGATATCGACCCTCGACCTTCGGATTCTTTTGCACATGTCACCTTATCATCATAACCTATACCGAGCCCTTTAACATCACCAAACCAAAACGTATATAAGCCGAGAATTCAGCAAGCTCGGGTAGTTCTTGTTCAACCTTTCTCTGATTCAGTATATTATTCTACCTCTGTAAGACCATTGTAATCATCAAAGTTGTAATAAAGTTTGATAAAAGAAAGTTAAGAGTTTGGTTACGGCTCAACCTTCTTTTTTTTTATAATCTAAGTCACAAGTTTATGTGACACTATCGCACATAAATCGAAATTTGGGAAAACCCACGTTTCTCTACCTTTTATCTGATGGAGCAATAACCATAAGAAACTTCTTGACTTGAAAGAGTTTTATACCAATTAACGAGCCTAACGGTAAAATCGAAATGCTTAGATTTATGAAAGTTCCTTATGATTATTGCGGTTCGACTAATTATATTTGCACAGCCAGTGGCGCATCGACCGAGTGATGAATTCCGTGTTACGCAGAGTCACCGGACGTAACAGTAGCATATCGCTGTATTTTGTATGTCAACTGCTCTTCGGGATTTCCAGATCTATCGGACGAGCGGTGACCGCTGATTTCGATTTTCAAGGTGCCGAAATCGATCAGCGCCGAGAACAAAGGATAGGATGGCGTCATGGAGAAATCTCTAATGAATTAAAAAGAAAAAAGCGAACTTCGGTTTAATATTTATTAAACAACTAAAACTAACGGTGCTGGACGACCAGATTTTACGCAGACGATTATAACGACGAAGACGATTGAAAGAATTCTAACTTATCGAAAAATTGTATTAAAAAGTCATTGTAGTGCGACGCGTAACGCGTTGTCAATAAGGGGTTTAATCTTGGCGAATTTACTCTTTGTTCTAAGGGCGGCGACAATCTTCAGCACCGAAAAATGCATCTTTGTATTACATGACCGTTACATGACCGTTTCAGTGTTGCCGATGTGGAGTACGGAAGAGACCCATAAGCGCAGAACTGGAGCCATATAAAAAATTAACGGAGAAAATGAAAATTTATGCTACTCGAATCTCGAACACGAGATTTACATTACTGTATCTAGGACGTGACTGTATGTAGATTCATCTAATAAGTATAAAGCAACATTAAATTTGCTACTACAACGTGTTACGTTTCCTTTAGAAAATCTATTTAAAAATAATGTGTTCGTTTTATTTAATACTATTTAAAATTGGAGTAAATAGTCTAGATGGTTCAAAAGCCATCGTAAAGCTTAGAATATTCCTACGACTGTAAAACTATGTCTTACAGAAAAAATAACTCTAAGGAATTGTGTACAAGAAGGAAGAAATGAAGAAAAACACCTTTGCTTTCATTCGTTATATATAAATACACCGTATTGATACACACAATTTGCTCGTTCCTTTAATTGAATGGCAAGACTATAATACATCTTTCACTTACAGAAACTGTTTTTAATTTCTCTAATCATCCTTAAGTTTCTTTGTTCTGTGAATTTTTATACGTCATCAAGAACGGTCTTTCCGAAGTAGGACACAGAAATCTTTTAAATAGCGAAGTGAAAATACTACTCTTGTTACCAACTGGTTCCAACAAATTGTTCCACAGATTATTCGCATCTTGGGGAACACAAAACATTTCTGATTATCAACGTAATACTCATTAAATAATTGTATAGTTTCATCTGTTATACTCACATAGTGCATGTAGTTTTTGACTCCAATGAAAGCAATCAGCATTAAGATATGAAAGATCGGTGAATCCATCCTCGGCAAGAGGTAATTTTGCATATTTCAAAGACGGTAAAATTTCTACAGTGAAGTCATCTTTATGAAATTCTGGATAATTAGCGACTTCTTCGTCAATCTCTTGCCACCTAAAGCAAATGAAACAAACTGGCGTATTCTTCATGTGTATCTTAGAATAGATACCAAACGATACTTGAAATTTGTTAGGGAAATAATATCGCATAAATGTGAAATAATAAAAATAAGCAGATTGTGGGGCGAAATGTCGCACCGCGCTGAAACAAGTGAAATTCCTTTGCTAGTTACCAAAATTTCTCATTTTTTCAGTATAAGTATATCACATTTTGGCTTCGTAATTATACTTCGCGATCATTTGGATTGTCATAATAACAGTAAGTTCGTAGATTTTCATAGTATAATTTTTGTTACACGTAGTAGATTATGTGGAATAATCCTCTGCCAAAATTAACGATTTCCGATACACGGCATGGTAATTAGTATTTTCAAGGTAATTAAGATAAATATCGCATTCCTAATCGGGATAGACGCCATATTGATTTACTAAAGGCTAGAGGTGAATTTAAACTGTTTCGCACTGAAGGAGCATTGTTGATGATTCCTCTATGGAGAAAACGAAGGATGAAAGTAGGAGTATTTACACCATATCGATACGACACTTTCGCGGAATTGGTTAATAGCCACTTTGCCTATAATTTCTGCGCTCACGGATCATTCGAGTAAGGGTCTGGCCAATCTTCGCTATAAGAGAAACGAAATATTGGAGCTCCTGCGTAACAGCAAGCTTCTGGTTGATCGGCAAAACTCGATCGGCAAACTCGCGCGGGTCGCGAGATCTCACTAGGTGCGTCCTGCGCGTATCTCACTTACCCCATCATCCAACCGTTTCGCGCAACTTCCGCGGAAAATGTCGGAAGTGCTGAGTCTTATATTAGCAATCGAGGCAACGATATTTAGCATACCCGTGTACGAGACGATTGCGGTGCGTATATTAAATTTGTATAAATATTGTTTATATTCGCTGTTATGTATTATATACTTATGGTGCTAAAGGATTAAAGGAGACATTGATCCTCTCTACTCGAAAATTTAATGAGACGAATTTCGAGTTGCTGTTATGGATTTTAATGAGTAAGCAGATTTAATGTCTAAGCTATGATTTTTGTTACAAGGATGGTTTACGTTTCCGAATGCCATAATCTTTTTCTCTACGACTTGTACGAGGTAAGCCACTGATCTACATTCGTTCGTGTAAAAAACAAAGCGCAATTCATTTGTTCTCGATTTTCATCTCATGTTAGCTTTAAGAATCTGTATCGAACTTACCTGTGGTATCAGACGAATATCGATATGTGTGTTCTGTTTCAAGTACAGTATTTGTTGGCATCGATTAGTAAAGAATCAATACCGATAACTGATACCTTTGGCTTTGATATTAATCGATAACAGATTGAAATTCGTAGATCGATTTTAATAACATCGATACCGTATCGGTCACATCACTAGATATGTGTTATAGAAATACGAACTCGTCGTCCGAATACGCACTCATAATATACGTTTATAAATATATCAAATATTTATCAGTGTGTTCTCATCAATTTAACTATAATGTAAAACTCATCATTCAGAACAACATTATACTATAAACATTATACCATTACCCGACTTTAGTTTCCGAGATATTTGCAAGAATCTGCTGCTAATACTACATTGAATCTTATCTATACATGCACATCCATGGCAACGTATGCGTCAGCGTGGAGTGATCGCTTATCCGCTGTTTTTATAAACACATCATAGCTGCCGGGAAACGATCTGCATAACAGATGAACTCGTGGAAAAAAGAAAAAGTTTAACAAAATACGGGACGACGGCAATGCTACTCAATGTCGACGGCAATGCTACTCAATGTCGACGGCAATGCTACTCAATGTCGACGGCTAATATCCTCACGCGTTTTGCGATTCCATTATGCCGAGCGACAGGTGAGACACTCGCCAATATTGAGTACCATTGCCGTCGCTGCGAATTTTGTCAAACTTTTTCGCATTTACATTGAAAACAAAACATGATTTTTTAGCTTTATTGATGCTTTCCTTAGCAAAAATGTCTGTTCTATCACGTGCTAGTGTTAGATTTTTTGTAGCCTTTAATTTTTGAAATAAGTTGTCTAAGTAATCTAACCAAAACGGTACGCGTTCTAAGCGAACTTTCCGCTTTAATCATTATCTACATATATTTAAATGTTTGTAATACAATAACAGCACACACAATTTTATTCAGGAGGGCCCACAGTATTTTTTGTCCAAAACGCAACTAGTGTAAGAAAACAAAACATTCGCAAAGTTGCGAATTTGAATTTTTGTTTATATTTTTCCTCAAAATTGAGTTTTTCAAAAGCTGTGGATTCTGGCAAAGAATGGTTGGCAAATCCGTATTTAGCTCAAAAGAGTGTACATGAATCACCTGTTAAAGGTTGCGAAAATAAATGCGTGTTCAACAATGAAATCCGTATTGAATGTAGATTAGTTTTTTCAATTAGGCCATTGTTAAAGTCTAATGGTACACAGCCTCCACATGGTGCAACAATTGGATTGCTCAGTATTACTACTTTTCTGGAATAAGGTTCGGCTTTGAATAGTTCTTGACAACCGCCAACCCATGTAAGACTCCTGTGTTCAAAAGATTTTTTCACATCTTCGAGGTAGTTTCCGGTTAATAAAAAAGAAAAAAAATGAATATTAAACAGTTCGTCCATTATAAGGATTATTCATAGGCCACAGTGATGTGTTTATAGAAATAATAGATGAGCGGTCACTCCATGCTGATGTCAGGGAGTCAAAAATGGCAATTAGATGTGTCATAAACGTCCTGCAGGGCCGGGGCTATTGAGACAGTGACCAGATGGTGTGCTAGATCCAGAGGAACCTGACCAGATGATAGTGGCAGGATATGCGCCTCTGACCTGCGCTCGGCGGCAACCCCTCCAGAAGGCCCAAATTCCAACATATAAAAACGCTCCCAAAATCAGCATTCGCAACACACTACTGTAAGATTCTGAACCGTACACACTCTGTCATAACACTCTGAGCCGTTACTCTGTCGGATTCAATAAATTCTACTATCATATCTGAAAACCCAAATTTTATTTCCTTACTTGTGAAACGTTCGAACTACGACGCGAGGATAAGTGATAAGTTAATTTAGTAATTTCTTGTATCTCCTACGTGGCATTTACGCATATGTTGCCTTATGAGCAAGATTCAATGTAACAGTAGCAGCAGCTTTCTATAAATATTTCGGAGACTAAGTGAGTTTAACCCCTTATAGGAAAAAAGTGCAGTCTTACAACATACTTAAGTGTCATTACAATCGGAAGTACAGCCGCTTTTGTGCATAAAGTATGATATAACAAAATCCCTATAAATTGCATATTTAAGTACAAAATGTCTAAAATGCTTAATAAATTCAGTAAATTATACAAACCTGTCAATTATTTTATAATATTCCGGTCTTCGATCTCGAAATTGTAAAGCAAACAGACATGAACATCCAATCATGGATGACAGATAGCACGGCAATGACTCTCTTCCTTGGTGTGCAGCAACCAGTTCTTTTAAATGAGGTGGTGGTATAAGAGCAACGAAAGTTCTTGGTAAATTGTCTCTTAATATTCTAAGAGTCTTAATTAAATCTGTTTTGTGATCATCTAAGATAGACCACGGAGAAGAAGTTGCACACGTATTAATACAAAAATCATTACATCCAATCATCAACGAGATCAACTGGAAAACATAAATATGTAGATAGTATTGCGTAAACGATTAAATATTAAATGAAATTATAAATTTTGATTAAAGAAAGAAAAAATTTGTCCAATTTCATACTGGCATTTAATATTTTTTGATTACAGTTATAATTTTTAATTACATTTGAAGTGTGTTTTTAGTAAATGAAAGGTAATGTAATTAACTCTTAAAAATAGTTCACCAGAACTGCATAGAAATACTTCCCGAATTATTATACCAATAATTTCATTATGATCTTTCTTACCTGCTAATGAATATATAAAGGCCTTGGGTAATTTTTATTTTAATATTTGAATATAAATGGTAAATGTAACATTGCTAATAATAGTAGATTATGTTTAGTAACGCAAGCAATAATGTTGCTAATAATTTAGCTTTTATGTGAGTTTATGTTCTATTAATCGGTTGATAATTTCAATGATTATATGCATATTAAAACACCACCTCCCATATAGTAAATATGTATTGTATATAATTATTTTGTCTAGGAACATACGAACCTTCCAATGTTTGTTTATATCTATCCTTGGGTCATCCTTTATTTTATTGACCAGATATGTGGCCATGAAAGTCATATCTCTAGACATAGTTGCAGGTTCAGCGACGTTTAGCTGCGCAGCTGGATCAGTACTTATAGCGTCCCCAAGTGAATAACCTATTAATTTAGGATTGAATTCCTGTATATAGGAAAATTCAACTATGAAAGAAATACTGGCATTTATAGCGATAACACAAATCACATGCGTAAACAATGCAGATATAAGAAATGAACAAACTTTAAGAATATTAGGGAGAGTCAGGTATTGTCGCCAAGTTCCTTGACCGCCGATACTGCCTACTATGCCTCTATTTTCAATGTTCACTTCGTAGGTATAAATCGCAGTAGCTGCAGCGCCGATTGTCAAAGAATCACCCATTGCGGCAATGATATCTATGTCTCCTGGTTTCAATTGGTGAACCGACTCGGGAACTTTCGAAGACCTGCCGGCTAAACAAATTAAAGTAAAGACATTGGAATACATATGAGCTTCAAAGGATAAGCATCAATTTTAGTATTTCTAAATTGCAGAGCTTGCAATATTACATATTTATCTTACAAAATGATATTAATAGGACAAGGCTATAAACGAACTGGAAATCACATTGGAATTCTTGTAGTAACTACAAATTATGAAGAACAGTATTCTTCACTGTAATTTCCTGCCACAGAAATTTACTGATTGTCCCTAGGATAAATTGCAAAAATAATTGGAAATAAAAGAAATCTGAGATTTAAATTGAATAATGATTTTAAAAAATAAATACGACGATATAATATTTACAAATGATATCATGAAGTATTTGATAACAATAATCATAAGTTTGGTTAACTACCTGTTACGTTGCAAGGAAAAGGGACGTCTGTTGGAACTTCCTTTTGAAATTTATTTTTATTCCGTAATTGAAATATTCGTTCCTCACTTCTTGTACCTAGAAAATAGTCCTTTTAAAACATTTTACAAAAATACTTCATCTGTGATATAACGTAGCACGTGATATTTCAAAATTCCGATGAAATAATGCAAAAGGTATTTCAAAATCTCGTCGTGTTCGAACCGCATTTCTAATGTTGTGTAAATTAGCAAGAAAAATGAATGGGTTATGGGTTGGGTCAGAGTAGCGAATTAATGCTATCGTGAAATAATTTTCGTCGAATCTATTGATATACGAAATGTTGCACTACGTCTCACCTGTCTGTTCGTCGTGTACATACTTGATAGCGACAACGCACCTTCATACTGTTACAAAGGCAGATAGATCGCCGCTATTTACTCTTACGACAATTTGTGACTGGGCCGAAGACTCTGTAAGAACCTCGGTAGGGTGTTTGAGATAATATTTAATATTAATAATAGAAGTAACTGAACTATGAGGTATCGATGGCAAGACTGTTTCGAGAGATGTGTAAAACAGTTTGACGAAGGATAAGTTGATAGACAGATAAACCGATGGCAAACGATCCGACATTGCATTGTCAAAGAATAAAGAATAGAGAGCAGAGATATTGTTTAAAGGATCTGGCCAAGATGTAGGAAAGGCAGTAATGCTTTTGCTAAGCGGGTTGTCAGAGATGGCACTTAACTCAGAATTTTGTAGTCGCAAAGTACTGATAAAAATTCATATTTTTCTTTAAACATACAAATAATAGTAATACAAATAAGTAGTAATCGAATTCACGGTACGTTTACAAAATCGTACGAAAGAAAAATTACGTCATGCTTAACATTAGAATATTAATCCAATCCAATCTATAACCCACTGATTTACTGATTTTTATTTATGTTAAAGACGATTAACGTCGATGAGATAAATTTGGGTTGAGTTTGTAACGGCACTTGACAACAATGTATATCGTCTAAGCGAAGTGCCTAATGAGCCATCAATATTCCAACGGTCCTTCCGCCGAATGTTCGAGAAGAAGACGTGCGTGGTAACGGTTGCCCACGCCTAACAAACGCGTGGATAGTGCGGATATTGAGGAGCGACAAAAAGAAAATCGAATCCAATCGACAATTAAATCTAAACCAGGAAGCGATAAAGTCTCCAGGGGCCGTCAAGCAGTCCGGTAGGGGATCCGGACTGCCTTGCACGGCGGTCCCCCGCGAAGTGCATCGGTGTGACATGACCTCACACCGCGGCAACAGTTCTGAATGGACGAATCAAGATTGGCGCGGGGGAGGCCCAGTGTTTGTTGCTTACCTGCAGTCCCTGGGCCTCCCTCGACCGCTACAAGGAAGGTCATCGTGAAGGCTTCTCTCCCCCAGAAGCGATGCAGCATCCGTGCGGATTTCCTCCAGGTAAAAAAAAAAAAAAAAAAAAGAAAAAGAAAAAAAAATAAATCAAGTTGTAACCGAGCAGCCAGATTGACTAGCGAAACCGAGAGCGACAGGCGACGCGATAAAAAAAAGACACATGTTAATAAATACATTGTTGACCTAAACATCACACCAGTGATTTAACTCTCTACACCCAATATCACCTCAAGTTATATAAAGATACCGCTACCAATTAAGCCAAAATGAGGAGTAATAGAAACTGAATTTAATTGAAATTCCTTCTTAATATCTCAGAAACGAAGGCCGAGCGGTGACTACATGACTATAGAAGAAAGTTGATCAGAAAGTTGACCTTAACAACATATCCCAAATTTATTGAAAGATGTACCCTTTTCAATGTAATTACCGAAGAGCTTTAAACAAACAAACGATACTCCAACAAAGACTGTTACGGTAATAATATGTAAATGAAACATTTTTCATAATGATTGAAAAGAAAAAATAATACAATAAATACCAGAATTTGAAAGTCAAAAAGGCAAGTATACAAGCATTTTCTGACTCAATGTATAAGACGGCATAAAGAAAAAATGAAACTGTCTTATTTTTGCTTAGCGACGTATCAATATATATGTTCACATGCTATGAGCACGTGTTGTCACAATCGCACATAAAAAATTGGATACATTTATTGATTTTTTACTAACACACAAATTACATGTTCATAATTGCCGAAAATATGACAACATGAAATTATGACGACACGTGCGGTTCGCGATGAAAATAATACTAATAAAACTTATATTTATTTACTCCACGTTAGTCGATCATGATAGATGATATACTGATCTACAATTTTGTTTCTGTAGTATTTCGTTACCAGATTACTACGGATGGCTGGTAAGAACGATACTAATGTACAGGAATAATTAAGGTTTTGTAAGCTACACAAAAAGGTATGTAACGAGCCTTGTTGAATTCATACATAATGATAAATATGTCTGTATAAAAAAAGTTATAAATTCTAAAGAAAAGTTCATGAAATATTCATATTAAAGTTGTATTATTGTATTATACCGACTTTGGAAAAGAAGGAGGTGTCTTAATTTAAGTAAATAATTGCAATATAATATAGCACAATGCATATGAAAATAAGCAATAAAGTTTATGAAGGATGATGTTGATAAAACCGGTAGGAATTATTCTTTCTTCCGTGGTATATATCGATAATAGGCAAGATTTAATGGAAATGCCATCGTTCCACTTTTTAATAATAGGCTACTGGATATTTCTTCATCGTTCCTTAATCACGGTTTTAAATTTAACGATAATTGTTTGCTAGCTGTAACTCCGACTTCTACCGTTATTTAACGAGCAGAGAAACTAGAATTTCATTGAACCGTTTGGCACAAGATTAGATCCAGCAGAATATTTAATTATTTTATATAGTTTTCACTCTTTTTGATGAAATGTTTCATTTTACTATGATCTAATATTTTCTACTGTATCACTTGCGAACAGAAATCTTATGACACACATAAGATAACATAAATCTTATGAGGTTTAGAAGAATTCACAATACAAACTATGTTCTTATCAGATGTGTATTACTATAGTAACGTCACTATCGATCAATTGTATTAAACATTATATCGCTCTAACGACTTGACAGGCTGTTGCTAATAAATTTCTGTTTTATAGTTGCATAAATAGTTACTATTATTCGGTCGTTTGGCAAAAGGGTAAAAATTGATAAAAACACTTAAAAATGCACGGACGGTTTTCTTTTTACGAGAAAGTTAAGAAAAGTTTTCAATTTTAATCTCTTGTGATTCTTGAGATACACGATTTTGAAGTATTATAAACATAAACAATTTTCTTAAAAAGAGAAATTTAATCTTAACGTTGACATGCAGTAACTCACGAAAGAATTCGAATTAAAATATACACGTTAAACATAAGATCTGAAAATCATATTATAACTACTATAAGATACAAGTATCAAGATTTTATACCTAAAGTTTCGTTCGAATCCGATAATATTTGTAAAAGTTATGTAACGTTCATTGGAATGAATAGGCAGAATGATACATAAACGATATTGCAACAAAATTCCACATAAACGTTCTTACTGACGCACTTGACAATTGTTTGAGTAACTTTGGAAACGAGATATTTCGACCCTTTTTATTTCACTCATTAAATTGTAATAATTTGTTCTTCTCTACTAATTAGTTTCCTTGGTCTGCCTGTAGGATATTTGTTTGTGACTGTTTCTTCGATTTCTGACTCAGTAATATAATATAACGTATATAACGTATCATAAGTACATATCTATCTAATATTTTAGCGATCTGCTATTATAATTTTCACCTTTGTGGCCTTTTTATATCAATTCCCTCTCGAATATATGTGTTTCTGATTATTTGGAACTTGTTATCACTACAGAAAATAATATTATTCACAGCGAAACACAAAACTCACTGCACAATTAAATTTCTACATCAACTGAGTCTGCCAACGTTTTCTTGTCACTTTGTATACGAAAGTATCGTTTAACATCGCTTAACATCTAGACATTCGATTACTTTTGCGGCACTGTTTCTGTACATCCTTGCAACGAAAGATTTCATAACTTCTACAAACGTTATCGGATTTGTCTCAAATTTTAGATATACAGATGTATAATCTTGATACTTGTTTCTTATAGTAGTTGGAGCATTGTTTTCAGATCTTAAATTTAACGTACGTATTTTAATTGTCTAAAGTTTTAATAGCGCCCGTTTGAATACTTAAGTGATCTACTGTATATTTTCAAGATTTTTATTATAAAGTAAATACGTTCGGCGACGACGGATAACAACTCCTCCCCTTGCAACCCGTCGAACCCCCTAACCAATACCCAATTTCCATCTCAAATCACAATCAGATGTTGCTGCCTTTTATATTCGTAGAACAAGACTGACCAGTATTTTAAGAACAAATGGAAATGATATACAGAGATCTTTAGATTTCACATTTACCTAGCAGCTCTTCACTTTCACTACACTTCAGGACTGCTGTTTAGTTTCGTTACGAATTTCGAAATAAGTACGATTTACAAAATTCCACATCTCAAGCATCAGAAGAGAGTGCCACAGAATTCATAGCGTGTGTCACTTGGAAATATAATCTCTACAATATTTACATGTCAAAAGAAGAATGATCCGTGCTGTGCAAGTTTTTGCACACTTTTACCGAAAAAAATTTCGTCAACGTATCATTTTGTCGTGAACATATATTTATTCACAATGATATATAGTCTATGAAAAATAAGATTTGCAATATTTCAATTTTCCTCTAAAAAGTATTTCTCTAATCAAAAGAAAACGAAATTACTGCATAAAGACGTAACACGGAATAAACTAAAACAGACATACCGTAGGATTGCGTTATCCAATTACGATATCCACGATAGATGTAACTAAGAATCGACGTATCTAAGGGAGTTCTTTGCGACATAGTCAGCACGCATAATTCTAATACAAGGCACAGATACAGCTTCTTCATCGTAAGTTTTCTTGCAGAATCAAATGGTCACTTTTAAGTTTCCACAGTAATTTTTTATTTTCGTTAATTATAAAGACAAAAAAATATAAATTCTTGCGATGACTGCTAACTGCTACGCGTATTATCGAGGGTTTTGATAGCACCGCATTCAGTCTTAATCGTTGTTCTTTAGCGATAGTTAGGAGCACTGTTCGTACTCGTAAAAGATTTGAAACCGTTATGATACAGGATCATAATAAGAGACAAAATATATACTTTGATTCAGATAGTCCCATCCCAATTTTTTACATATTTATTTGCATTTACACCGACAACAAGGTCGAGAAAACTAATGAATACGAATAGGTAACGCTTGAGTAATATGATTTACATATTGCATAACATGTATATACTACTGTTATCTGTAACTGTGATTTAAGCATACTATAGAAATTGTATAATAAAAAGAAGATCTGGAAAAAAAATTTTTCGCAAAAAAAATATTACCGACTTGCAAAGGCGTTAAAAATTAAAAAATTACTTTTATTCTATTTATACAAATTAAATGCGCTAAAAAATATGAAATAGTTTCTATTTTTATACCGACTTCAAAAAAGAAAAAAAGCATCTCAATTTGACACGTACTCTCTCTTTTTCTTTATGTATGTTCGCCAATTTCTTTGAAATTGCTTGACTAAACGGAACTTTATTCATCGTATTGGGAATGTTCTCCCGTTGGTTTCGTTAGACAATTTTTTTGCATTTGTGTTTTGTAAATTATTTTTCTTTGCAAAAATTCAATTTTTATGTATGTTTGTCGGTTACTAAAGATTGAATTAAGCTATCGGAATGAAATCTTATGCATCTTCTAGGGCTATCATTTTTATTGCAAAATTCATTGTTAACTATTATAATTGTAATTTGTTTTACCAATTTCATTTACATGTGTTTAGCAATTGCTCCGCAATTGTTAGACTGATATCGAGGTAACACCAAAACAGCAGCCTGACCTATAAGGAAATATAATTATAGTATCTTGGACAGATTGCCTAAGAAATATCAGGTGAACCATGAACAATGTTGCCAGAAAGCTTAAAAAATACCTACAGGCCATAATGGTCTGGAAACTTCAATGGGCCGAGCGATCCATCAATGTGTCCTTGGTCCTTCAGTCGAATAGTTAGGCAAATGAAGGCCTGGGTGACCATGACCGCGAACGGTTACGGACGTACGTGGTGGGGCTATGAGAAAAGGCAAAGGGATGTTTAAGAGAGAAGGACGAATAAACAGGCAGTCGTTACCTGAGAGTTGAAGTGTGAGGAGTCGTTAACTAAGAGTCCAGTTGTGAGGAGTCGAGAGTTGAGTTGCCAAATTGTTATGAGTTGTAAACTATTAGTTGTGATTTGTGAATTATCCACTTAGTTGTCTTAGTTATAGCACATTACTGTATTTAGTTCACCTTAAGTAACCATCGTTTCCCGTTTAATCCATTGTAAATAGATCCATCTATCAATAAACTTACCATATAGGATAGAAACCACTGGAAACCCTAATTTCTAGTATTTCTGAATAAATAAATCCTATATAATCATGCCCGTATCAACGCTTATCATTTAGATTTAACATTAATACGTGACACTTTGGCATGCCAATTATACTGCCATGAATATTTTGCCATCGTCGCATGGAATCACATATCCTTTTTCCTTAATACGATGGTGCTAGTTGAGACGAACTGAACGGCCTTGCATATGAAGTCATTCATTGTTGTAAAATGTTGTAAATGCTTTGTCGGCATTTTCTAATAGCACTCCTATGAATAGAAAAGAAAATAGAGATGACATATAAAAGTTTCTAATCTATGAATCCATTGATTCAAAAGTATTGCGTCTTTAACGTTTGGTACTTTTGGCCTACTGCATGATTTACTTTAACGCAATAGCCACTTAAACGGTAAATTGTATTATTTATTTAAACACATATTGTGTTCAGAATAGCGGAATATATCTTTGTTGTCAATATATAAATCGATTTGTCAAATAACATTTTGAATGAAAGCTATATACGTGGCCCAATGGTGGCCCTTTGTTTGAACTTTTCTATCTCCATAAGACAATATCCGATTACACTCATAGTATCAACAAGGACGAATTGATTCCTGAACTTCAAACCGCATTTCCCAAACTCAAAATCGTTATATCTTCCCTCCATTTATCGAATTCAAGAAATATTTTATAATTATACAAAAAGGTCGTTTGCATAATTGCACACTCGTGCACTCGCTCCCACTATGGAATGGCGGTGCCCCTTGCATCGAGAAGCCGATGCTCTGCCATGATCGAGCGGTGTAACATGATTCAAAATCAAATATCGCTGAGACGGTATTTTTTGATATTAATTTAAAAGTGAATCTTTCCTTATTCTTGGTTTTTTTGAAGTTAAACTTTTACCAACGCATTTTTGAGATATTTCCGATTAAAATAAGTAAGCAAATATGCATTTTAGTTACAAAAATGTAAGAAACATGTTGGTAAAAGTTTCATTGATCACAAATAAAAAATAAGAAAATTAGAGTTTTGAGTTAAAGAACTCAGCTTATCGCGGGTCTTTAATAATAATTACCACCTAATGACAAAATTCGCAATCACTTAGTTGTCAACCCAATAGAAGTTTAGTAGTATTCCTACAGGAAATCTGTACCAAATCAATTTTCTTACAATAGGAATAAATTCTAACTTGGGTAGATAAATGCATTAAAGATAGTTATGCGTAAAAGAAGCTAAGTGTTCGACGTCGATCAAATTTAAATATGATGTGAAAATCATTACGAAAAACATTTTTTTTTTTTAGCATACATCGTTCGACCTTAGTTTCCGATATCTAGAAAACGAGGAAAAACAGAGACTGAGTATCGAAGCGTTCAGAAAATATTAATTAAATGCCTACGATAAGCTGGCATCAAACTTTCTTATTTTTGACTTTCTTATATTTTGAATTAAACTTTCCTTATATCTTTATGATTAAAATGACAAATATGATATAATTTGAGCCATATTAGCTTACATAATAAATGATAATTAAATACATATCAATAAGTAACCATAATTCAAATTACATTATGTTTGGTCTCATATTAATCAGAAACGTCACACAAATACGTTAGTAAGAGTCTCATTTCAAAAAAGTTAAAAATAAAAAGTTCTGCTTTTGAAGTAGTACTTTGGTACATTACTATATCTGGCATTAACATCAGTATCTAATATTGGAGCATGTTACACTACTCGATTGCAGCTGGACGTCGAGTTTCTCGTGCGTCATAGAGCTAACCCCCCTCCCTCGGAATGCAGATAATGACACTGCAAGTATCAAGTGTTTCCTGTACTTGCAATAGCTCCGCAGGGAACACTGGCTTTTTGGGAGTGTATGGGGCTGGCAAACACAGGTTCCCGCAGCCAGGGGGACCGTCGGAACAAGTGTTCCGCTTACGTGAGTCTCCGTGTAAACCGCTGGGATGGTCGCCGGGACTGTAAGGCGCTTAAAGTGCGGTCACACTCTCTCTATGTGGCCATGGGTAGTAGCGCACCCATGATCCTGATGCTAAAGGTTGGGCCGTCGGGATAAGTTTCCCAGGAGAGACCGCCCCACTACCTGAGGCCCTGCTTACGTGAGTCCAATCTGGGTCTGCCGAATTCGGTTAGCAGATCGCCGACCGGCAGTGACGTGGCCGTACATCCACACGATAGTCCCACCGACTTGAGATGGTACTACGGGTGGCCGAGTGTAGCCCAGAGGAAATAGCGACCCCTCAGCTCGACCAATTGTGGGTATGGACTCGTAGTGGCAGTGACTGATGGCCAAGATGTTGGTAAGTGGACCGGGGTATTCCTGAATGGTCCGCGGCAGGTGAGCAGTGTCCCACCTGCTCCAGAACCGTCCCGGGAGACGGTAGAGCTTAGAAAACGTCCTGTCCGACCTGTAATGAGCGAAGGCCCCTGCACGCTTAGCTAATCGAGGTAGCAAGGTACTGGCTACCTTGCGCTCTGGTTGGGCGTATCCCAACCCCCATGGTCTTGTCAGGGGTGCCCGGGGTCCGTATGCGTTATATACACGAGGTAGGTTCCCGTAAAACAAAATGACACGATGTACTTGCAATAGATTACTGCTACTAATACTATATTAAATGCTGCCTATACTTGCACGTTCATGGCGACGTTTGCGTCAACATAGTGCAACCGCTTAATTACTGTTTCTATAAACACAATACGACCACCGGAAAACGATCTGTATAAGAAGTTACTTCAAAAAGACAGATTCAGATGAACGATTGCCGTTTTATGATTGCAGTTGGGAATAAAAGGCTATCAAATGTGAATTGGTTCAAAAGTCGTGGAGAAATATTTTGTTTGAATACGCAAAGCCCATGTCACGTAGGAGACACAGGAAATCGCAAAATTAACAGATCACCGGTGATCTCCTCGCGTCGTAGTTCGAACGTTTTACAAGTAAGATAAAAAATTTGAACTTCAGATATGGTAGTAAAATTTATTGTACGAATCGGAAGAGGATTGAAATCAGAGGATGAAAATAGATAAAAAGAACGAACAAATTCGCAAAACTGTGAGACTTGTTATTCTCAGAGGTCTATTAAATAATTGAAAAATAATTATTTTCTATCATTGCGACAAATCTTTCGTCAAGGATAAAGTAAATGACGTGATATTCTAATTGTACGAAGCATTGCTACATTGCTGTTGCATTTACCTGCGACTTAAGTTAACTAATAGCAAAGTTTCAAATGAACAGAATTTTGGAACACAGAAATCCCCAAATCTTATTTCACATATTCATCTCGTGAAAATTACATAGTTTTTGCTTTTCATGATGGGCTTCACCTTTTGGATTATCGTTTTTTCTACATGAAAAACACATTACAAGGGACTGTAGTGAAAAGCTCTCGCTGTGAATTGCAATAGAGATCTGAAAGTTACTTTTGAAATTACTCAATAACTGTTAGCCTCTGACTCAAATAGACAAAAACTATCTACAGCTGTTAATCTTTTTTCGAACAGAGAGGATTAGTATTTCTTCTGAATCTTCACCTTCATAAATAATTAATAAACAAATGTATATGTAAATAATTTTTTGCAAGTACACACACCGTAGGAAAATCACACACGCACCACGAATGTCCGAACTATTCCTAGATAAATCGTAACAGAAATAGCAATATGCACAAAAAAACCACGTACGCATTAGCTATTTATGGGCCGCTAGTAAATGTGGTAGTACACTGTTTTGCATGAATCACACACAATTTCTATAGAAATTACCGATCACTGTATATTACAATATTTATATACATGGACATTAAATAAAAGATAAAGGAACACAAAAAGCTACAAAAAATTAATTAAATTTACTCTCGAAGGTATAATTAAGATATCGTTTTATGTAGTAATGTGTAATAAATTAATGTACAGCCGAATGATAAATATTTATTCCGTTGAATAGCTCATTAAGTTTTTGCTAAAATTAAGGCAGGGAAGATATATTTTTCTTATTAGATTACAAATAAATCACGTTTTGTTATGTAAAATTGGAAGATATAAATAGACCAAACAACGACAAAAAAAGTAAAAGAATTGCAATACTAAGCTCAATATCCAGACGTATTTTCTTAAAAGCGCAAAAAGTGTAATGGTTTGAATCTTTTCTCAATTTGTAATTAGTTAATAAGATACAGTTACTTGCTTGGAAGTTTATTTCGTTAAAGTTTGCGTTCATTTCAAAATTATTCGTTGGTTATCAAATTTGTTTAATGTAAATTTACAAGCACGAGCAGACAGAGTGTTTCATTATTTCACGGCGGTGTTTGTCAAAAGTTTATTTACATACGAAATAATAAATAAATATACAATTTCACTTATAAATAAGAATAAAATTCTGTGTTTAAATAAAAGTCATTTAAACGATAGCAGAAATAAATTATTTCTTATTCTTCCTTATTTGCAAATTTTGTATTATTTGGGCTAAATTGGGAGACAAATAATAAATGCTTTCCCATTTTGACTTTTCCGTTTTATTTTATACAATGAAAACGTTGCAAAATTTCTGTTATTGATTTTCAACTAATTCAACAACTTCATTGTTACTTTTAAAATTATTCATCTTTCAAATAAATTGTTCGAAAGTCTATACTTGCCACAGAAAATATTCTCTGTGCTGGAGCCAACGACTTCTAAAGCTGTGTTATATTTTTATGTTGACTTGGGAAAAGAAGGAAAGCATTTCAATTTTCATGTATTTGCCCTTCTTTTTATGTATGTTCGCCGATTTCTTTGAAAAGACTTGATCGATCGAGATTTTTTGCATCGTGCGGAGGATATTCTCCCGTTGGTTCCGCTAGAAAATTTTTTTGCATTTTTTTGTAAATTATTGTTTTTTGCAACAGTTAAATTTTTTCGCTGTTTATCTATTATTAAAGATTGGATTGAGCAACCGGAATAAAATTTTTTGCACATTCTAAGAGTACTAACGTTATTGCAAAGTTCATTGTTAACTATTGCAATTGTTAGACTGATATCGAGGTGACACCGAAATAGCAGCCTGACCGAATACTTTGAATTTGCGTTTCTCAATATAAGCATCAACTCGTGTTTCTATCACAGGGAACATTGTCCTGCGGACTTATTTTCAGGCATAAATCTACTTCCATTGCGATATATGACACACTATTAGATTATAGAAATATCCTTCTCTGTCACTGTTCAAAATGTTATTTCGGTGGCGGAGTACAGATGGTTTATTCCCTATTCGCATACGGAGTTGGGCAGCCCATACAATTTTTCATTCATTAATCAGAGTGAAGAATTAAAATAAATAATATGTTTAGTCGACCGTTCGCGGAGAGACGCGATCGCGAAGGAGGCGCGTCAACGGGAGTCGTAAATTCCCGTTACAAGTAGATAATCGACGCCACGAACTGATCAATCCCCTATTTATATTAGGATAATAGAGGTGGTTGAATTAGTATAACACTGAGTTTAACAGGTTATAATATATACTTTATTCCAACAACTTGTCTCGTGGATTATACAAATGTTTGGAGAGAGTCGCGGGGTAAGGTTACGATGTCGAATTGTAATGTCGTTTACAATAAGGTTAGAAGTGTTCGATTCGTATAATTATTAGCAAGATCACGATGTTAATCGTAGTAGGAGTGACTTGCAATTAGTAAGTTACGGTGTCGCGATAGATATAAACCGTAAGTAAGATCTGAACCGAGAGATGGGTTCAGCGATTTAGCGACTTAGCGATTAGTAGTTAATTAATGGATGAAGATAGGTGGAGAAAGATAGGTGGGTGACATTGCTTATGGGAAAAACCCGCCTTCTCCGTGATTTTTAAGGATGAACAATAAGCCTAAGGAATGTTAGCCTGTTCAGTCTGAAGGACCTTAACTATGAAAATGTCAAGGTTGTGGGTCCTTAAGACTATTGAGGGTACGAAGTAAAGGTATGTGGATATCTAGTTGCCATCAAGCCTGCGGCATGGAGCCCGGTTTAGGTAGGAAATCACCGGACATAACATAATAAATAAATTATCAACGACTACGAACACAATTTTACTGTTTAGTTGGCTCCGAAATATTTATCGTTTCACGAAAAGATTATGAAACAAAAGATTTTTTGTCAAAAAAGTATGACCGATTTGACAGTGCTAAAAATTATGAAATAATTTTCATTCTATTTGTATTTTATTTAGGTACGTATGCAATAACGGTTATATTAACCATTTATTTACGAAATAACATACTAAACATATAGCAACCTTCTCCAAAGCGGCGCAAAATTAAAAATACTGCAAATATATTGCCTATTTTCATCTTTAATTGTATGATATCAATAACTGTAACAATTGTAGAGAGTTAACGACAAACTTGCAGCTATCGCCGGTCACTTAATATCATCTTGTATATTATGGCTTGCAATCGAAATGAAAAAATTGATCCAAGCGCAATGCGGACACACAATTACAATTATAATTTACTGCAGTGGTGAAGATAATTCTTTCTGAATATATCGGGAACTTGTGTGATTTTATGGTTGTATTCAATCTATTCTTTCTGACCCAGAAAATTAATTTCGAATAAGGCATCTAACCCATCTAACGTTTTTTTCATTACTAGGTCTTTCAGGGTCGTTGTTAGGCAACACAGAAATTGTACAGGTTCTACGGGAAGATGTATCCGAGGTCACTCGTTTGGACCGTCGATAGCCTTGTCCTCATTGTTTCATTGCTTGCTTTGATTGCTTCATTTTCATGCCTCGCGTTTGTCATTTGAATAACAGTTCCCTATAAAATTCTAATTTTTCTTTCAATAAATTGAGTATGTATATACATATATATAAATATGCTTACATGCTTAATGGCACGCCGTCTACTTTCTTACTGAATTCATCGTGATGTTTCACAGACTCGTTCCAAGATACATCTAATAGAAAGTTTAGAATTTTCTTCGTCCATTCACACGGATGTATCAGCAGTTGTTCGCCGGGAACCATCAGACACCTGTCTCAGCCAATTTCTTTACACTAGTGTAGGAAAATGATATCGTTTGCTGCCCCGTCAGTCAATCTATGTTAACGCAATCACTATTCGTCACTAACTGACTTCGTTACAACAGTTCTTTTTTAAATACGCTGACGACACTCCATGACAACGCTGATAACACTCCATGACAACGCTGAGAACACTCCATGACAACGCTGACAACACTCCATGACAACGCTGACAACACTCCATGACAACGCTGACAACACTCCATGACAACGCTGACAACACTCCATGACAACGCTGACAACACTCCATGACAACGCTGACAACACTCCATGACAACGCTGACAACACTCCATGACAACGCTGACAATACACACTCAATATCTTCCAGACAATCCGTCCACGATACTATACTACATTACTACACTAGCCACGTATTGTGGGTATCGGGTGATTCCATTTGATCGACGACTATCAATATGAGGATAGATGGAATTTTGTTATAGCTATCTGAAGGAAAGATCGTCGTTTACGTGGTTATAGTCAGGCAGAATACTCCTAATGTATATATTTGGTTGTCCGAAAAGTTTCTTTCGTTTCATAAGGTGATAGTAGATGAAGAACAATTTCTGTTTCATATTATTTTATTGAATTAGGTATGATCCATTTCGTTATATTTCTATTATTATGTTCGTGTATAATTCAATAAACTAATATAAAACACAGAACATTGTGCGTCTATTATTTCCTTGCAAAACGCAAAGAACTTAACCTAATATTAGGTTGTTCGAAAAATGTCTTTCTTTCGCAAACGTGTTTTTTACAACAATGTACCTTCATACAAACGTGAAACCAAGTCTGTGAAATATCGCGGTGTTCATCTTAACAGAACAAAATGGATCGTATCTAATTTGACAAAATAATATAACACAAATAATATTGTGTGTCTATTATTTCCTTATACAACGAAAGAAACTTTTCGGACAACCTAATATAGTTATTGAGTTATTGGAAAGATAATATACGCTTTCCGTCACGTTCCAAGCGATAAAGTTATATTTTATTATTTATTATTTATTATCTCTTATTATTTATTAATTCTCTGTGTTACAGCATTACAGACAGCATTTAAATTTGCATGATTTTACATGCTGTCATTGCCATTTAGCCTCGATTCTCTTGTATTAGAAAAATACATAAATACCAGTTCGCTTGTTCACACGAATACGTCGGATTTTAATATTCACAGATGAAGTAGAATAAATTTGCATACAGAATCCGAAAGAGGCAAAGCAAAGGCTAAGTAAGTCGAAGCCGATGATTTCCATATCTCGATTTTTGACGGCATTGACCAAGAACACTCAATGTCGATCTTATCGGCCGATGATTGGCAATTTATCAAACAAATGGAATTCACTTAACGTCGTGATTTACATCGAACAGCACTAGAACCTTGTCAGAGTGATGTCAGATAATGGCAGGTTAGCGATTAAATCAGCGGCATCGTGCATTTCTGTAAAATGTACCGTCATTGATATTTATATGTCGGAGATAAAAGGATATCGGGCCTTTCGTATGGAATGGTTTGGAAGGACCCCAATAATTTAGCCTAGACTTTTTACGTAAACTTTAAACTTTGTACGTAAACGATAAAACTTGAAAATTAGTTGTTTATGATTATGGATGCCCGAGAATTATGACAAAGGGCTTGGGCTCAAAGTGACATTTTTTCTTCTTTTATTCTTTGTTATTAAACATTTGACCAGGGTTTTTGTTGTTGAACTGAACCCTTGGCTTATGTGGACATTTAGTTAAATTGTAAACAACGTCAGTTGTATTGAGTCTAATGTTACGAAAACAGAATATTCTAGATACACCCGAGGACGTGTGATTGTCAGAATGGCCGTGTCGGAGATGAACGGACATCAGGCCTTTCTTTTGGAATGTTTGGAAAGGACCCCAATACTTAGATATTTCACCATTCCTTCCAACCAGTAATACTCGTACAGTTTCTCGAGCGTCTTGTTCCAACCTAAGTGCATAATTGACTGGTGCACATGATTAATAACGGACCACCTAAAACCTCTTGGGACAATGGGCAAACAGAGAGTTCTGCCGTTTCTTTGTATTTTACGATAAAGGGTACCGGATCGTAATTCATATGTGTTCGCGATATCTCCCATGAGTTCATCGTTTTATAATTTATTAGCGATTTCCGAAATTTGAGGATCGCGACGTTGCTCCGCTAATAGCCAATCTCCTGAAATTTCGGTCAGATTAATTTCTTTCTCTTTAACTTTATTAACTATACTACGGTCAATGTCTATGGGGTTCCGCGAAAAGAAATCTACGTGAGCCATCCGTTTACCTTCTCGATACATAATGTCGAAGGTTAAAATTTATAAGTAGGCCCACCACCTGTAAACACTATGATTTAAATTTACTTTATTGCTAGAAACCTTCAAGGAATTACAGTCGGTAACAACGAGGAATTCTCGTCCGTGTAAATAGTGGCGAAAATGTTTGACAGCGTTTACGACTGCCAACGTCTCTAGTTCATACGAATGATACCTTTTTTTTTTTTTTTTTTTTTTTTTTTTTTT